>CM060935.1:241522911-241942983 GCA_030765085.1 Allium cepa | reverse complement strand
CCCGAGCGAATTTGAAAAGACAAAAACACCCGAGTCAGACTAGAAAATCTTATGTAAGTTAAATAAACAGAAATAAATATGAGTACAGTAACTCAAGAGATGTTCGGGATTTACATCTCCTAAGGATCCGTTAAACTATTTACTATGTAGTATATTGCGCTATTATAATAGTGTCTATAGTAAAATAAACATACTTTTAAATAGCGTTAAGGCTTTACATTTTCCACCTTAACACGTAATAGTCCCAGTAGTCCATCCAATATCATAGCTCCTCCTACTCGGGAAGCAACTAGAGGATACCACACGGGCTACGGGAGAAAACCAAACTCGTACAAGGCTCGATATGGTAGGTGACACGGCACAACTAGGCAATGCCAGGGTAGATATACCAATTGCTATCCAGGCTGGTGGAAACGCGTAGCCGCAGTTACCGCCCACCTCGGACTAACTCCCCAAAATCAAAATATAGAAGTGGCCACTGAATCAAATCCAAGTCAAAGTATAATATCGAAGAGGAGCGTCCGATCAGAGGAATGACCTCATTGGCCTGAGAATCGCTCCTGTTTTAGCCACCTTATGCCAACTCACGGGAGTTGGGTCCACGTATTTACCTTACAGGAAACGTCGCCACCACCTACTTCATTCTGGAATCTCCACCGCGTACACGGTTAGTCAAAGTGGTTTTCGGTATCGACAGAGAGTATGTCAGATATCCGATCCCGGTCTCTTTGCCAACCCATCGTTATTATAACACCGCGGTCATTTAAAAATAGTTTATACTTTTAAAACCAAAATAAAATCCATTTCAAAACCAAAAATTATGCCACTTTTAAAATTTATAATTCCTTGTAACGAAATATTTGAATATTAACTTCCAACATAATACTTCGAAATCCATAGTTTTTAAAACCATTACTTTCAAAACTAAATGGTTTGGATATTCAACAGTATATAAAATAAGTGGTTTAACTTAAATGTTACTTTGAAAAGAAATATTTCTCGTGGCTTTACAATACATTTCTTTATTTAAAGTTAAAACCAAAATTTAATATCGCTTCAAGTTCCAAAACCATTCCAATAAATTCATATATATACGTATATCCATTTTGAGTATAAATATTTCAACTAAAGTTGGATTTTATTCTTTCGAATCAAATGTTCTATTAATTAGCCTTGAATATTCACATAGATTCCATAATTAATAAGACTTCAATTTCTAGTAAAATATATATATATTTCCAAATTCAAATTTTACTAGAAAATTCATTTCAAAATATTTTGGAAAATCCAATTATAAATATCATATCTTTAAAATTTCCAACTTAATATTTAAACATAGGATATAAATCATCAAACTCCATTTTCTTAATTTTCTTCCATTTTTAATAAAGAAATTTATTCACCTTTTAATTTCAAAATTTCAACTTCCTATGTATATAAATATGGAAGAAACATTTATTCAGTATAAAATTTAAGATTTTTATAAACCGTATTCCATCCAAACCATAGAAATCACATTAAAAATAGTTATATATAGACCGCGGTGCCTGTATATAATTTTCTATCCTATGGTCAAGTGATACGGATATTTATCATTTCAATCCGCAATTTAAAAATAAACTGCGGTTGTATATCATTTCAAACCGCAATCCCGAAAAATGTAAAATGCATGATAACTGGCATTTTAATGATATCCACATAAATCATCCATTCAACAACACATCCATCACCCAATTTCAACCATCAATCAATATCAATTACTATCAACCCATATCAATCAATAACAATATTAGTTCGATAATATGCAACGGGTAATAACTGTCAGTTTATTCAAATTAAATTTCAACTATTAATCTAACCATTTATATTTAGAGATAATTTATATAACTGTTAACTAGCATTTCATATGCAAACAAAATTCCTAACAGCAAATTAATACGCAATTAATCAATTTAATTAACAGCTAAATTCAATAAATGCAATTCAACAGATATGGATGAAATAACATGCCAAAAGCTCATAAATAAATTTCTATTCATTTCTAAAATTTATTTAACAAACATAAAAGCTTCTAGTAATTGTGAGTGGGTTAAAACACTCACCTTTTGAATTTAAATTGAATTCAAATCCAATTTAAACCCAAAAATTGGACAGTCTCCAAATTCATCCAAACTAGTGCCAAAACGTCAGAAATTCCGATACGATCCCAGCAAAACAAACCGCGCGTGAATCCGAGCTCGTATGCAAAAGTTATGAAAATTTGAAAAATGAAAAATTCTGGTCCTGGGTCAACTTCGGGTTCGACTTCGGGGCGCCGCCTCATTTCCCCGATGCTTGCTTGGAGTTTTCGCCAAAACGACCCGGAGCGACCCGAGTCATTTTCTTCCTGACCCGAAGTTGCTCTAGGGTTTTCTCCTCTGAAACCCGAAGCGCGACCAGAAGCTGCTGCAGATCCACAAATTTTTTTTTTTTTTTTTTTTTTTTTGAAATAAAATTTTGGAATTTGGGAATTAGGTTTTCTGCCATTGGAATGAGGAGTTGAGAAGGAGATGTACGTATAGAAAAATGAAAATAAGGAGTGGCTAGGGTTTATAATTGCAAATATATAGACAGATAAAAGAAGGCTAGGTGGGTACGGATAACGAACGTGCTAAACGATAGTTGGCCCAAAAAGCCCGTTCTGCCTCCGGAGTCGAATTTGTTAAAACTATATATCCAAATAGGTGTTTCAAAATATTCTGAACGCGATGGAAAAAGTTTCGCGACCAAATTCGATCGTATGAAGAAGTTATGCTAAAAAAAATAAAAATTTCAAATTGATTTCAAAATGCGTAAATTTCAAGGCGTTTCGAGTCCGTACGATCAAACGACAAGTCCGATCGCAACGAAACTTGAAACATTATTATAATTCACCGTTACGGATCCGATGAAACTAGTTTCGTCGAAATCCGAGTCCGTGACAAAAATGGCTATTTTTAATATTTATTAAATAAATTAAAATAAATCATAAAATCCAAATTTTCTTTCAACTTTAAATATTGGCCAAATTTCATTACTTATATAATCCAATCAATTCCAAATAATTTAGCAAGCTTGGATGTGAATTAAAATTTATAAGTATATAAATTTCGCAGTGTTAACCTCTGCGTTTTCTTATTATTTGGGAATTATAAATTTTATTCGCAAAACCCAATTATTTAATCATATACTTATACTCTCATCTTAAATCTAATTATATAAATAACTTGATTTCTATTATCCAACTCAAAATATATCAATTATTCTCCAACTACATAGTTAACGTTTCTTTTATATATCACTGTGGTAATATTTCAAAATGTTCATCTTTTGTTTGCATAAATTACTGTATTTAGATAAAATTATAATTTTGGTAACTTATCACATAAATAACTTAAAACCTCAACTAATACATTCCACCTTTGTTTCATCTTATTCATTCACTCATCAATATTCCGTACTAACTACAAAATTTAGTGTATTCCTTTAAATTGATCAAAATAAGACTTATCAACTAATAGAAAGATTTACGTACAAAATTTATTGTCATACATCTAATTTACAAGCCTATACTTAATTATTATCCTACAATACGTTTTACGTTACTATAATGTTCATTCTTCCGTTCCTACGTTTCTATAAATTTATTCCTTTATAATTTATTTAACGCAACACTTAATCTACACCTATTGCGATGTTTCAAATTTACTTAAATGAACAATTTCTTTACTTAAAATAGTTGTTGTAAACTCTTAATTCCACATTTATAAGTGTATTATTATTTTCACTCAAATATTATACATATATATAGAGTATTGGGTTTTTATTTAATCATCATTTATCATATATATTAATTAATTAAATTCAATACTTAAGTCTGACTAAATTTATTCCCCAAATACACATTTACATTTCTCAACCAATAAATATAACCAATCAAATTCTCATTTTATTGAACCTTGGTCAATTCCACACGTTAATTCTACTTAAAGTCTCAATTAATTAATTTACCTCGGTTTCATTACCTTATTACCTTATATGCATAATTGACATGGTTATATCTTCCATTACATCAATAATTTATCATTTCATTTCTATGCAATATATACTCATCTTATTCCATTTATTTGGTTACTGCATTGAAATCTATTTATTAACCAATACTAACGTTATTATCATAAAAAAAAAATTTGATTCCCAATTTTATTCAATACTTAGAACAAAAATTTTCGCATTAAATCAAATCCTTCTATTCAAACCAAGTATCATGCTATGATAATATTTTACGTTGGTTACACTGAAAAAAATCAACTTTTTATCGTTATCAATTAAACATACATTAATTGCACAAATTAAAGGAATTAATTGCCATTTATCAAATTAAATTTTTCATACATCAATCTATTTCATCTAAATCCTTACCTATGAATATTGCAACCTTTAATTCCATTAAATACCAATTAACCCAAATTATTTCATTTATTCTAAGTCATATCACTAAAATAATTCATCATAATAAACTTAAAATCTATACGTTTATTGATTTATTTCTATTTGTCTTATGTTAAATTCTAAATTTAGTAAGACAACCTAAAGTACTCCACTCAATCGACAGTCCCTTTCAATTGTTAATACGTACTTAAATTTCTACAGTTGCCTTCCATCTGCACTTCCGTTACTATGATAAAAATTAGTAACGTTTATGCCATCAATCCATCATAATTACTTACCCTTAATTGAGTTTGATTTCCAAATAAATTTGCTGACCCTTAATTAGACAATTTATAAAAGTTTGTCATCATACCTATAGTTCTACGCTTATGCTATGTCTTAAATTTCAATAAATTTATAAATTTTGAGATGTTCATTAGGGTTTACAAATTTATTGACTTGCAATAACAGGGTTTCTTAATCTATTCAATTTATCGTTCACAATCTTTTATTGCATTAAATTGGTTTAATATTCCCATATTAAATTTTATGTACAGGTAAGAGTTTTTCTTTCTTTCTCTACTTAATTCATTTGAATTTTATTCAAATGTCTTTAAATAGGTTTCTAAGTCACTTCTATATAATTTATTCTAGCCTTCATTTTAATACTTATCTACCACCTTTATTCTTTCAACTAAAATAAATTACAAAATCCTATTAAACAAACAATTTTAAATGGTCGAACTTAACGGGTCGTTACACTCTCCCCCACTCAAAACTTTTCGTCCCCGAAAAGGGAAAGGAAGGGAGAAGGAAGAATAAAACAGTATATCTAATTTCAAATATTAACTTATAACAATAATTTACTAAATTAATTTCCTTTAATGAAATACACTTGTTTTATAATCATTATGTCTTTTAATACTTGAACTATTAAAGTTGGAAAAATATCTTTAACCAAATTCTAAGTCCAAAATTTACGAAAATTTTTGGCAGAGTCTCCTTTGTACGGAGGGACTCTGGAGAAAATATAATATCCAAATATACAAATATATTACATATATTATCCAAAATAAAATATCCCAACACGGGAAAATATATAAAATAGCGCTTTATACGTAATCCGGAAACGTACCTATTTGTCGGGCAATACGCTTATTATTTTGGAACCAAAAGCAGTAGCAGTTGCTTCCAACCCCTGTATTCACTTATAAAATCTAAAAGTTAAATATCTATATTACAGTGAAATGTTTGGGTAGATTCAATCATTCATATCCAAATCAAATGCAACAACCATACATTTTAACAAACGGCACACACCACAAACCACAATCATTCAATCAACAACCGTTAGTTGTTCGGGTTCAAATTATGAAATTTTACGGAGTGAGAAATAACTATCAAGTGCATCCGTTACTCAACAGTCTTAGATGGAATAGAGATAGATTATTGTTCCTCCAACAACTCCAAAATTCCTTACCCAACAACCATACATCAACCAAACAATTCAAATCAACACCACAATAGCTTATTATACATTTATTTCATGCTTCAGTGGTTTTATTTTCTTTCTTTCATTTATGGAGGGATTTCTTTGTTTCTTACAATTTTCATTTTCCATTTGTTACAAAATTCATTATATTGTATTCCAATTTATTGACTAAGGTTTATATCATCTATTTATACTACTTACCCTTTCTTATATAGTAAAATTTCCAATTTAACTTAAGTTTATACAATTAATTCTCATTTATAACAGCAAATTTATTGAATACCTTAATTACCTCAAGCTTCACTTATAAGATTTCCCCTTACATTTTCTTACTAACATTGCAACTTTTATTATATGGTAAGTTATGTATGTTTAAGAATGCAAGTGAAAATTTACAAGTTTCTTCTCAATTCCTTTTTATTTATTAATGGTTCAATAAATATATATTCGTTTTATAAATTACAATTTCAACTTACCCTTAATTTCATTCCTTTATTTAATGTTTACGTTTTATTATATTTAATTACAGTAACCCTCTACTTACACTTAAATTATTAACCTTAAAACCTCCATTTTTATAAATAAAGGATCTTATTAATTCATTATCTAGGGTTTACAGACATTTATTTATATTACCTACTTTTTATTATATTACTAGTAGCATTTTAAAACATACTTAAGTTTATAACCGTACACATCAATCTTTATTTATTAAAGAATTTCATTTTATTTACTTAAGTTAAAATCACCTATTAATAATACTCACCTTTAATTTGGGTAAAATTTCAATTATCACTTAAGTTTATACCAATAAATTCTTATTATAACAGTAATTTATTGAATACTTCATTTTTCCTAAATTCCTACTTGTAAAATATTCAATTCCAGTTTCTCATTTAACACTTCAACTTTTATATTTGGGTAAGTTATTTATGTTAAGGAAATTGCAATTGAACTTATACAAGTTTAATCTCCATTCTTTTAATTAAATTTAATGTTTATTCATATTACCCTTTGTCTCATATGTATGCAAATTCCTCTTTATAGCTTTGCAGTTATTCTCTTATTTCAATTAGAGGTTTCAATTCATTCATTCTTCAATAAATCTTTTCCATTATTTATCAGTTAAAAACTTTTACTTCCCTTATCCCTAGCATTAACTTTCTTACTTAATATTTCACTAACAAAGTTTAAACAATTAATTAACGGAAAAATTTAGAATTAAATACCGGGTCAAATTTTAATCTATTTCAAAATAATAGATAAATAAGTTCTTACAACTTTTATATCTCTAATTATATTTAGAACAATAAAAGAAAATTTTTAGAAAATTTCAAAAATAAATCTGCAGTAGAATTTACTACAGTGGCCTTTCCCCTTCGAAACTCGAAAATGAAAGTCGATGATGCGGCCGTCATCACCGAATTTATTTTCCAGCGACAGAGAGGAAAGTACAGAATTTAATTCTTTTCCAAAATCTTCTTTAAAACAATTCTTCCAATTTATACGAAATATTTATATAAGAAAATACTTATAAACCAAATCAATAAATTTCCCAAATTCTTTGAAAGCAAATTTTCAAAAATCCCGGACTTAAGTTCTAAATCTCCAAATTTGGTTTATTATAATTTCACTTAGCTTCAGTTATTATAAATATTTTTATTGCCTAACATCCAATCTATAGCAACCAAATATATATATATCTTTATAAAACTATTTTTATATATAGAAATATAATAGGCAAATTATTTCATTCACCTATATTAAAAACAAATATTATGTCGGTCTGTCCTATTAAGTGTTTAGAAATCCCTATTGATGACATAGCGTCCCATGCATCAACCAGAATTTATAAATACAAAGCGGAACAGATTAACACAATATTAAAATCTTTTTATTAATACTAACAAGTACGCTCTCTCTTATATATACACTCAGCGACTCCCATAGGATATTTCTACCCTATTAACAAAGAGTCAAACCCCACAAAGCCAAGGTTTATCGCTAAACCAAAGCTCTGATACCAACTGTAACATCCCGCCTTTTTGCACACTTTAAACCGACACACGTGCCAATTCAAAGCATACGCAAGGGCGGATTGTTATGGGGTAAATAAGAAAAACAGAGAAGAAATAAAACAAAAACAGAATCTCACAGCGGAAGGATAAAATATAATAACAAATATACAGTTCATAAACAGTTTACAAAAGCTTGATTCTTCTTTTACAATAAATATCAGAGTTACACATACCAATACAAGCAATGCAGCGGAATAGAAAGAGTGTGGTGTAATACTATATATAACATAATACTTATTCTTCGTCTTCGTCCTCCAAAGCTAAAATCTGCTATCCTGAAATGCTCGGACTGACCCGAGCGAATTTGAAAAGACAAAAACACCCGAGTCAGACTAGAAAATCTTATGTAAGTTAAATAAACAGAAATAAATATGAGTACAGTAACTCAAGAGATGTTCGGGATTTACATCTCCTAAGGATCCGTTAAACTATTTACTATGTAGTATATTGCGCTATTATAATAGTGTCTATAGTAAAATAAACATACTTTTAAATAGCGTTAAGGCTTTACATTTTCCACCTTAACACGTAATAGTCCCAGTAGTCCATCCAATATCATAGCTCCTCCTACTCGGGAAGCAACTAGAGGATACCACACGGGCTACGGGAGAAAACCAAACTCGTACAAGGCTCGATATGGTAGGTGACACGGCACAACTAGGCAATGCCAGGGTAGATATACCAATTGCTATCCAGGCTGGTGGAAACGCGTAGCCGCAGTTACCGCCCACCTCGGACTAACTCCCCAAAATCAAAATATAGAAGTGGCCACTGAATCAAATCCAAGTCAAAGTATAATATCGAAGAGGAGCGTCCGATCAGAGGAATGACCTCATTGGCCTGAGAATCGCTCCTGTTTTAGCCACCTTATGCCAACTCACGGGAGTTGGGTCCACGTATTTACCTTACAGGAAACGTCGCCACCACCTACTTCATTCTGGAATCTCCACCGCGTACACGGTTAGTCAAAGTGGTTTTCGGTATCGACAGAGAGTATGTCAGATATCCGATCCCGGTCTCTTTGCCAACCCATCGTTATTATAACACCGCGGTCATTTAAAAATAGTTTATACTTTTAAAACCAAAATAAAATCCATTTCAAAACCAAAAATTATGCCACTTTTAAAATTTATAATTCCTTGTAACGAAATATTTGAATATTAACTTCCAACATAATACTTCGAAATCCATAGTTTTTAAAACCATTACTTTCAAAACTAAATGGTTTGGATATTCAACAGTATATAAAATAAGTGGTTTAACTTAAATGTTACTTTGAAAAGAAATATTTCTCGTGGCTTTACAATACATTTCTTTATTTAAAGTTAAAACCAAAATTTAATATCGCTTCAAGTTCCAAAACCATTCCAATAAATTCATATATATACGTATATCCATTTTGAGTATAAATATTTCAACTAAAGTTGGATTTTATTCTTTCGAATCAAATGTTCTATTAATTAGCCTTGAATATTCACATAGATTCCATAATTAATAAGACTTCAATTTCTAGTAAAATATATATATATTTCCAAATTCAAATTTTACTAGAAAATTCATTTCAAAATATTTTGGAAAATCCAATTATAAATATCATATCTTTAAAATTTCCAACTTAATATTTAAACATAGGATATAAATCATCAAACTCCATTTTCTTAATTTTCTTCCATTTTTAATAAAGAAATTTATTCACCTTTTAATTTCAAAATTTCAACTTCCTATGTATATAAATATGGAAGAAACATTTATTCAGTATAAAATTTAAGATTTTTATAAACCGTATTCCATCCAAACCATAGAAATCACATTAAAAATAGTTATATATAGACCGCGGTGCCTGTATATAATTTTCTATCCTATGGTCAAGTGATACGGATATTTATCATTTCAATCCGCAATTTAAAAATAAACTGCGGTTGTATATCATTTCAAACCGCAATCCCGAAAAATGTAAAATGCATGATAACTGGCATTTTAATGATATCCACATAAATCATCCATTCAACAACACATCCATCACCCAATTTCAACCATCAATCAATATCAATTACTATCAACCCATATCAATCAATAACAATATTAGTTCGATAATATGCAACGGGTAATAACTGTCAGTTTATTCAAATTAAATTTCAACTATTAATCTAACCATTTATATTTAGAGATAATTTATATAACTGTTAACTAGCATTTCATATGCAAACAAAATTCCTAACAGCAAATTAATACGCAATTAATCAATTTAATTAACAGCTAAATTCAATAAATGCAATTCAACAGATATGGATGAAATAACATGCCAAAAGCTCATAAATAAATTTCTATTCATTTCTAAAATTTATTTAACAAACATAAAAGCTTCTAGTAATTGTGAGTGGGTTAAAACACTCACCTTTTGAATTTAAATTGAATTCAAATCCAATTTAAACCCAAAAATTGGACAGTCTCCAAATTCATCCAAACTAGTGCCAAAACGTCAGAAATTCCGATACGATCCCAGCAAAACAAACCGCGCGTGAATCCGAGCTCGTATGCAAAAGTTATGAAAATTTGAAAAATGAAAAATTCTGGTCCTGGGTCAACTTCGGGTTCGACTTCGGGGCGCCGCCTCATTTCCCCGATGCTTGCTTGGAGTTTTCGCCAAAACGACCCGGAGCGACCCGAGTCATTTTCTTCCTGACCCGAAGTTGCTCTAGGGTTTTCTCCTCTGAAACCCGAAGCGCGACCAGAAGCTGCTGCAGATCCACAAATTTTTTTTTTTTTTTTTTTTTTTTTTTGAAATAAAATTTTGGAATTTGGGAATTAGGTTTTCTGCCATTGGAATGAGGAGTTGAGAAGGAGATGTACGTATAGAAAAATGAAAATAAGGAGTGGCTAGGGTTTATAATTGCAAATATATAGACAGATAAAAGAAGGCTAGGTGGGTACGGATAACGAACGTGCTAAACGATAGTTGGCCCAAAAAGCCCGTTCTGCCTCCGGAGTCGAATTTGTTAAAACTATATATCCAAATAGGTGTTTCAAAATATTCTGAACGCGATGGAAAAAGTTTCGCGACCAAATTCGATCGTATGAAGAAGTTATGCTAAAAAAAATAAAAATTTCAAATTGATTTCAAAATGCGTAAATTTCAAGGCGTTTCGAGTCCGTACGATCAAACGACAAGTCCGATCGCAACGAAACTTGAAACATTATTATAATTCACCGTTACGGATCCGATGAAACTAGTTTCGTCGAAATCCGAGTCCGTGACAAAAATGGCTATTTTTAATATTTATTAAATAAATTAAAATAAATCATAAAATCCAAATTTTCTTTCAACTTTAAATATTGGCCAAATTTCATTACTTATATAATCCAATCAATTCCAAATAATTTAGCAAGCTTGGATGTGAATTAAAATTTATAAGTATATAAATTTCGCAGTGTTAACCTCTGCGTTTTCTTATTATTTGGGAATTATAAATTTTATTCGCAAAACCCAATTATTTAATCATATACTTATACTCTCATCTTAAATCTAATTATATAAATAACTTGATTTCTATTATCCAACTCAAAATATATCAATTATTCTCCAACTACATAGTTAACGTTTCTTTTATATATCACTGTGGTAATATTTCAAAATGTTCATCTTTTGTTTGCATAAATTACTGTATTTAGATAAAATTATAATTTTGGTAACTTATCACATAAATAACTTAAAACCTCAACTAATACATTCCACCTTTGTTTCATCTTATTCATTCACTCATCAATATTCCGTACTAACTACAAAATTTAGTGTATTCCTTTAAATTGATCAAAATAAGACTTATCAACTAATAGAAAGATTTACGTACAAAATTTATTGTCATACATCTAATTTACAAGCCTATACTTAATTATTATCCTACAATACGTTTTACGTTACTATAATGTTCATTCTTCCGTTCCTACGTTTCTATAAATTTATTCCTTTATAATTTATTTAACGCAACACTTAATCTACACCTATTGCGATGTTTCAAATTTACTTAAATGAACAATTTCTTTACTTAAAATAGTTGTTGTAAACTCTTAATTCCACATTTATAAGTGTATTATTATTTTCACTCAAATATTATACATATATATAGAGTATTGGGTTTTTATTTAATCATCATTTATCATATATATTAATTAATTAAATTCAATACTTAAGTCTGACTAAATTTATTCCCCAAATACACATTTACATTTCTCAACCAATAAATATAACCAATCAAATTCTCATTTTATTGAACCTTGGTCAATTCCACACGTTAATTCTACTTAAAGTCTCAATTAATTAATTTACCTCGGTTTCATTACCTTATTACCTTATATGCATAATTGACATGGTTATATCTTCCATTACATCAATAATTTATCATTTCATTTCTATGCAATATATACTCATCTTATTCCATTTATTTGGTTACTGCATTGAAATCTATTTATTAACCAATACTAACGTTATTATCATAAAAAAAAAATTTGATTCCCAATTTTATTCAATACTTAGAACAAAAATTTTCGCATTAAATCAAATCCTTCTATTCAAACCAAGTATCATGCTATGATAATATTTTACGTTGGTTACACTGAAAAAAATCAACTTTTTATCGTTATCAATTAAACATACATTAATTGCACAAATTAAAGGAATTAATTGCCATTTATCAAATTAAATTTTTCATACATCAATCTATTTCATCTAAATCCTTACCTATGAATATTGCAACCTTTAATTCCATTAAATACCAATTAACCCAAATTATTTCATTTATTCTAAGTCATATCACTAAAATAATTCATCATAATAAACTTAAAATCTATACGTTTATTGATTTATTTCTATTTGTCTTATGTTAAATTCTAAATTTAGTAAGACAACCTAAAGTACTCCACTCAATCGACAGTCCCTTTCAATTGTTAATACGTACTTAAATTTCTACAGTTGCCTTCCATCTGCACTTCCGTTACTATGATAAAAATTAGTAACGTTTATGCCATCAATCCATCATAATTACTTACCCTTAATTGAGTTTGATTTCCAAATAAATTTGCTGACCCTTAATTAGACAATTTATAAAAGTTTGTCATCATACCTATAGTTCTACGCTTATGCTATGTCTTAAATTTCAATAAATTTATAAATTTTGAGATGTTCATTAGGGTTTACAAATTTATTGACTTGCAATAACAGGGTTTCTTAATCTATTCAATTTATCGTTCACAATCTTTTATTGCATTAAATTGGTTTAATATTCCCATATTAAATTTTATGTACAGGTAAGAGTTTTTCTTTCTTTCTCTACTTAATTCATTTGAATTTTATTCAAATGTCTTTAAATAGGTTTCTAAGTCACTTCTATATAATTTATTCTAGCCTTCATTTTAATACTTATCTACCACCTTTATTCTTTCAACTAAAATAAATTACAAAATCCTATTAAACAAACAATTTTAAATGGTCGAACTTAACGGGTCGTTACATAAAAGATCTACGATTCTTCTACGTTGATCTCGCGCACGAGATTCCGCGAATCGGCTTCAAATCTGTTGACTCGAGCGCACTCGAATACCACAAATGGAGAAAGGAGCTCACACTTAACTTCCAATTTCAAAGAGGCACAAAGCACTCAAACAAAGTTTATTTCAAATCAACCACCTTTGCAAATGACACAACCCCCATATTTATAGGCAGTTTACAACACACTTACAGTTCCACCGACCTAACATAGGTCGTTCACGACCTAACAAACTTGCCGACCTACGACTCATACAACACACACGATCTACATACACGGCCGACCCAACCAGGTACGACCTAAGACAACAACTTCACGCGACTCAACAAATACAACATTACATTATAACGACATACGACTTAAGACACAGAGCGACTTAAAATACACGGCAGCAGCGACCTAAATACAAGGCTTCATGGCAGCGACTTAGGCTTCAGCGACCTAAGGAATTAGCTTCTGGAATTCTTCATGCGGCCTACCACTTGAGCGACATAAGAAACCCTTCTTCATGCGACTTAAGGAAATACGGCTTAGAAGAATGCGGCAGCGACCTAAGTCCTGAGTGACCTAACTCACTAGGTCGTTATTCCTGTAGGTCGTAGCTCGTTGGAGTAAGGTTGGAGCGACCTAACGACATGAACGCTAAACTCGCTTGGTTGCTTGAATGCCTTAACGCTGAATTCGTTAACTCGCGAGCGAGCTTCACTAGGTCGTGAACGACTTAAAGTTCTCGAACGATTCAAATCTAATGAGTTGGTAGATTGCGCTGCATCATCCTCTCCCGGCTGACAAGAATTCGACCTCGAATTTACACGTTCCTCTTCCTCAACAAGCTCATCCCCATGATACGGAATCAAGTATTTGACATTGAAAATATCAGAAGTATGAACATTATCCGGCAACCTCAACTGATACACATTCTCATTGATATTCTTCAAGATTTCCACTGGACCAAATTTTCGAGCTTTCAACTTGTTGTAAGTTCGAATTGGAAAATGATATTTCGTCAAAACAGCGTAAACTAAATCACCTTCTCCGAAGTTCACATTTCTTCGCTTCTTATCTGCCAATTGTTTATACTTCTCATTTGATGCAAGAAATCGTCCATGAACAGTTCTGTGACATTCCTGCAACTCATTCACGAAATCACAAGCTCACTTAACAACTCCCTTCTGATATGGCACTGTCGTCAAATCTAACGGTCCCTTCGGAATTGTTGAATATACGACTTGAAATGGACTGAAACCAGTACTTTGATTAACAACGTGATTATGTGCAAATTCCGCTTGACATAACTTCACATCCCAGCTCTTCAAATTGTCCTTTACAAGACATCTCAATAAGTTTCCCAACGATCTGTTTACCACCTCCGTTTGCCCATTTGTTTGTGGATGATAGGCGCTACTAAAATTCAACATCGTTCCAACCATCTTCCACAAACTCATCCAAAAATGACTTAAGAATCTAGTATCCCGATCAGAAACAATAGATTCAGGTAGCCCATGTAGTCGATACACCTCTTTAAAGAATAATTGAGCAACACGGACGACATCAGCTCTTCTTACAAGCTATGAAATGTGCCATTTTTGAAAATCTATCCACCGCCACATATACAGAATCATTCCCTCGCTGAGTTCTTGGCAAACCCAAAACGAAATCCATGCGGATATCAACCCATGGTCTGGTAGGCACAGGTAATGGCATATATAATCCCGCATTCGTAGCTGTTTCCTTGAAAACTTGACATATGTGACATCTCTCCATAAATCTTTCAACTTCTTTTCTCATGGACGACCAAAAATAGGATTGAGAAATCAACGCAATGTACGATCTCTACCCACATGGCCTTCTTTATGTAACTCCTTCACAATCTTCATTCGCAAACTACAATCTAGAATGCATAATCGATTTCCTTTGAAAAGAAAACCATCCACTAACACAAACTCATCTGTCTTCCCTTTATTGACTTTGTCTACAAACTTTGCAAAGTAAAGATCTTCAACAAACAATTCTGGAAGTATATCAAACCCCGTCACTTCAACTTTCATCGTAGTCAATAAATGATTTCTCTTACTCAATGCATCTGCCACACGATTTGTAACTCCCGATTTCTGTTTCACAACAAATGTAAACTGTTGTAAGTATGCAATCCATGAGGCATGCCTAGCTGCAATCTTGTCCTGCCCATGCAAATGTTTCAACGCCTCATGATCAATATATAATACGAACTCCTTGTGAAACAAGTAATGTCTCCAGTGTCTCACGGCTTGCACAATAGCATAAAATTCTACATCGTATGTATTATATCTCATCTTCGCTCCCGAAAGCTTCTCACTAAAATAAGCAATAGGACGTCCCTTCTGACTCAACACCCCTCCAATCCCAACCTTCGATGCATCAATATGTAACTCAAACAACAACTAAAAATCCGACAAAACTAGAATTGGTGTTGTCGTCAAAAGTTCCTTGATTCACTCAAAAGCAAACCCTGCTTCCTTTGACCATGAAAATTGCTTTCCTTGCATATAATCGGTTACAGGTGCCATCACACTGCTAAAATGTGAAATGAATCTTTGATAAAAAGAAACCAACCCATGAAAGCTCCTCACTTCAGTAATTGTTTTGGGTTGTGGCCAACTCCTGACAGCTTCCGCTTTGCTTTCATCCATTTGAATACCCTCCTTTGACAGAACATATCCCAGAAACAAACATTGTGCGTCATGAACACGCACTTCTTCGCTGCTACATAGAATTGCTCCTGTCGTAGAATAAACAGCACTTCTCGCAAATGCTGGATATGCTCTTCCATACTCCCACTATAGATCAAAATATCGTCAAAGTAAAATACTACGAACTTCCCAATAAATGGTCTGAAAATCTGGTTCATCACTCTCATAAAAGTACTAGGAGCATTTGACAAGCCAAACGGCATAACCAGCCATTCATATAGACCTTCCCTAGTTTTAAAAGCAGTCTTCCACTCATCACCCGGTCTAATACGAATCTGATGGTATCCACTCTTCAAGTCAATCTTTGAGAACACAACAGCCCCACTCAACTGATCAATCAAATCATCGAATCTAGGCATTGGAAATCTATACCTCACAGTAATCTTGTTCAGTGCCCGACTATCAGTACACATTCTCCACGATCCATCCTTCTTCGGTGCTAACAAGGCTGGTACTGCACAAGGGCTTAAGCTCTCTTGTATGCGTCCTTGTTCAAGCAACTCTTCCTCATGTTCCTTTGGGCTCATCCTGCAATGTGATCTATGTGGTAACACAACTCCTGGAACAAGATCTATTTGGTGTTGTACGTCCCTCAACGGTGGTAACTCCTTTAGCAACTCTTTAGGAAATACGTCTTCAAATTGCTCCAACACTGGTTTGACTTCCTTTGGAATTTCAACCTTCTCACTACTTTCACGTCCGATCAATAAAAACACTTCAGGCTCATCTTCCACTTCCTTAACAAACTCTTTCAAAGATAGCAAAGTTTTCAGCTCTTCAATCTCCTCCAACTTGCTTTCACTTTGTTGTTGCTTTTTAGGAACCAAAGTGATTTTAGTGCCCTCAAACATGAAACTGTAGCTGTTAGTACGATCATCATGTTGCACAGCTCTATCATATTGACACGGTCTTCCCAACAACAGATGACATACATCCATATCAACAACATCACACCAAATTTCATCTATGTATTTCTTCCCAATCGAAAAAGTTACACAAACTCTCCAACTAACCTTTACTTCTCCACCTTTCCTCAACCAAGCTAACTTGTAGGGCTTAGGATGCTTCTCAGTCTTCAATTCCAACTTCTTTACAGCCTCTGTAGAAATGATATTGTCACAACTTCCCGCATCAATAACAAACTTGCAAACCCTTCCCAAGATAGTACACGTTGACTGAAAGATGTTACTCCTTAACCAACTTGAATCATCCTCTTGCTTTGGTGTCAAACAAGATCTCCTCATCATCAAATTACGTCCCTCGTCTCCCGACAATAATTCTTCCTCCTCAGCTTGTGGCGAATTGGAACATTCTACTTCTGTATCCTCATCCTCAACCTCAGCAACCATCGCTCGCTTCTTTGGCTTCAGACATTCATTGCTCTTGTGACCAAACTCCTGACAATTAAAGCATTTGATACCACTATTGACCTTGGTCTTAGCAACTTCATTGACAACTGGTTTCGCAACAGCCTTGGAAAATTGCTACTAGCCCCTTTCACTTGATTGTTGGAATTCGTAAACACACAACCTCCTTATCTCCCTTGTTTTTCCCATGCAAGTACTTTCTGGTGTGCTTCTGCAACAAATGTAGGATCAAACATATTCACCATATCTTGAATCTGCATTCTCAACCCTCTAACAAATCTAGCAGTCAACTGTTTCTCTGTCTCCATGATATCATTCTTGGCAATCAATTGATAAAATTCATCCCATAATCATTCACCGACTTTGTTCCCTGTCTCAAGTTCTGCAATCGTTGATACATAATAGACTGATAATTATAGGGCAAGAAAGTAGCTTTCATTGACTTCTTCATCTTCTCCCATGAAGTAATCTTCGACTTTCCCATCCTTTCCCGTGTAAGTTTAGTTTGTTGCCACCATGCCATAGCTCTCCCTCTCAAACGCATAGCAACCAACTTAACTCTACGATGCTCGGGAACTTCTTTGAAGTCAAAATTTTCTTCAACATTAGACAACCAATCCAGAAATTCTTCTGCTACCATTCCTCCTTTGAATTCTTGAATTTCAGTCTTCATCCCCGACTCCCATTTACGATCATCTTCTACCTCCCGATAGTGATTTCGTACTTGGTCTCGATCTCGATAATGAACACTATATCTATCACCATCTTCATCAAAATCAAATGTACTTCGATATCGATCTCGTCCATCAACATCTCTATGATCACGCATATCTCTTCAAATATGTCTTTCAGCATTACGATATGGCTCATCTCCAAATTCACGTGGAGTTCTTCTCTCTTCGTTTCTATACTCATGGTGATCTCTTTTCGTTGAAACTGAAGATTCCCTTCTACCTCGGTAAGATTGCGGTGACACCCTCTTCGCTTCCGTAACCGATGGCGAAACTCTGTTTCCTCCATGGTTCGAGATTAGTGACCTTCTCCTTTGACCTTGATTCATGTCAATCATCAGCTTCTCTAACTTCCCAATACCTTCATCAAACTTTTCATCGACACTTTGTTCCATTTTCTCAGCTTCTTCTCTTCCATACAACACTTCAACAATTTGATGACGATTAGCTCTCCTCGGCAGCATGATTGAATCAAATAATCTTCAACAACTCGACATAAACTTCAACAACTGAACTTTCGGCCTGTACTTCTAAATGACGCACGATTCAACTTGAACAAATCTCCCACAAACTTGAACAAGTTCGGCTCGGCTTTGAACAACACTTCACTTAGCTCGGCTTTGCTTGATTTAGCTCGGCCTTGACTCTTCAAACTCTTCTCTTTGGCTCCACGGACTCGGCTTAGCTATGATTGGCTAAGTCTAGCTTTGATACCAAAAACTGACGCAGCGGATTATGACGATGATGACGAAATGAAGATTTCATATCAAACTAATCGAAGAAACGATTAGATGAAACCAGATAAATCGATGGATTGAAAAATACCGAATGCCCAAATTCGTTGATCTCGAAGGATACCAATTCTAGCTATCTCCAACACGTTGATCGGGCACGATACCGTGTTAAAAGATTTACGGTTCTTCTACGTTGATCTCGCGCACGAGATTTCGTGAATCAGCTTCAAATCCGTTGACTCGAGCGCACTCGAATACCGCAAATGGAGAAAGGAGCTCACACTCAACTTCCAATTTCAAAGAGGCACAAAGCACTCAAACAAAGTTTATTTCAAATCAATCACCTTTACAAATGACACAACCCCCATATTTATAGGCAGTTTACAACACACACTTATAGTTCCACCGACCTAACATAGGTCATTCATGACCTAACAAACTTGCCGACCTACGACTCAAACAACACACACGATCTACATACACGGCCGACCCAACCAGGTACGACCTAAGACAACAACTTCACGCGAATCAACAAATACAACATTACATCATAACAACATATGTAACAACCCGGTTTTTAGGGATACTAAATTGGGAATAAACTAATAAGTTGATAAGTAATCTGTTAAAAATAACAAGCAATTAAATATTTACTTAAAAATAGTAATAATAAATAAATAAGAAAAAAAATAATAATAAAAGGAAATAAAATGGGAATTTAATATTAATAGCGTTGAGAGGAAAATAAATGGTAACAAATTCATTTGCTTTTATTTGGAGTTACAAATTGTTCCTTTTTGTGGTAGTGTAATTTATTTTAATAGATGAACCGTTTTATTAACCCTAACTATTTGAAAAGTTAAACATTCTGAATGATATGTTTTTTTTATGAAAGAATGATAACTAATTACATTAGATAAAATATGTATTATGTATGAAAAAGTTTAGATGAGAATTTTTTTTATGTGGATTTACAATTAGGAACAATAGGAAGAAAAAGAAAGGAAAGTTAAAAAAAATTATAATTTATTTGTTAATAATGATAAAGTAAATAACTAAATAAATAATTTTTTTTTGAAAAATTGAAATAAAATATTAAAGTGGATCAGAGGGAAATGAATGATCAATGACTTATTTGTTATATATATTGAACGTAATGAATTGTATCTTTTATTTTAACAAGGAAATTCTATTTAACGATTTTTTTTTTTAAAAAAAGTACAGGAGTTGTAGTTGCTTGAAAAGTTTAAAAGAAAAAAATAAAGTGTGGAGAAGCTTAAATAAAATAAAGTTTCATGTTAATTCTCATGTTATGCATTGAAAAAAAAGGAGAAATTTTCATACTAATTTACAAATTATAAATATAATAATAAAATAATAATAATATCATTTTTTTATAATGTCATGTTGGAAGGATCTAGAAATTGAATAAAATAATGTTAAGCAAAAGAAATTTCTAGAACAAGAATAAAATAAAAAGAATATATTGTATTAAAAAGGGGAAAGATTAAAAATAGAAAGGAAAAAAAAGATATTTTCAAAGAGAATTCTAGAAAGGGGCCTCAATTATAATACTCAGTCCATTTCCTTCTCCTTTATTTTTTTTACTGTACGTACATAACAACACTTTTACTCAGAAATCAGAAACAGAAAACCTAAACATAAAATCCTCTCACTCAAACTCAAATCTTTCATTGCAATCAAAGGTTAAAAGAAAAGATTCTCAATTCTAAGACAATTGAAAGATGAAAGGCAATCAATAAAAGGCTAATAGACCTAGAGCTTGAGGATTGCTTTTTGGAGATTTAGGTGAGTGAAGTTTTAATTCCATTTTTCAATTTACTGATTTAGTTTTTGCATGTAAATCTAAAGAATGATTCTTTGTAGATTATTGCTTTTTGTCTCCTTCTATATCATATAATGTTAATTGAAGTGTTGTGAGAATTGAATTTGGATTTTGGTATAGTATGATTTGGAATGGAATTGGTATATGATTGCTACAATGGAAAATTAAGCTTTAATACATAACATAGTTGCTAATGCACACTAACTGTATGTTGAAATGCTTCAAACGAATGTAACAATGTTAAAAGAAATTTAACATAGAAGGAAAAAAAAATCATAAATTTATTAAATTTTGATATGTTATTTTCTACATGTATGCGCATATGCTCTGAAAATTTCATAGAATAATATTGTGTTTTGATTGGTGAAATCAATTATTTACAATGCTATATTTGCCCAGATTTTGTAACAGGAGTGGCTGTCAATACGAAATTCATAACAATTAGAGAAAAATTTATAAAATTTTGCAATTTAAATATGTTGTTTATAACTCATATTAGAATAGTCTGTAAAAATTTCATTGAAAAATAATGAGATTTGATAGGTTAAATCAATCGTTTACAGAGGTGTATAAGTGCAGATTTTTGCACTAAGGTCTGTCTAAAAACACCTGCTTCAATACTATGATTTAACCCATCAAATGGTCATATTTTTGTATGAAATTTTTAATGATGATTTCTAAATGAGCTATGAACAACATAATAAAAATTCAGAATTTTACGAAATTTATTTTATTTATCATGAATTACAGACTGAGGTGGGTTCTATATGAAATTCAGTGATTCTTTTTGAAAGTAATGTTGAATTTGAAGGTGATTATATATTCGTGATTTGAAAATAAGTTTATTTAAAGAAAAGATTTCAAAGAAGAATAATGAAATTTTAAAAGATTCATCATAATTTATTTTTATATTACTTATTATTATAATCCTTGGTAAAATTGTGTACGAAAATAGAACATTTTATTTGGAATTTTGATTATTTTTTTGAATACTAAAGCTTGCCTTTTTAATTAAATTAATTGTTATAATTTTTTTCTAACTTAACGAATTTTTAATAATTTTAATCCAATAAATTAGGTTTTTGTGTTTCGCCTTGATACATAAGTATTATGAGGTATTTGTGTGTTAATGCGAAACGAAGATGTAATTATTTTCTTTTATATGCATAATTGTTTTGCTAAATTTTTTTTTTTGAATATTATACTGGGTTTATCAAAGGTTTTATTGGAAGATGTTGTTGTCATTGACTTTTTGGAAGTGTTTTGAAATTACAAACGCTTTGATTTTTGGGTCGGGATAGATTGGACTCTGCTGTACCAATGGGCCAAAACTCCACCTTGGCCGACCTGATTCAGGATCGCTACCTGAATCGGTGGTATATCACATGCCCTTTTACCACCAAAGGTCAACGGTCTGCTACATAGGGCTAATCTTATTTTTGATCGGGATCCCCGATCGACGGGTCACGGACTATGATGGATGGAGGCGTGGGGGTCCCACGTGTAGATCCGTGGACGGGTAGCATAGGCCTTTCCCTTAGACCGTCTTGGTTATCCTGGGTTGATCGCCAGGTGTATTATGGCGTTATGAGTAGGTTACGGGGTTGATGTCTCCGCGCGTGCTTGAGCTCTACCACTGTGATTTTACAATACTAGCATCTGTTTATTTGGTATATTTTATGAGTCATGTTATATTTATCCCATAATTTCCATAATGCAATTTTCTTTACTTTATGATTTTTGGAAAGTATTAAAGTTGATTTTGAAAACCCAATATCTTTGGAGAATGTGTGTATGAACTTATTCTTTGTGTTACAATGATAATTGGGTTAGTATCGTATTGAATTACATATGATAGGTTTGGCCTAAAACCATTGTTTGATTAAAGGAATTGTTTATGAAACCAAATTTGCATGTTGGTTATCACACACATATATGCCTCGTGTTGCTTTATACATGCGGTGCTTTCTTTTCCTTTTGTTGATGGAGACAATTATTGTTCATAGACCTTACTTCACTCACACTAGTAAAAATCTGACCCGTGTGATTTGTTTTATAATCCTCGGGTCAGTCTGAGGATTATGGTTGCAGGTTAGGTTGCGTGGACTGTAGCAGCACTCATATTATTTTCCACGTTTTGGGGTTTTGGACTTTTCAGCTTGGACTTAGGAGTAGTAATATATGTAATATGGTATGTATGTTATTATGTATTTTGGAAGTGATATGTACTATGGACTATGTATCGTGGACATTATGATATGTATTATGCATTATGCTGTTGTTGTGCTGAACTGTACATTCTATTATATTCTATACTATGTAACCTGGAAATTTTTTATCTTGTACCATAGCTTTGAACCAACACTGCGCACGAATGGTAAGTAGAAGAAAAAAAAATTCGTGCCAGTGTTAGTTCAAGGGAATGAGTACAACATTTAGCCCTATCGAGTCCCATTCTCCGTGCTTTCCGACTGTAATACTTAGTATTGCTCTTGGTTGGCATGGGTATAGGGGCCGGGCGTTACATTTTTGGTATCAGAGTGAGGTTAACAATAGTATGAGATATATTTAGAATATAAGTTAGCACAAAGCAGTAGAAGCATTGTACATGTCTATATACCATAAGTATCACTTCAACAATATAATAATAGTCATACATACCTAAACCAAAACCCCAAATCTTTGATCTTTTTAGTATGAGAATTGTTTTGATTCCAGCTTAACAACATTTCTCACTATGCAGAGTAGTGAGAAAGATGGCTGGAAGGCATCCCTGTTTGACTATGGAGCAGTGGTTAGAGTTGATGCAGATCATGCCTCAGGCAGCACCCGCTCCTAATGCTGCTCCTAGTGTTGATATCGCCCTTACGTAGAAATTGTGAGGACGCAATTTTTGTAAGGTGGGAAGTCTGTAACAACCCGATTTTTAGGGATACTAAATTGGAAATAAACTAAAGTTGATAAGTAATCTGTTAAAAATAACAAACAATTAAATATTTATTTAAAAATAGTAATAATAAATAAATTAGAAAAAAATAATAATAAAAGGAAATAAAATGGGAATTTAATATTAATAGCGTTGAGAGGAAAATAAATGGTAACAAATTCATTTGCTTTTATTTGGAGTTATAAATTGTTCCTTTTTGTGGTAGTGTAATTTATTTTAATAGATGAACCGTTTTATTAACCCTAACTATTTGAAAAGTTAAACATTCAGAATGATATGTTTTTTTTTATGAAAGAATGATAACTAATTACATTAGATAAAATATGTATTATGTATGAAAAAGTTTAGATGAGAATTTTTTTTATGTGGATTTACAATTAGGAATAATAGGAAGAAAAAGAAAGGAAAGTTAAAAAAGTTATAATTTATTTGTTAATAATGATAAAGTAAATAACTAAATAAATATTTTTTTTTGAAAAAATTGAAATAAAATATTAAAGTGGATAAGAGGGAAATGAATGATCAATGACTTATTTGTTATGTATATTGAATGTAATGAATTGTATCTTTTATTTTAACAAGGAAATTCTATTTAACGATTTTTTTTATAAAAAAAGTAGAGGAGTTGTTGTTGCTTGAAAAGTTTAAAAGAAAAAAAATAAAGTGAGGAGAAGCTTAAATAAAATAAAGTTTCATGTTAATTCTCATGTTATGCATTGAAAAAAAAGGAGAAATTTTCATACTAATTTACAAATTATAAATATAATAATAAAATAATAATAATAAATAATAATATCATTTTTTTATAATTTTATGTTGGAAGGATCTAGAAATTGAATAAAATAATGTTAAGCAAAAGAAATTTCTAGAACAAGAATAAAATAAAAAGAATATATTGTATTAAAAAGGGGAAAGATTAAAAATAGAAAGAAAAAAAAAGATATTTTCAAAGAGAATTCTAGAAAGGGGCCTCAATTATAATACTCAGTCCATTTCCTTCTCCTTTATTTTTTTTACTGTACGTACATAACAACACTTTTACTCAGAAATCAGAAACAAAAAACCTAAACACAAAATCCTCTCACTCAAACTCAAATCTTTCATTGCAATCAAAGGTTAAAAGAAATGATTCTCAATTCTAAGACAATTGAAAGATGAAAGGCAATCAATAAAAGGCTAACTGACCTAGAGCTTGAGGATTGCTTTTTGGAGATTTAGGTGAGTGAAGTTTTAATTCCATTTTTCAATTTACTGATTTAGTTTTTGCATGTAAATCTAAAGAATGATTCTTTGTAGATTATTGCTTTTTGGCTCCTTCTATATCATATAATGTTAATTGAAGTGTTGTTAGAATTGAATTTGGATTTTGGTATAGTATGATTTGGAATGGAATTGGTATATGATTGCTACAATGGAAAAAAATTAAGCTTTAATGCATAACATAGTTGCTAATGCACACTAACTGTATGTTGAAATGCTTCAAACGAATGTAACAATGTTAAAAGAAATTTAACATAGAAGGAAAAAATCGAAAATTTCTGAAATTTTGATATGTTATTTTCTACATGTATGCGCATATGCACTGAAAATTTCATAGAATAATATTGTGTTTTGATTGGTGAAATCAATTATTTACAATGCTATATTTGCCCAGATTTTGTAACAGGAGTGACTGTCAATACGAAATTCATAACAATTAGAGAAAAATTTATAAAATGTTGCAATTTAAATATGTTGTTTACAACTCATATTAGAATAGTCTGTAAAAATTTCATTGAAAAATAATGAGATTTGATAGGTTGAATCAATCGTTTACAGAGGTGTATGAGTGTAGATTTTTGCACTAAGGTCTGTCTAAAAACACCTGCTGTAATACTATGATTTAACCCATCAAATGGTCATATTTTTGTATGAAATTTTTAATGATGATTTCTAAATGAGTTATGAACAACATATTAAAAATTCAGAATTTCACGAAATTTATCTTATTTATCATGAATTACAGACTGAGGTGGGTTCTATATGAAATTCAGTGATTCTTTTTGAAAGTAATGTTGAATTTGAAGGTGATTATATATTCGTGATTTGAAAATAATTTTATTTAAAGAAAGGATTTCAAAGAAGAATAATGAAATTTTAAAAGATTCATCATAATTTATTTTTATATAACTTATTATTATAATCCTTGATAAAATTGTGTACGAAAATAGAACATTTTATTTGGAATTTTGATTATTTTTTTGAATACTAAAGCTTGCCTTTTTAATTAAATTAATTGTTATAGTTTTTTTTCTAACTTAACGAATTTTTAATAATTTTAATCCAATAAATTAGGTTTTTGTGTTTGGCCTTGATACATAAGTATTATGAGGTATTTGTGTGTTAATGCGAAACGAAGATGTAATTATTTTCTTTTATACGCATAATTGTTTTGCTAAATTTTATTTGCTTTTTGAATATTATACTGGGTTTATCAAAGGTTTTATTGGAAGATGTTGTTGTCATTGACTTTTTGGAAGTGTTTTGAAATTACAAACGCTTTGATTTTTGGGTCGGGATAGATTGGACTCTGTTGTACCAATGGGCCAAAACTTCACCTTGGCCGACCTGATTCAGGATCGCTACCTGAATCGGTTGTATATCACATGCCCTTTTACTACTAAAGGTCAACGGTCTGCTACATAGGGCTAATTTTATTTTTGATCGGGATCCCCGATCGGCGGGTCACGGACTATGATGGATAGAGGCGTGGGGGTCCCACGTGTAGATCCGTGAACGGGTAGCATAGGCCTTTGCCTTAGACCGTCTTGGTTATCCTGGGTTGATCGCCAGATGTATTATGGCGTTATGAGTAGGTTACGGGGTTGATGTCTCCGCGTGTGCTTGAGCTCTACCGCTGTGATTTTACAATACTAGCGTCTGTTTATTTGGTATATTTTATGAGTCATGTTATATTTATCCCATAATTCTCATAATGCAATTTTCTTTACTTTATGATTTTTGGAAAGTATTAAAGTTGATTTTGAAAACCCAATATCTTTGGAGAATGTGTGTATGAACTTATTCTTTGTGTTACAATGATAATTGGGTTAGTATTGTATTGAATTACATACGATAGGTTTGGCCTAAAACCATTGTTTGATTAAAGGAATTGTTTATGAAACCAAATTTGCGTGTTGGTTCTCACACACATATATGCCTCATGTTGCTTTATACATGCGGCGCTTTCTTTTCCTTTTGTTGATGGAGACAATTATTGTTCATATACCTTACTTCACTCACACTAGTAAAAGTCTGACCCGTGTGATTTGTTTTATAATCCTCGGGTCAGTCTGAGGATTATGGTTGCAGGTTAGGTTGCGTGGACTGTAGCAGCACTCATATTATTTTCCACGTTTTGGGGTTTTGGACTTTTCAGCTTGGACTTAGGAGTAGTAATATATGTAATATGGTATGTATGTTATTATGTATTTTGGAAGTGATATGTACTATGGACTATGTATCATGGACATTATGATATGTATTATGAATTATGCTGTTGTTGTGCTGAACCGTACATTCTATTATATTCTATACTATGTAACCTGGAAAATTTTTATCTTGTACCATAGCTTTGAACCAACACTGCACACGAATGGTAAGTAGAAGAAAAAAAATTTGTGCCAGTGTTAGTTCAAGGGAATGAGTACAACATTTAGCCCTATCGAGTCCCATTCTCCGTGCTTTCCGACAGTAATACTTAGTATTGCTCTTGGTTGGCATGGGTATAGGGGCCGGGCGTTACAACATACGACTTAAGACACAGAGCGACTTAAAATACGCGGCAACAGTGACCTAAGTACAAGGCTTCATGGCAGTGACTTAGGCTTCAGCGACCTAAGGAATTAGCTTCTGGAATTCTTCATGTGGCCTACCACTTGAGCGACATAAGGAAACCTTCTTCATGCGACTTAAGGAAATAGGGCTTGGAAGAATGCGGCAGTGACCTAAGTCTTGAGTGACCTAACTCACTAGGTCGTTATTCTTGTAGGTCGTAGCTCTTTGGAGTAAGGTCGGAGCGACCTAACGACATGAACGCTGGAACGCTAAACTCGCTTGGTTGCTTGAATGCCTTAACGCTGAATTCGTTAACTCACGAGCGACCTTCACTAGGTCGTGAACGACTTAAAGTTCTCGAACGATTCAAATCTAATGAGTTTGTAGATTGCGCTGCATCACCTTCGTAGCCACGAAAGGTGAGCAAACACTCACAACTACTAGATTTCTTATCTTAGTTAAATTAAATTTATGATGTGGTTAGAAATTGATTGGTTGTTATTTAGTAATTGTCATTCAAGTTAAATCTGACTTTTATTGAATTTAATTGCCATTTAATTTAATATTGAAATTTAAATTGCCAGTTAAATGCCTGTTTATGATAACAAGTAAATTGTTGGTTGTTATTGGTCGATTTCAATGATGATTGTGATGTATGTTCAATTGTTGATATATGGCTGATTGGATGGATGTTATTGGTTGAAATTTTGGATGATTGGATGTTATTTATGTCTATATCACTATTATCCCTATGGGTTGAAACGACACATACCTGAAAGATCATATAGATTAGGGGAAACCGTTATGGGTTGAAATGATAAACCCGAGTGGTTTTCATTGATTTGGAAATGTTTATTTTTGATACTGGTTGAAATGACGTATACCCATATAATTTATTGAATTTGGACTTTTATCTGAAATTGAATTATATTGAGGGTTTAAGTTAATTCAAAATTCGGATTTGTTTTAATTAGATGATTAAGATTGATATTTCGAATTATTTGAAACCTTTTAAATGATTATATTCACGTTGTACACTTGATAGGAGATGGAATCCCGTAACATCTATGAAACCATTGCGCTAATATTTCTAATTTACTTTTTTTGATTTGACTTACATAAGATATTTTAGTTCGGACTCAAGTGTTTTGTCTTTTCATTACGCCCGAGTCAGTTTGATCATTTCAGTGCGTTGAAGACTATTTTCTGGAGGACGAAGATGAAGATTCAGTATATTGTTGCTATTTATTATTCCACTACATTCTGTGTTCCACTATATTATTTATTTATTTTTGATATATGTATAACTCTGATTTGAATTGTAAAAGTATAATCAAATGTTATTTGTAAAACGGCTTCTTGAACTGTTTATTTGATTATTATATTTTGTTGTTCCGCTGCGAGAATCTTTTTTCTTTTGTTTTCTTTTTTCCTTCTTATTTCCCCATTAACAATCCTTCCTTTTGAATGGTTTAAGTCTGACATATATGGTTTATTGTCGATTTGAGCCGTCCAAAAAGGTGGGTTACAGTTGGTATTAGAGCTTTGGTTTAGACATACCTTACCCTGTTAGGGTTAACTCATTAGAGATAGGGTAGTAATACTCTAGTTAGAGTTGTCTGAGTGTATATACGAGAGCGCGTATTTGTTAGTGTTCTAAAAATGCATTATATAAGTTTTGAAATGAAATAATTTTCCTAATATTATATTTTATATATAAAGGAAATTTTTATAACTAATATAGTTATTTGTAATGTGTTTGTTATATTGTCACGACCCGGTTTTTGACCCTTGAAAATCGACATCAATACGTCCACTGTATTACATGTCGACAATCGAATGCCGGAAATACCAGACCATAAGGGAAAGAAGAAAGAGGTAGAAGGAGAAAATAGAAGACAACAATAAAGAATCTCATAGCCGTAGTGGAACAATATATAATAGATAACAATTGGTCTTTATACAAAAAGAACTATAACTGTTTTAATACATCACATCATTAGAGTACAACATAATCAATAGCACAATACTGGACAGTTATAATAACTTGTCCTCACCAAAGCTGACTGTACAGCTTACAATGCACAGCGGAATATACACCAAGTACGTATGATACGTCTCGTCGTCCAGCTCGTCTCCTGAGCTCCACAACATCCTATCCTGAATCTGTAATACTCAGTCTGACTCGAGCATTATAATAAAATAACATCCGAGTCAGTCCGGAAAACCAGTGTGATAAAAACACACACAATTGAATTATTAAAGTTTTCAAAATTCTTTGAAAATTAAATGTATCTCGTAAGACCACGCCATAAATAAACATGCCTGGTTTTTATCTTACGATAACCAAAACATTTTATATCAAGATCCTCTGATATTATAATAGTGTCTAAGTACAAATACTTGTTCAAATAGCTGAAATGCTTGCATCTCACGTTCAGCATAGTTGGGCACAATCAAGTATGTACGGCGCTTATTGGAGAATGGATTCCATACAATGGTAGGGCTACTGGGGTACCGCCCATCACAGTACCTGGTCTAGATCAGCGTACCAAGGACCACTCCCGATCCTCTGCAACACAAGACCAGCCTACCCCTAACCGGGATAGACCGAATCAGATCACCCCACGGTTGGGATCAGCAACCCCACATAGCCGAGATCAAGGGACTCTAGGCAGGGATGACCTTACCCTACTTGGTTGCTACCCACTTAGCCTTGCTGCACCTCCCCTGTTTTAGTCATTCCCGGTTAATGAGGCTTGAGGCTACGATTACCTTTTTAGCACACATTCACTTAGAATGCTCACCGTCCTCCAATGACGATGGTCTGATAGCGTTCGTCCATACAAGCTCATTCTCGGTCGGAACGGAACCGAAGGCACTACTCCTACTACATCCATTTTGGAATCATCCTCAAGATTAGTAGCGATTAGCCCTTTCACTTCACTGCTCCATCTTCGGCTTCAAGCTCTTGTCTTCATTTCGAAAATGTACTTGTTGGATCGAAGTGGTTTTTGGATCACAAATCCGATCCCTGTCTCTTCGAAACAAAGTTCGCTATTCCCGGTAAACTCAACCTCGGTTCTCTAGGAAATAAACAGGCAAAAATAAGATCGGAGATCACCTCCTAACCGTTAGTGGACGGATTTCATTAAAATGTTCTAGAAGAACAAACGAGTTTACACGTACAGTATAGCACCTCGAACGGCAACAGTACCATATAATTCCCGTACTTCTCCTAGATATTTTCAAAATTATATTTAGGTCCAGATTTGACAGTCGTTTATTTAACTATCAAATAAACAATCATTCAACCAAGTATTTTATTTTCACTAAAAACATCAAGTCTTATTTACTTTAGATTTCGAATAAATTAAATCACTTTATCCAAAAATATACACTTAAAACACCTAAAATAAAGCTAGTTAAATTACTTCGTTCAAAATAATTAGTTACGAAATTCTATAATAATTTTCTAAGTAAAACTTTAGCCAAAAGCTTTTTTTAAAATAAAACTAATACATAAAGTATAAATATTTAATCATTATCCTTTAAATCATAATACTAATTTAACCTTTAAAAATAATTAACTGCTATATTAAATTAATCAATATTTACTTTAAAAAAAATGAAAACAATTAAATAATATTTTTTTCTAAAAACATTATTTTAAAACATGTTCAAAAGTTCTAATTTACACTTAAAAAATCTTCCTTTGAAAATATACTTAGCTTTTCAAGAAAATACACTATCCACTCCAATATAACCCGTCTAACCATTTATGAGTCCTTTTCGATATATCTCTCGTTTAATTTATGTCCCAATCCCGTAAATTTCCTTTCCTATGTTTTTAAAAATAAAGCCACTGTTATTTTTAAAATGAATGACCATCTCCTTATAAATTCCCATCGTGAATTTATAATTTCAAATTTATCCACTGATAAATATTTCACTTTATTTATAAACCCAGTTTATAAATTTCATAGTCTCAGTCTCCTTTTTTAATCACTGTTTCAAAACACTTAATTGATTTCCAAATCGATTTCCTTGAATTAAATTCAATTCTAAAGTTTATTTCTTGATTTACTCAAGTTTATTCCAAAATCCATAAATCCCAGATTTACTCCTTTATTATGATTTAAAACCCTATTTAAATCTGGAACATTTATTTCATATTTTATATTTTTTTCCAAATTTCCTCTTTATTTTTCTCAAATCCGTTTTAAACCTGGAATTTAAAAATAAATACTTTTATACTTAACCAAATCGCTTAAGTCCCATTATTAAATCCTTTATTCAATTATTTCATAATCTCCACCTTTCCATATTTAGAAAATATCAAGTACAATTTTAAAATCAAACTATTCATTTTTCCCAAATTCATTCCTTTTAAATTTATCCATATTTACTACAAATTTCTTACTTTAAATTTACCCTTTTTATTTCCCTTTATAAATTCAATATTTATATTTTTAAAATGCCACAATACATCCAACAATATTTAACATCAAGTAAATTAATTTTTCCAACATAATATATCACAGATTATTCAATTTCATATATATCTAAAATGAAAATAAATTCAACATTTTTGAGGAATCCCGTTGGATCCCTTCAACCTGCTTTCCTGCATCCATAGATGTTAACACAATATAAAAATACCAATCCCACTTTGAGGGGGATATCGTGGTATATAAGGTCATCCGCTATTATGCGGGGAGCATAGGGTCTCACCTGCTATATAATGCGGGAATATCAATCACTCGAATACTAACATATATACTACTAAACATATGTAATCATCCAACATATAATCATAGATCTGTCAATCCAATCAACATCCAATAATTTAAATTTAAGCATTTAAATTTAAACGGCAATCCGAACGAACGAGAGATTCTCACCTTTATTTTTTTTGTTTGGTTTCATTTGTAAGAACTGAAGAAGTGGGAAAGGGGGAAACTCACGATTTGATTTCGACTTTCGATTTGAAAATGAAGAAGAGGAGAGGGAGTCACGGTTTTGGTTCTTTATTTATTTTCTTTCTGAGTTTGATTTTTCTTACTTTGAAGAGAAAGATATTCATGATTTTATAAAGGTGAAGAGGAGACCGTGACTAAATTGAAAGGAAATGGACGCGATTCCTTACATGTTGGATGAGGTTTGTACAATGATTTGAAATGTTGAAAAAACTCTTATGTGAATTGCTTGACCAGTCAACCTATATATAAATTATTTAAATTTTAAATTATCTCCAAATCGCAACTTAAAATTTTGACCTTCTATCGAGGCGTGCCGCTAGGCGTTTATGATGTTATATCCCTATTCCGAATGCAATGGAAAAGGTTTCGAGTCCTAATTCAATCATATAGAGAAGATAGCTTTGTGGACCCAGTTATTATATTGAATTTACGATGTAAATTACAGAGATTTTATATCCCATACGGCCAAACGACAACTCCAAACGTCATAAAATTTGAAATCCGATAATAATACACTATTACGGATCTAATGGAACACGTTTCGTCGAATTCCGAGACTGTGCCTCCGAAGACTATTTTAAAATATCAATTTAAACAAAATAATTTCAAAACTGAACAAATCATCTTTAATTTAATTTTAAAGCTTTCTATTATCCTCAGTATTATTAATATAAATTTTATAAGCCTTTCAATTATTTTTAACAGGCATCAAATCTCAGATTCAATAATTTACCCAATTTTCAACTATTAATTTCAATAATTTAAATCACCCAATAAATAGTGGTATTTGAAATTCAAGTTAAAAATTAACTTTTAAATATTTAAGTTCAATTAAATATTCCAATTTCAAAAACTCAAAATTCTGGGTCGTCACATTCCTCCCTTTTATAAGAATTTCATCTCCGTAATTGCTAGTTAAGAAGAATGGTCCACAACCCGTTAACTATTTTCCCAAAGCCAACAATTTTTAACAACTCCCCAAAACAATCTTTTTATTAAAGACACACTATCACTCTTACTAACTTCCCAAACTCATCAGTAGCTCCCAACAATACACAACCATTTGAATTATAATTTCAAATCCAAATTTAAATTATCAAAATTTTCTCAAAATTTTTCCAACTCCTTAAATTTTTGAAATTTTTTGCCAGCATTTCCTTTGCAGGGATAGATCGGAACAACTACAAAATTGCCTCTACGGCCCCAAATTTTCAAAAGAAAACAAAAGCCAAGTGGGTAGATCAGAAATTCATCAAATTTCATATGTCAGTTTAAACACATATCTTTTTGTCGGGCAATTCAAATCTATCTTCTGAAATCGAAAATATCAATTTATCCTTTTGTTTTAATTACCTGCACCCTACTTAGCAATAATATCCAATCACAAAATTCAAAATCATTTTATTCATTTCTTTTCAAAATTTTCAAAATTTGCTTTACTTGTGCCCGTATGATGTACATATATCATCCTTACGCAATATCAAATCTGATCGCTCATCGTTCACCCGACTCTCTAGTGTGGACTCAGATCTGGTTCTTTGATCAGAAACCGTCATTCTCCTTGTATAGCCATATACTATGACAGAGAATTTCAGATTCAATCAAAAATCCATATCTAGGGTTCGGCTTCGAAAATCGAGTGAAAAATCCCAACTCGGATCGATATAACTATCTCGAAATTCTGTGCTCGAATCTGAATCAAATCATAATGCGAATAAAATAATATACGTACATCGTAGTATTTATCTCAATTGATTATTAGCTATATCAATTCTCTTTTATTCACATTTATTTTGATTCCATACACCTATTCATAATTATCCCATTTTGCAACTTTACTTAACCTTCATTAAAATATTAACTTAGTGTTTTTCCCATCACTAATCTTACTTAAGAATTTCACCATTTCTTCTTAAGTCAATTACAAATATTTATACAACTTTTTATATTTATTTCCACTTCATCACTTTGATTTACATCCATTTTTACTCTAATTTTAAGTTTCAATTTCATTTGAATTCAATTTACCTTCTAATTTACTAATTTATTTCCAATCAAATCAAGTATTGAATTTTTTCTATCAACCATCTCTGAAACCATATTGAATTCACTACTCACCTTATTTCCAACTTTGATTTTTATAGTCCAACTCAACTAAATTTTCTATTTCACTTTATTTAGCACAGATAAATATCATACCCATATTGAATTTCAATTTCATTTGCTTACAAATCAACTATTAAATTTTTATGTTAATAACTTTTTTTCCATTAATTTAGCCTCCTCAAATTTCCTTTATTCAAGTTTTATTGCATTTCAATAATCAAATTCTAGATTTTATAAGTTTCGAACTTGTTTATATTCCATAAACATTTTTAAATAACTTAAACAGTTTAAGCGATTACTTAAGCATTTCAAAATCATTTTTGAAATCAAACGTATCCCAAAATCCCTTGGTATATCAAATTATTCCTTTGAATTTCAAAACCAAACCCAGTTTTGCAAATAAGTCCAATTTAAAACATTCAAGTAGCAATTCCTCCCTTGGAAACTCGAAAATGAATATTGATGATGCTGCAGTCATCATCGAAATTATTTTCCAGCGACCGAAGTGAGTTCAATGTTTTATTTCTTTTAAAAACATTTCAAATATTTTTAAATTTCAATTCTCACTAGATTTCATTTTCAATTCAAAAATATTTCCGAATAATTTCACCATTATTCCTCCAAAGCCTTTGAAAATCATTTTCGAACTCAAAGGGAATTAAATTTCCCAAACTTTCGAATTTCAAATCCTTTCAATCTATATTCAAATATTACTCTAGAATTTTATCCCATTTCAATTATAATTCAAATTTATAATTCACATTTACAAATTCCATTCTATTATATGAATTTATTTCCTTAACTTTTGGTTATAATTCCAATCCCTTATCCAATTTCCATACAACAATGATAATAATTTAATATTATCATTCCCTAACAACCAAGCAACCATATATACTTATAATAATTTTCGAAAAATTATTTCTTTGATATATAAAAATAATTTGGTTAAAATTATTTCATTTACCCCATTTAAACAATAGTATGTCGAATTGTTCTATTCAAGTGTTTAGAGATCCCTATCAATAACGTTAATTATTCATATTGACCAAAATCTATAAGCCACTCAACAAATCAATCAACACAATATAAAACAATTTTATATTCACTAACAATTACGCGCTCATATCTATTGATACACTCAAACTCATTCTAGGGTGCTATTGACCCTATCACTAATGAGTAATTCCCACAGGGCCAAGGTTCTCGCTTAATCTTCAGCTCTGATACCAAAATATTACGACCCGGTTTTTTGACCCTCGAAAATCGACATCAATATGTCCACTTTATTACATGTCGACAATCAAACGCTGGAAATAACAGACCGTAAGGAAAAGAAGAAAGAGGTAGAAGGAGAAAATAGAAGACAACAACACAGAATGTCTCAATCGCAGCGGAACAATATATAATAGATAACAATAGGTCTTTATACAAAAAGAAATATAACTCTTTTTATACATTACATCATCAGAATACAACACAATCAATAACAAAATACTGGATAGTTATAATAACTTGCCCTCACCAAAGCTGACTATACAGCTTACAATGCACAGTGGAATATATACCAAGTACCTATGGTACATCTCGTCGTCCACCTCGTTTCCTGAGCTCCACAACATCCTATCTTGAATTTTTAATACTTGGTCTAACCCGAGCGTTATAATAAAATAACACCCGGGCCAGTCTGGAAAACCAGTGTGAGAAAAATACACTCAATTGAATTATTAAAGTTTTCAAAATCCTTTGAAAATCAAAGGTATCTTGTAAGACCACGCCACAAATAAACATACCGGGTTTTTTACCTTACGACAACCAAAATATTTTATATCAAGATCCTTTGATATTATAATAGTGTCTAAGTACAAATGCTTATTCAAACATCTGAAATGCTTGCATCTCACATTCCAGCATAGCTGGGCACAATCAAGTCCGTGCGTCCCTTATTGGAGAATGGATTCCATACAATGACAGAGTTATTGGGGTACCGTCCGTCATAGTACCTGGTCTAGATCAACATACCGAGGACCACTCCCAATCCCCTGCAATACAAGACCGGCCTACCCCTAAACTGGATAGACCGAATAAGTTCATCCCGCGATTGGGACCAGCAACCGCCACACAGCCGAGATCAAGGGACTCTAGACAGGGATGACCTTACTCTACTTGGGTGCTACCCACTTAGCCGTACTGCACCTCCGCTGTTTTACCCATTCTCGGTTGATGAGGCTTGGGGATACGATTACCTTTTTAGCACACATACTGTTAGAATGCTCTCCGTCCTCCAATGATGATGGTCTCGTCCATACAAGTCCGTTCCCGGTCCGAACGGAACCACATGCATTACTCCTACTACATCCATTTTGAAATCATCCTTAGAATTAGTAGCAATTATCCCTTACACTTCACTGCTCCATCTTTGACTCCAAGCCCTTGTCTTCATTCCGAAAATGTACTCATTAGATCGAAGTAGTTTTTGGATCACAAATCTGATCCCCGTCTCTTAGAAACAATGTTCGCTATTCCTGGTAAACTCAACCCCGGTTCTCTAGGAAATAAACAGAAGATCAAAGATCACCTGCTAACCGTTAGTGGATGGATTTCCATAAAACGTCCTAGGAGAATGAACGAGTTTATACGTATAATATAGCACCTCGAACGGTAACATTACTATATAATTCCCGTACTTCTTCTAGATATTTCCAAAGTTATGTTCAGGTTCAGATTTGATAGTTGGTTATTTAACTATCAAATAGACAATCATTCAACCAAATATTTTATTTTCATTGAAAACATCAAGTCTTATTTACTTTAGATTTTAAACAAGTTAAATCATTTTATCCAAAAATATATACTAAAACACTTAAAATAAAGCTACTTAAATTATTTCGTTTAAATAATTAGCTATGAAATTCTATTATAATTTTCCAAGTAAAACTTTAGCCAAAAGCTTCTTTTAAAATAAAACTAATACATATAGTATAAATATTTAATCACTATCCTTTAAATCATAATACTAATTTAACCTTTAAAAATAATTAACTGCTATAATTAACTTAATTAATATTTACTTTAAAAAAATTAAAAAACAAATTTTTCTAAAAACATTCATCTTTAAAAGTTCTAATTTATACTTAAAAAATATTTCTTTGAAGATATTCTTAGCTTTTCAAGAAAATACACTTTCCACTCCAATATAACCTGTCTAACTATTTATAAATCCTTTTCAATTTATCTCTAGTTAAATTTACGTCCCAATCCCGTAAATTTCCTTTCGCACATTTTTAAAAATAAAATAACTATTTAGTTTTAAAACGAATTACCATCTCCTTATATCCTTATAAATTCCCATCGTGAATTTATAATTTCAAATTTATCCACTGATAAATATTTTACTTTATTTATAAACCCTATTTATAAATTTCATAGTCTCATTCTCCTTTTTAATCACTGTTTCAAAACACTTAATCGATTTCCAAATCGATTTCCTTGAATTAAATTCCATTTTAAAGTTTATTTCTTGATTTACTCAAGTTTATTCCAAAATCCATAAATCCTAGATTCACTCCTTTATTATGATTTAAAACCCCAATTTAAATCTGAAACATTAATTTCATATTTTATATTTTTTTTCCAAATTTCCTCTTTATTTTTCTCAAATCCATTTTAAACCTCGGATTTAAAAATAAATACTTTTGTACTTAACCAAATCGCTTAAGTCCCATTATTAAATCCTTTTATTCAATTATTTCAAAATCTCTACCTTTCCATATTTAGAAAATATCAAGTACCATTTTAAAATTAAGCTATTCATTTTTCCCAAATTCATTACTTTTAAATTTATCCATCTTTACTACAAATTTCTTACTTCAAATTTTCCCTTTTTTATTCCCCTTTAAAATTTCAATATTTATATTTTTAAAATGCCACAATGCATCCAAAATATATTAACATCAAATAAATTAATTTTACAACATAATATATCACAGATTATTCAACATTTCATATATCTCAGAATTGAAAATAAATTCAACATTTTTGAGGAATCCAGTTGGATCCCTTCAACCTGTTTTCCTGCATCCATAGATGTTAGCACAATATAAAAATACCAATCCCACTTCGAGGGGTATATCGCGGTATATAGGGTCATCCGCTATTATACAGGGCACATAGGGTCTCATTCGCTATATAATGCGGGAATATCAATCACTCCAATACTAATATATATATACTACTACATATATGTAATCATCCAATAGATAATCATAGATCTATCAATCCAATCAACATCCAATAATTTAAATTTAAGCATTTAAATTTAAGATAATCCAAATGAGTGAGAGATTCTCACCTATACTTTTTTGTTTGGTTTCGTTCGTAAGAACTGAAGAAGAGGGAAAGGGGGAAAACTCAAAATTTTATTTCGAATTCCGATTTGAAAATGAAGAAGAGGAGTGGGAGTTATGGTTTTGGTTCATTATTTATTTCCTTTCTGTGTTTGATTTTTCTTGCTTTGAAGTGAAAGGCATTCGTGATTTTAAAAAGGAGAAGAGGAAACCGTGATTAAAATGAAAGGAAATGGATGTGATTCCTTGTGTGTTGGATGAGGTTTGTAAAGTGATTTGAAATGTTGAAAAAGCTCCGATGTGAATTGCTTGACCAGTCAACCTTTATATATATTATTTTAATTTTAAATTGTCTCGAAATCGCAACTTAAAATTTTGACCTCCTATCGAGGCGTGCCGCTAGGCGTTTATAATGTTATACCCTTATTCGGAATGCAATGGAAAAGGTTTCAAGTCCTAATTCAATCGTATGGAGAAGATAGCTTTTTGGACCCAATTATTATATTAAATTTACGATATAAATTACAGTGCGTTTATATCCTGTACGGCCAAACGACGACTCCAAACGTCAAGAAATTTGAAATCTGATAATAATTCTCTACTACGGATCCAATGGAAGTAGTTTCATCGAATTTAGAGACTGTGCCTCAGATGTCTATTTTTAAATATCAAATTAAACGATATAATTTCAAAATTGAACAAATCACCTTTAAATTCAATTATAAAGCTATCTATTATCCTCAGTATTATTAATATAAATTTTATAAGACTTTCAGTTATTTTTAACAGGCATCAAATTCCACATTCAACAATTTACCCAATTTCCAATTATTAATTTCAATAATTTAAGTCACCCAATAAATAGTGGTATTTGAAATTCAAGTTAAAAATTAAATTCAAATATTTAAAATCAATTTAATATTCCAATTTCAAATACCCAAAATTTCAGGTCGTCACATATATGAAATGGTAATATCTAATTATTATCATTTATTGTTAACTTGTTGTATTTAGTCAAATTATAAACATTGGCTATTATTGTTGTTTAAATTTATGGACTAAACATTTTTTTAATAATGGTGAATTAAAGAGAATGAAGTGGATAATTCGGATATTCGATATGAAATTGAAATGTTGCTGTGAATTTTGTTTTTTGTTGACCGGTAGTTTCAACCATTGAAATAAAATGGAATATCTGGATATTTGATGCAGCGCACCATGTTAATTCGCTCAATCTTAAGTCGCCTGCGAGTTATGTCAATAGTATGCCAACTGCCTTAAGTCGCTCATCCATAAGTCGTTCAACGACCCACCTCCATAAGTCGCTCAACGACCTACCTTATAAGCTAACGACTCAAGTAAACAAGGCCGCATTTCTTTAAGTCGCTCACTTTTGCCGCATTCCTTAAGTCGTAAGTCGTAGGCCGCATTTATTTAAGCGTTCACTTATGCCGCTTTTCTCTTAAGTCGCTGATTCCTTAAGTCGCTTGAGCCGTTCCTGAAGCCGTGCTTTCTCTTATGTCGCTATGTCGCTTAGGTCGCATGGTTTCTTATGTCGCATGAAGCTGTGTATCTTCTTAAGTCATTCCTGAAGCTTATGTCGCTTAAGTCCTATGTCGCATGTATTGTTAAGTCGCATGTATTGTAGTATTGTTAAGTCGTGTGATGCTGTGTTGTAACTTGTATGTTGTTAAGTCGTAACTCATATGTTGTAAGTCGTGTAATGTTGTAACTCGTATGTGTTAGGTCGTGCATTGATGTTAAGTCGCCTGTGTATGTTAAGTCGTGAGTCGTATATGTTGAGTCGCGTGTGTGTTGTAATTTCCTGTAAATAGGGGCGTGATGTCATTTGTAAAGGGAGTTGATTTTTGAAATAAAATTGTGTGTGAGCTTTTGCCACCATTGTTGAAGTTGAGTGTGATCTCCTTCTTCTTTCCATCTTCGGGTTATTCGTGCGCGAATCAACGAAGTTGAAGCCAATTCTCGGTATCACTTACGAGTGATCAACGATTGAATTGTAGATCTTTCAACATGGTATCTTGCGAGATCAACGGGTTCGAGATAGCTAGATTTCGGTATCATCTCGATCAACGGAATTATGCATTTATCGTTCTATCGGCTTATTTGACACGAAATCATCATTTCGTGAGGAAGATCCTGGATAGGTTGCGACAGTTTGATATCTAAACTGTTCGAGCCTAGAACAAGCTGCGTCAATTGGTATCAAAGCCAGATCAAAGCTAGATCAGAGATGGAAACAAGATTGTTTGTTGATCATGCCTCCGAGACGTGCTAATCGCCATCATAATATTGAAGATTTGTATAGAAGACAAGAAGCTGAGCAAATGGAGCAGCGTATCAATGAAAATTTCAATGAGGGTATTGAAAAATTGGAGAAATTGATGAAGGACATGAATCAAAATCAAAGGAGAACGTCACCAGTTTCGAACCAGAATGGAAACAGGGTTTCGCCATCGGTTTCGGGAGAAAGGAGAATGTCATCCCAGTCTTATCGAGATAGGAGAGAATCATCAGTTTCAATGATGTGAAACCACCATAGGTACCGAAATGAAGAGGGAAGAACTCAACGTGGGTTTGAAAATGAATCATATCGTGATGTTGAAAGACAGGGTAGAAGGGACGTGCGTGATCGCAGGGATGTATATGGTCAGGATCGATATCGAAATACATCTGATTTTGAGGATGACGACGATGGAGGTAGTATTCATTATCGAAATCGAGGCCAAGTGCGAAATCAATATCTGGATTCAAAAAATGATCGTAAATGGGAGTCATGTATAAGGATGGAAATTCCAGAATTCAAAGGTGGTATGCAAGCAGAAGAATTTATTGATTGGTTGTAAAGTGTTGAAGAAATTTTGAAATTCAAGGAGGTGCCTGAGGCACTACAAAGTCTAATTAGTTGCTACATGACTAAGGGGAAGAGCTATGGCTTGGTGGCAACAAACTAAACTAACTCGGAAGAGAATGGGAAAATCAAAAGTTGTCACTTGGGAGAAGATGAGAAAGATGATGGAAGCAACTTTCTTGCCGTACAATTATCAGTCTCTTATGTATCAACATTTGCAGAATTTGAGACAAGAGACGAAGACAGTGAATGATTATGCAGATGAATTCTATCAATTGATTGCAAGGAATGATATCATGGAAACTAAGGAACAGCTAACGACTATATATGTTGGAGGGTTACGAATGCAAATTCAAGGCATGGTTAATATGTTTAATCCAATGTCTATTGCTGAGGCACATCAGAAAGCTCTAGCTTGGGAGAAACAAGGGAGACGAGGAAGTGGTGTGTTTGCAAGTTCTAACAACCAGAATAAGGGAGCTAGTAGCAGTGCTAATGTTTCCAAGGCAGTCAATAAACCAATTGTCAATGAAGCCGCTAAAGCAAAGGTCACTAACAATATCAAGTGCTATAATTGTCAGGAGTTGGCCATAAAAGTAATGAATGTACAAAGCCAAAGAAGAGAGCATTAGTTGCAGAGGAATGTGAGTATGAGGATGTGGAAGCTGAAATTAATTATTCTCAACCATCAAAGTTTGATGAAAATGAAGAAGTTGTGTCAGGAGACGAAGGGTGTAACTTGATGATAAGGAGGTCTTGTTTAGTGCCAAAGCATGAGAATGATTCTAGTTAGCTGAGAAGCAATATCTTTCAGTCTACATGTACTATCTTAGGAAAGGTTTGTCGATTTGTTATTGATGCGGGAAGCTGCGATAACATTATTTTTGAAGAAGCCGTCATGAAGTTAGGGTTGAAGGCTGAAAATCACCCTAGATCTTATCAACTGGCATGGCTAAAGAAAGGTGGAGAAGTGACAGTGGGAAGATGTGCATTTGTTACATTTTCTATTGGGAAGAAGTACAAAGATGATATATGGTGTGATGTTGTCGATATGGATGTGTGTCATCTACTATTGGGAAGACCATGGCAATATGATAGAGCTGTACAACATAATGGTCGCACCAACAGTTACAGTTTCATGTTCGAAGGTACTCAAATTACCTTACTTCCTAAGAAGCGTGAACAAAGTGAAAGCAAGTCAGAGAAGAAAGGGAAATCAACTAGTTTATTATCTACGAGAGAATTTGTTGAAGAAGTGAAAGATAGTGCTGAAATGTTTATGTTGATTGGGTATGAAACAAGTGAAGATCGTGAAGTTCCTGCGGAGGTTAGACCGGTGTTAAATGAATTTGAAGATGTCTTTCCTATGGAATTACCCAAGGAATTACCACCACTGAGGGATATACAACATCAAATTGATCTAGTGCCAGGTATTGTTTTACCGCATAGGCCGCGTTATCGTATGAGTCCGAAAGAGCATGAAGAGTTGAGGAGACAGGTTGAGGAGTTGCTTGAGCAAGGGCGTGTTCGAGAGAGTCTCAGTCCTTGTGCTGTACCAGCTCTGTTGGTGCCGAAGAAAGATGGTTCATGGAGAATGTGTACCGACAGTAGGGCACTCAACAAAATAACTGTCAGATACAGATTTCCTATGCCAAGACTTGATGATCTATTGGATCAGCTCAGTGGGTCTGTAATCTTTTCTAAGATCGATCTTAAGAGTGGTTATCATCAGATTCGCATAAGACCAGGTGATGAATGGAAGACAACATTCAAGACTCGAGAAGGATTATATGAATGGCTAGTCATGCCATTTGGCCTATCTAATGCACCAAGTACATTTATGAGGGTGATTAATCAAATTTTTAGACCTTACACCGGGAAGTTTGTTGTAGTCTATTTTGATGATATCTTGATATATAGTGCTAGCACAGAGGAGCACATTCAACACTTGCGAAAGGTGTTAACTATTCTTCGTCAAGAACAGTTCTATGCAGCGACGAAGAAATGCGTGTTCATGATGCCAAGTGTTTTATTTCTGGGATATGTCGTGTCTAAGGAAGGGATACAAGTGGACCAGAGTAAAGTAGCAGCAATTAAAATTGGCCACAGCCCAAAACTATAACAGAAGTCAGAAGTTTCCATGGGTTAGCTTCATTTTATCGAAGATTTATATCGCACTTTAGTAGTGTAATAGCCCCTGTTACTGATTGTATGAAAGGAAAGCAGTTTCCACGGACGAAAGAGGCAGGATTTGCTTTTGAACAAATCAAGGAACTTTTAACTTCAGCACCGATTCTAGTGTTGCTAGATTTTCAGTTACTATCTGAGTTACATACAGATGCATCCCAAGTTGGAATTGGAGGAGTGTTGAGTCAGAAGGGTCGTCCAATCGCCTATTTCAGTGAAAAACTTTTTGGAGAAAAGATGAGATACAGTACTTATGATGTGGAGTTTTATGCTATTGTGCAGGATGTGAAGCATTGGAGACATTACTTGTACTATAAAGAATTTGTTTTGTATACGGACCATGAAGCGTTGAAACATTTACAAAGGCAGAATAAAATTACAGCTAGGCATGCATCGTGGATAGCTTATTTGCAACAATTTACATTCGTCGTAAAACACAAATCTGGAGTAACTAATCGCGTCGCCGATGCGTTGAGTCGGAGGGAGAATTTTCTAACAACCATGCGAGTAGAGGTGATGGGTTTTGACTTACTTCCAGATCTTTTTACTTCAGATTCATATTTTTCCAAGATCATAAACAGAGTCAAGCAAGGAAATATGGATGGATATATGCTGGTTGATGGTTTTCTATTCAAAGGAAATCAGTTGTGTATTCTAGATTGCAGTCTACGAATGAAAATTATCAAAGAACTACATGAAGAAGGACACGTGGGCCGCGACCGTACTATGCAGTTGATCTCAAATTCTTATTTTTGGCCGTCAATGAGGAAGGAGGTTGAAAAGTTTGTTCAGAGGTGCTATATTTGTCAAGTTTCAAAGGGAACCGCAACAAATGCAGGTTTATATATACCGTTGCCTATACCTACTAAACCATGGGTGTATGTTAGTATGGACTTTGTATTGGGATTGCCGAGGACGCAACGAGGCAATGATTCTATCTACGTGGTGGTTGACAGGTTTTCAAAAATGGTACATTTTATCGCATGCAAGAAGACGGCAGTTGCAGTTAATGTCGCACAGTTATACTTTAGAGAGTCTATCGACTTCATAGGTTGCCTGAATCTATTGTATCGGATAGAGACACTCGTTTCCCGAGTCATTTTTGGATGAGTCTATGGAGAATTTTCGGGACAAAGCTGAAATTTGGTAGTGCTTATCATTCACAGACGGATGGACAGACATAAGTCGTGAATAGATCCCTAGGTAATCTATTGAGATGCCTTGTGAACGACAATTTGAAGAGTTGGGATTCCAAGCTGTGTCAAGCTGAGTTTGCACACAACCATGCGGTTAATCGTAGCACTGGGTTCAGTCCATTCCAGGTCGTTTACTCAACTATTCCTAAGGGACCATTGGATTTATCTATAGTACCACAGTAGAAAGGAGTGATTAAACGAGCTAGTGATTTTGTGAATGAATTGCAAGAGTGCCACAAGGTTGTGCAGGAACGATTGCTTAAGGCGAATGAGAAATATAAGCAATCCGCAGATATTAAACGACGAAATGCTGAGTTCAAAGAATGAGATTTTGTATATGCAGTATTAACTAAGGATCGATTTCCTATTGGTACGTACAAAAATTAGCTGCTAGAAAGATTGGTCTTTCGGAAATCGTAAAGAAGATTAATGAGAGTGCTTATCAGTTTAGATTGCCGGATCATATCCATACTGCTGACGTTTTCAACGTCAAACACTTGATTCCACATCATGAGAATAAGTACGTCGAGGAAGAGGAAAGTTTAAATTCAGGGTCGAATTCTTTTCAACCAGGGGAGGATGATGCAGCGCACCATGTTAAGTCGCTCAATCTTAAGTCGCCTACGAGTTATGCCAATAGTATGCCAACTGCCTTAAGTCGCTCATCCATAAGTCATTCAACGACCCACCTCCATAAGTCGCTCAACGACCTACCTTATAAGCTATCGACTCAAGTAAACAAGGCCGTATTTCTTTAAGTCACTCACTTTTGCCGCATTCCTTAAGTCGCTCACTTTTGCCGCATTCCTTAAGTCGTAAGTCGTAGGCCGCATTTCTTTAAGCGTTCACTTATGCCTCTTTTCTCTTAAGTCGCTAATTCCTTAAGTCGCTTGAGCCGTTCCTGAAGCCGTGCTTTCTCTTATGTCTCTATGTCGCTTATCGCATGGTTTCTTATGTCGCATAAAGCTGTGTATCTTCTTAAGTCGTTCCTGAAGCTTATGTCGCTTAAGTCCTATGTCGCATGTATTGTTAAGTCGCATGTATTGTAGTATTGTTAAGTCGTGTGATGATGTGTTGTAACTTGTATGTTGTTAAGTCGTAACTCATATGTTGTAAGTCGTGTAATGTTGTAACTCGTATGTGTTAGGTCGTGCATTGATGTTAAGTCGCCTGTGTATGTTAAGTCGTGAGTCGTATATCTTGAGTCGCGTGTGTGTTGTAATTTCCTATAAATAGGGGTGTGATGTCATTTGTAAATGGAGTTGATTTTTGAAATAAAATTGTGTGTGAGCTTTCACCACCATTGTTGAAGTTGAGTGTGATCTCCTTCTTCTTTCCATCTTCGGGTTATTCGTGCGCGAATCAATGAAGTTGAAGCCAATTCTCGGTATCACTTGCGAGTGATCAATGATCGAATTGTAGATCTTTCAACACGGTATCTTGCGAGATCAACGGGTTGGAGATAACTAGATTCCGGTATCATCTCGATCAACGGAATTAAGCATTTATCGTTCTATCGGCTTATTTGACACGAAATCATCATTTCATGAGGAAGATCTGGATAGGTTGCGACAGTTTGATACCTAAACTGTTCGAGCCTAGAACAAGCTGCGTCAATATTTTGGATAGTCGAAACTTCTGAATTATTATATAAGTTGAAATGTAGAAATTTTGTTGAATTATGCAGTTTAATTCGGTAAGCTTAAATTGAAAGCAAGTGAAACAAGATTAAATTTTTTATATCTATGTTTAGTAAATGAATTGAATTTGTTGTATACATTATTGGCATGTAATGTTATAATATACAAATGTGAACTTTAAGCCTTGGGATGTTTAAATTGAAATTGTGATTAAGGAAATGTTGTAAATGGGATTAAATTGGAAAAAAATGTTTATAAACTTAAATAAACTTGTGAAATGTGTCTAATTAAATTTGAAAACAAAGGTGAAACTAATTGGATAAGCAAATATGAACTAAAAGTGAAATGATTATAAATAAAGTCACGACTCGTAAATTGCTTATGAATAAATGAATGTTGCAATAAATGGTTGTAATATAAGTTGTGATAACCTTAAACTTGAATAATGTCTTATAAATGAAGTTAAGCTTTCATGAATTGGTTATATACTAAAGGAAATTTCTTATGAAATGATTTGCAAATAAATGTAGTATTAAATGAGAAATATTACATGTGAAAGTGAATGTAATTTAAAATGAAGAGAAATATAAGCAATGTTGTGAGGATGAATATATTAATGTTTTATACTGAATAAAGAAATTCTGTGAAACAAATATTAAAGTATGAAGTGATACTTATGTTAATCAACGAGATTAATAATGAATTTAATTGAAATGTAATTGTGATGAAACAAATTGGAATAATTACGTGAGTTTTGTTTGTATAATGTTTTGTTCGCAAGATTCATTTGATCCGGATTTGAGTACACAAGTTCCATGTGAATTGCACCACTTTGTGTTAGTATTTTCATTCGATTCTTGATAGTGAATATTTGATATGGATTTTTGGTTTGATTCTAGAATTCTCTATCATAGTATATGGCTATGCAAGGAGAATGATAGTTTCTAGTCGAGAAACCTTATCAAAGTCTGCATTAGGGAAGTCGAATGAAAAATACTAGTTTGAAAGAGAACTTGTATAACCGAGCGAGCGATCAAATGTGATTTTGCGAAATGATGACATATGTACATCTTATGTTCTAATATTATTGATACGCTTTGACGCTGAAATTGAAAGTTGTTGGATTGGATATCTTTGTATTTTCAATTGAAATTTTTCTTGTATGCAAAACTATTGTTAATTTAAAACCATTTTACAAAACTATTTTCCTTTATTTTTCTTATACAAACTATCTTATTCTATTTTACATACGAAACTGTTTTACAAACTGTTTTATTTACAAAAAATTTTTACAAACTTTTTATTTACAAAACTGTGTTACAAACTATTTTATTCACAAAACTATTTTACAAATTGTTTTATTTACAAACTATTTTACAAAACTATTTTATATACAAAACTATTCTAAATTCAAAATCTTTATAATGCAAAGATGTTCAATCCTATATAGCTTTTCATACAGCGAAATTGATTTTGGAATTTTTTTTATTCTTGTATAACACAGACTTTATATAAGTATAAGGCGATTTTGAAAACTGCTGATTTTGGAAGGTATTCGATCTGAAGAGATAAATCTTATATATAACAGAATTTATATAAGAATGATTTGATATATTCGAGATTATTTATTTTGGAAAGTACTTTATCTGAAATTGAAATCTTATATATAATGGAATTTATATACGTGTGATATTTGAAGCTATGATTTTGAAAGGATACTATATATGGTATGTTATATTTTGAAGTAAGAGGTATGGGGAAGTACCCTGTGCGAAGGAGCATAGTATGATATGCTTCGACCCAGATGGACTTGGGGAATACAGGAATGGATTCGACCGATAAACCCTAATATACTTGGGTGAATTCAAAAATGGATTTGAACCGATATGGCTGCTCGGACTTAAACTCATGAGTTCCTCGATTTTTTTCCAGATTAGATGTTTCTTTAGTTTACCTAATGGAGGCACTTTCGATCTTGGGATCTGTTGTTTATGTATCTTCCAAGAAGGAAGTGCATCCATTGTGTAAATCATTAAATCAGCAGTTACCACTACAGCACGGGTCGATGGTCCCTTGTTTGTGAAATGGCTATGATATTTTTTGGAATCCGAAAGGTGGAAGGATCTTCTGGATAGTTTTGTATCCGTTGCGTAAACACAGGATCAGCAGTGTGTCACTGCTATCAAAACATCATTGTTTGACATCAGATTTTGAGCGGTACTTCTCATATCTATTTTTATGTATTTTTCACTAGGTGTTGAAACAGGTCTACTAAGTACTTGGAGATTTCTAGTCTTATGCCTAATCAATGTATGACCAGAGTCTGCAAGAACGAGGGTAAATTTGTTAAACATCGAGTTATAAAAGTATTTCGATAAAGTATTATATAAAAGATATTTTGGTCATTTTTTTCATTTCAAAATACTTTAAAATGTTTAAAATATTGATGGTTTGGTAGTAAATTATTAGTGTTGTAAATATTGTGAGTAGTTATTAATTAAATAAAACCATCTATATGTTGCACCATCTTCTCCTTCTCATTGGTGCTTACCTTATTGTGATGTAATCATCATTCCGTCTCCTCACGTATCCATCAATGTTATTTTTATTCTCCTTATCATTTCCTGTTTGCACTGCGTCTATCAATGTAGTTGTGTCCATGCAATAGATTGCTTGGACAATAAATGATGTTGGACTAGTTTGTCACGATTCAAGTTGCGACCCTAATATGTCCACAAGGTTAGATTCTAGCATCGAGTAGCACACATCGTACCGATCAGAATACATTTACTCTCGTCAACCTCGCTAACGACCACTACAACAAAAATACCCTATTACAACATCAAAAAAAACGTTGTAACAGGGGTTTCGCAACGTTTTTACAAACATCATATTAGGCCAAGTTGTAACAGAGTCAGAGTAATTTACAACCTTTTCCTTGCGTTGTACGAAAACGTTGCAATAAATTTTGCTGCAACGTTTTTGAAATGTTGTAATAAATACTTTTACAACTTTTATCTGATGTTGTAAATCACTAATATAAATATAAAAACCATTTTTACAACTTCAATAAATTGTTGTGTAAAAGCTTATCACAACATTTTATAAACGTTGTAAAATAGTTTTTTTACAACTTTTTATTACTGTTATAATATGCTTTTTTACAACATTTTTTGAGTATTGCGATATATTTACTACAATTTTTTTAAAGCTCTATATTCATTCCAAGCTCTAGCTACGTCTCAGAATAGTATTACAACAAATAGAATAATGTTACCATAGTAACTTAAATGTATAAAACCTATCCAAAATTGTGACGAACCGCCCTTCATTCCAATTAAAGACGAGCCGTGATAGAGAAATAAATAGGTAGAAAGAAATAGATAGAAGAAAGATCTAAACGAATCACAGAACCACATAGTGGAATGGATAATATATATTACATAACATATATCATATAGTCACTAGTATATACATCAAAGTCAAAATTATACATACATCATACGTAGACAGTCGTAGTGACCTGTCTATTCATTACAAGCCAAAATACAAACATAAATACCAATATAATGGAATATAGATATAGCCAGATACGTTGAAGCCACCTGCTCCAACTCCTCTTTCAAAATATGTTGAGAGAAAAACCTGGAAACACTTGGCTACTCGTAAACATTTGAGTACCCAAGGGTTTAGGAAAAACAAAAAAATAAAACTCCGGGTCAGACATAGGTCTGTTGTGAGTAAAACGGTTAAATTTATTTAAATTGAAAATCATTTGAAATCAAGGGTATCTTGTAAGACTCGCCGCACATAAACACGGATGGGTTTTCCCTTCCGATAGCCAAAACACTTTCATAGGAAATCCAGTGATATTATAATAATGTCTAGGGTTTTCATAATAAATTATAAAATAGTTGGAATGCTTACATCTCACGTTCCAACATATTTGGACACAATCAAAACGTACGGCGCTTATTGGAGAATGAGTTCCATATAATGACTAGGCTATTAGGGTACCGCCCATCACGATGTATCTTTAGAAAAATAACACCGAGGACCACTCCGGGATCCCCTGCAACACAAGACTGGACTACCCTTAACCTGGATAGTACCGAATAAGATTACCCCGCTATTGGGATTAGCAACCGCACCACACAGCCAAAAAAAAAGGACTCTAGATAGGGATAACCTTACCCTACTTGGGAGCGACCCACTTAGCCTTGCCGCATCTCCTCTGTTTTTGTCATTCCCGGTTGATGAGGCTTGAGGCTACGATTACCTTTTAGGAACACATCCACTTGGAATGCTTATCATCCTCCAATGATGATGTTCTGATAGCATTCATCCATACAAGTCCGTTTTGGGTCCAAACGGAGCCGAAGGCACTATTTCCACTGCATTCGTATTGGAATCACCCTCAGAGTTAGTGATAAATAGCCCTTGGACTTTGAAACTTCATTCTGGATCTTCCCTTGTTATCTTCATGACCTGATCGTTTATATTGGATCGATGTGGTTTTTGGATAATCTAATATCCGATCTCGGTCTCATTGAATCCAAACAACAGTTTTCAAAGGCCAAGTTGTTTTAACAAAACAATTCAAATTCAGGGTATCGATATTCATATGGAAATTTCACTACATATATCTATTTCTAATAAAACGTCTCAACGTTTCTATTTCAGTCATTCGATTCATTTGGTTACTTAGCATCATAGACACTGAATAAAGTATAAATATTTAAGAGTAATCAAGCCAATCACATTTCGTTAAACTATTTTAACGATTCACAGCCAAGATTAATTTATCAAAACCATCATTTAGTTAAATTTAGATAACCCAAAACTAATTATATTTTTAACTCTACTTTCTTAAAATTAGATTAGTTATAAACTATTTATTTTTAATTTAATTAAATCTAGAAATTTCATTAATAGTTATTTTATATAAATTAACATAGGATTTAGTCAATTTAAAGCTCAAATTGTTTATTAACTTTAATTATTAAAAATTAAATAAATAAATTTTCCAAAACTTAATCAGCTGTATTAGGCAATTAAGTTTAGGTGATAGGATAATTACAATTTCCTATATTGTTTTTAAATTAAAGAAAATAGATGTTTAAAAGTTAATAGGGTTTTGAGTGAAAACATTTTATATACATATTTTTTTAAAACAAGAACCGATCCATCGGCCCAAACCCAACACAATTCCCATCTTCTTCTCTTCTCTTTATTCCATCTTCTTTCCCTAGTGCACACAGTAAAATGAACCCCCCCGCGCATATGCACATGACTTCCGGCCGTCTCCTCTCACCGCTGACCGTCGCCCCTGGTCGCCTTCGACCTTACGAACCTACTGACCACTCCAACTTTTCATGGAAACCCTTAGTTCGAAATATCAAACTCGAGTCCAAAACCAGGAAAGAATCCGACCACTTATCTCCGCCTCGTTTGGCCACCTCCGACCACCGGCGTCCACCGAACTTTGCCAGAAGCCTGGCCACACTTCCCTCCACCTTTTCCCCCCATACCGTAGCCCTAAAACTCCACCACGATGCCACCATCGACTCAAAATCGACCATGACCAAGAACCTCCCTTAAACCCTACATCAACTCCTACCGACCACCATGCCACACTAAAAATCCCAACACCATTTTTCCCTAGTTCCCCCTCCTCCGTGCTTCCTTCTAACCAAATGCCGACCCCCACCATTGACTGCCTCGCCGAAATTTGACTAAAAACCAAAAACTTGTCAGTTTCTTTTATCTCATCACATACGTGATTAAAAATCACGAAACCACCTTCAAAATTCATCATTTTCGATGACGAACCCATTCACATAAGTAAAAACACAAATTTTGATATTTGAATTTCTTATGATATTTGGTTACTTATGGTAAAACTCTCTTTTTATGTTCTTACTTCATAATATTCATTAGAACCAATTTTAAAATAAAGTACAATAAATAACAAGCAAATTTTCTTTTAACATCATAACCTAAAACTAATTTAGTTGGAAGATAGAGATCTTTTAAAAATAATAGTGTCAAAATCCCCGGGTTGTTACAAAAATATAACACATTTCCAAACCGCTTCATTCGAAATAAGCTAATACATGTTCCAACACAGATAAAATATCATACGAACAAAATATCATTGCTTTTACACAACAAAGAAAATATATCAAAGTTTCCAACAAAAAACACATGTTGGACCATATATACAACAAAAAGATCAAAACATACCAACGCACAACGGTCTAACCGCTTGAGGATATTTAAGGCAACGATCCAATTGTGTGTTTTGTATAAACGTCTGTATAGAGCAATGATGCAGTCGCAAACATTTTCCTTTGAGAAGGTTGTTAGGCTTAGGATCTCTCTAATGTGTTTTTCTTCTACTGGGTCTTCATTGTGACTAGATGCTTTTACTATTGCCACATCGAGTTCAGGGATGGTGTCGCTTGTGACTTTGGAAATTCTAATGCTTGTTTGATCTTTAGCTGTTCCAAAGGTTTTTCTATGTGTGTTAGCACTGCTAGAACGGTTTCGTATAGCGACGGGCTTTTGCGACGGCTGGCGACGGATAAAAAATGCGGCCGTCGCTATATGAAATATATATGCTGCTTCCCACGAGTAGAACTTTCATTCCTTTTCCATCGAAATTAAACCCTCCTTCCCCCAATCCACCGCCCCCCGTCACCGCAGCCGCCGCCCCGCCTTCCGACGCCTCCAAATCAGCCAAATTCGTCGAGGTATGATTCTAAACTATATTTTGAATGTAAATTTGATGTTTTTTAGGTTTAATTTATACCCTAATTAAATTAGGATTTGTTGTTAAATTAGGTATTAGTAGTGTTGTTAAATTAGGTATTAGTAGTTTTGTATGTTGATTTGGTAGATTAATTAGTTTATTATCGTGAAGTTGAATTAGGTATTAGATTAATTAGTTTATCATGAAGTTGAATAAATGGTTGATGTAGATTATTAGCGTTGGCGATTAACATGGTTAGTTGTGTTAGGTGAAAAATTATTGTATATAAATGATTAACTTGGTTATTGATAAATTTACATGAAAGCATTTCATAGTTTATGAAATTGATAAATTACAAATTTAAGTTGTTAAGTGAATTTAAATTGACAAATTTTTATTTAATAATTAGATTTTTATTGTTTTCTAATTATCTATTTGATAATTAGATTTTGTTGTTTTATAATTATCTTCATTGATAATTCTTCTATTCATCTTGTTGATTTAGCGGCGGCTAGCGATGGCCATTTAATAATTTTAGCGATGGCTAGCGACGGGCAAAATGTAAAAGGTTGTATATATTGTACAGAAATAAAGTTTATATAAAAAATTAAAAAATGAATATGAGAACATTAAAAATTCTGCAAATATCTAATTTTTTTAAAAAAATTTAGGAAATGACTTTAAAAACAACTGATATTGTACTAAAATCGATTTTGTAAAGAAATTAAGAAATGAATATAACAACAACAAATATTCCGCTAAAATATATGTCGTAAAAAAATAAAGAAATGAATATTGAACTAAAATTGTTAATTGAATGTTGAACTAAAATTTAAATACACAAATTTATGAAATAAAATTTAAATAGTTGAAACATTGCGAAAATTTGAAAAGAACAACAATATTTGATAAAATTTAAAGAAATTTTTTATCCCTTAGATTGGCATTGGCCCCGTATGGCAAGTGTTGTATATGATCGTTTTATGGATGTTCGTTTTGTAACGGAACAGACATTTATATTCATCCGATATAATATTTGTCGGATTTGTCCATGCATTGGACACGTTACAAACACAATACAGTAATTACATATTATGAATCATTTCATTTTAAACGGTTACAAAATTTCGACAGCACTTCCTTTACGTTCCCTGTGTACACGCATTTGTGTACGATACAGGGAACAGAAAGGATGTGCTGTCGAAATTTTGTTGAACCGTTTAATCTGAAATGATTTATAAAATGTAACTACATTATTGTGTTTGTAATGGGAAGTAGGATGACTGACCAACGAAGTGAAAACCAAAATACCAAAAAATAAAAAACAAACTGAAGTTTTTATTTTGAATTTTCCGCAACGATGAACTGTTTACTATGGAGAATGGTTGAAAATTAATGATTTAAATTGTCTAACGTACATTTTCAAATCAGGAAAAATGTTAAATTATTTTCTCGACCGTACTTGGATGTATGAAGTCAGAACTGGAAAGAAGGGATCAATACAACATTTCTACAACGGTGTACACGAATTTATTAGATTTGCTAAATCTAATAACCGAAACAACACAGAAATTCGTTGCCCGTGTAGTAAGTGCCAACATTTGAAGCATCGGAAACCAGATATAGTTGAAGTACATTTGTATCAATATGGTTTCGTGCCTGATTATTATTTCTGGGATCGTCATGGAGAACTTGTTGAACCTACACCTAATACTGAAGTGTTAGAGGACGCTAATACGATGATGAATCCGATAGAAAATATGGTGGATGATGCAGCATAATCAATGTTTCCTACAACTGAGGCTGTCGATGAAGACGAAAATGTCGAAGAAGAACCGACTGTGGGAGCTAAAAAAATATACGATTTGTTGGATTCTGCTAAGAGGCCGTTGTGGGACGGATGTAAAAGCGGAACCGAACTTTCAGTAACCGTCGAATACATAACTATGAAATCAAAATTCAACCTTAAGGAAGCTGCATTTACAGTAGTTGTACAAGCTGCAAAATGACACATGTCACCCAATAATCTGATGTGCGATAGTCATTGTAAAATAAAAAAATTGATGTCCGCTTTCGGTCTACCATACGAGAAGATAGATGCATGTGTGAAAGGTTGCATGTTGTATTGGAAAGACGACGTTGACCTCAGAAAATGCAAGATATGTAATGAAGAAAGACACAAACAAAGAAGGAAGAAAGGGAAAGAAGTCCCGTACAAGAGAATGCATTATTTACCCATCACTCCCAGACTTCAAAGATTATATGCATCTTCTGCTATGACCTGTCATATGCAATGGCATAGTGTGAGAACAGCGGAAGAAGGAACTTTGATACATCCATCCAATGGAGAAGCATGGAAACATTTCGATAAGTCTTATCCCGCATTTGCTGCGGAAAGCTGTAATGTCAGACTTAGTTTATGTACGGATGGATTTTCACCATTTTCACAGTTTGGTAGTAAATATTCATCCTGGCCAATTATCGTTACTCCGTATAATTTACCTCAATGGATGTGTATGAAGACACCATATATGTTTCCCACCACTTCGTTCCCGGCCCTCATGATCCAACCCAAGGAATTGATGTTTATTTACGAGAATTGATCGAAGAGTTGAAGAAACTGTGGAATGAAGGAGTCGAAACTTACGATGTATCAACGAATTTTTTTTTGGTTATTAGCTTCTTTGTTATGGACTATTAACGATTTTTCTGCATACGGGATGCTTTCTGGTTGGAGTACGACCGGTCATCTAGCATGCTCTTATTGTATGGAAGAAACACGAGCATTTTCATTACGTTATGGGAAGAAAGTTTCGTGGTTTGATTGTCATCGGTGTTTTCTTCATCCCAATCATACTTCTAAAAGAGATAAGAAAATTTTCATAGCTAACAGAGAAGAGAATTTGAAACCATCCAAGGTTTGATCAGGCGAGGAAATATACGAAATTGTAAGGGACTATCCAAAGATACATGAAACTGGAGTACAGACTAAAATCCCAGGAAAGTCAGACATTCATAATTGGTGCAAACAAAGTATATTTTGGGAGTTACCATATTGGAAAGATCTTTTACTCCGACATAATAGTGACGTGATGCAGAATGAAAAGAACGTGTTTGATAATTTGTTTAATACAATTTTAAATGTAAAGGGCAAAACCAAGGACGATTTGAATCCAAGGCTTGATATAGCAAACTATTGTAAGCACCCAGAACTTCATATGAAGCTTAATGACAATAAAAAACCGAAAGCATACTATGAGCCAGAAAATAAGCAAGTAAAATTTGTGCTAAAGTGGGTTGAAGAATTAAGATTTCCTGATGGGATTTCTTCCAATCTTCGTAGATGTGTTGACTTCAAAAATAGTAAACTGAGTGGGATGAGAAGTAATGATTGTCATATCATGATGGAATATTTACTGCCCGTGGCTTTCAAAGAATTGTTGCCCGTAAAAGTATGGAACGTTATAACAGAGTTATGTTTGTTTTATAAACAGCTTTGTTCGACAACATTAAATATGGATCGTATATGTAAACTTGAAGTAGAAATACCCATATTGCTATGCAAACTGGAGAAAAAACTTCCGCCTGGTCTCTTTAACCTAATGGAGCATTTACCTATTCGTCTTCCATCCGAAGCACTTCTTCGAGGTCCTGTGCAATATGGATGGATGTATCCGTTTGAGAGGTAAATTAACCTGTGCAATGTTCAAGTCAATTTCAAATTCAAATTTGTATATCTAAATATGTAATAAATATCTTAATAGGTACTTGAATCATCTAAAGAAGAAGATTCGACAAAAATCCCGAGTTAAGGGTTCGATATGCAAATCGTATCTTGAAGAAGAAGCCTAATTTTTTTCTCTCACTACTTCAAGGACGATGTGAACTTATCGTTTGTAACTATTCCTCAAAATGAGGAAGTCGTTGAACAAAATTCTTCTCAAGCAATGTTATCTGTTTTTAGACAACATGGTAAACCTGGTGGAAAATGTGTGGAAATATGGTTGGACGATAGAGACCACCATGTAGCACACACGTATGTTCTTTTAAATTGTGTCGAAGTCCCACCATTTGTCAGGTAATAATTAATTCACTTGTAATTTACTTGTACGTACATAATAATTATAACACATATTACATATATGCAGTATCTACGAATCACAGTATCCATCTGGCGATCTAAATAAAGAATTTGCCAAATGGTTTTTGAACTATGTTTATGAGCCAAGAAACTGTGTCGTTGATGAAGGCTTAAGACATCTTGCGATTGGACCGAAAAAAATGTGAAGACTTATCCAATATTCTTCGTCAATGTGTTTAAGTTCAACACGAAAGATTACGGGGCTGAAAAATTAACATATAACAGCGGGGTATTTGTCAAAGGCAGTGATGATTCAGATGAGCATTTAAAAGATTTTTACGGCGTCTTAACATAGATTCTAGAGTTGACATATTATGTTGAACTTTTAGAAAAGGTTTTTTTATTTAAGTGCAATTGGTTCAGTAACATTTCTGGTTCCGGAATCAACGTGCATAAAGAGTATAAACTTATTGAAATAAGGCATACATCACACTACTATAAGTACGATCCTTTTGTATTAGCCAAGCAAGCGTTACAAGTTTATTTTACGCCGTATCCATCTTCGAAAAGAGATAAAGCGGACTGTTCTGCTGTTTTCAAAACAAAACCAAGGTTTACGTTTGACGGAAATAATATTCCAGATGAAGCAGCATATCAAGTCGATCTTGAACCAAATACAAAAATAATAATAACTGATGATATTGATGTAGGGCCTTTGAATGATGAATCGAACGTATTATTTGATGCATTCGAAAGTACCGAAGAAAATGAGATAGAATACGAGACTGAGTCTGAATCAGAAAATGATGAAGACTGATCGTTATTGATATAATTCTTATGTGATAATGATTGAAACATGCTATGTAATAGTAAATTTCTGTAATTGTTCTGTGATGATCATTTAGTTAATTTTTATCCATGTTTTGTACTAGTAAATTTTTATAATTGTTCTGTGAAAGTGATTGAAACATGCTATGTAGTAGTGAATTTCTGTAATTATTCTGTGGTGATATTGTTTTTCTATAGTAGATTTGTCCGGCAGGAGACAAAGTATGACAAGCACTCCATCTCCATCTCCCGGTGTAGGTGGTAGTGGCACTGCACCGGATTTACGTTCGATGGCAGAAGTTGTTCCAAAAAGTGTCGGGTAAGTATCAATTTTATTTAAAGTATATGTTTTAAAATCCACTAAACATGTATATCATAACTTTTGCAGGGGCTTTGAGGTGGAGCCATCAGATTACATTCTACAGGTTTCGAGGAAGGCTTTTCAGAGCCGGATGGATGGTTGTTGGCCTCGCTGGGACGACATCCCCCTTCATGTCAAGAACGCAATACAGACCGATTTACTTGTAAGTAGTAGTTTGAATTTTAGTTGTAAATTAATATAATCTATATAACTTAAAATAATTTTAATTTACAGGCTGCAGTCCGCGTTGACCTTGACGACATGGACATTTTCTTAAATCACTGGAACAAAAGAATGAGGAAAAATTACAGGGATACATTGTCCAAGGCTAAGAATTCAGGCAAAAAGCCGAACTGGATGAGTGGCGGTGTATGGACTGGTTTTCTTCGGCTTTGGGGCACTCCGGCAGCAAAAGTATGTAATATATGTTTGCTTTGTTATTTAAGTCTAATATAAATCTCGCAAGATATATACGTGATAATTTATCTTAATTTGTAGGAATTATCTGCGCGGAACCAGGCTAACAGGATTAAAAATCCTGCATTGCAGCGTGGTGGCTCCAAATACTTCCAGGAGCATAAGAGAGAGATGGTAATTAAATTTATAAACCGTATTTACATTTTATTAAAATATTTTGTAATTAGATTAGCAATAATATTTATATATTTTCAGGCCGCGAGATACAACCGCGAGCCCACTAGGGCCGAGTTGTTCAAGGTGACGCATGTCGTAGAGAGGACTGATGGAGAAGGCAATGTTTCATACGAGTGGACGGATGACAAATCCCAATCCGTAATGGTAAACTAATTTATTGTTAATAACAATATTTTGTCTTATTTTATTTTAAAAAACTTGAAATTCAGTTTTTATCATGTAAAACAATTGTTTGTAATCGCAGGAGAGGTACGAAGCTGAGCGGGCTCGGGTAGCACAGTCCACTGGTCGGGTAGAGCTTATGCTAGAGGAGGCGAACAATATCTGGGATGCTATTATTGACCCGCCTTCTCGGAATAATGTGCGGTATAGCTATGGAAATCTGGAGGCAAATTTTGACATGTACTAATATATAAATTTACACATGCATATGAATAGTTAAATAATTTTAATAATATTATATATATACACTAATATATAAATAATTATGAACTATTTTACAGGCGATGAAACAGCAGAGTGTATACAGGAGGTCCCAGCAAGAAGAGCAGATTGCTCAGTTGAAGAAAACAGTGGATGAAATAAATGATTGGAGGAAGAATTTCTTCGAGCAATAGCTGGATGAGCGGATTGCAGGGTATTTGCAATAGCATGGGAGGATGCCTCGAGAGGATGGCAGCGATGGTGAGGAGTAGGTATGCTTGTTTGGTGTATATATATTTCGGGATATTATGTACATATTTTGATGACTTGTAGTTGTGTTAACGGTTTGTTTAGGTTAACGGTTTGTAGTTGTGGTTGGAAAACTATGTACACATTTTGGTTGGGAAACTATGTACATATTTTGATGACTTGTATTGGTTGACATGATATGTATTGTTGTTGGGATTGTATATGATTTTTTTGGTTTTGTTGGATTTTATATTGTTTGAATGTATAGTGATGTTATATGATGGATATATGATGGTTATAGTTGATGAATATAGTGTATAGTGGCTGTGATGATGGTATTTGATGGTTATTGTTTGAAGTGTATATGGGCTATGCAAGTGCACAGAATTTTGTTCAGTATAGCGACGGCTGGCGACGGCAAGGCTAGCGACTGCTAGCAACGTCAATTAGATGTTGGAAAATTTCCACGTGGCACGTTTGCAGTCGGAAGCCGTCGCTATTTATGTGACGGAGCCGTCGCTAAAGCCATCGCGATTCTATTGGACGACGAGGTAAATAGCGACGACATTTAGCGTCGACCTACGACGGCTAAAAGCCGTCGCTATCAGGTGCCATTCTTTTAGTGTAGGAACCATTCCCTTTGCCTAATCTGGTTATAGGACTAGAAAGTAGTTAATATTCCAAGCAATTTCTGTCCGCATGTTGTAAAACAAAGTAAAATAACAAAAGGACAACTGGTTCAAGTATAGCTAGATTACAGGATGTTGTAGAACATTTATAACATTCCTGTTAGGATGTTACTGACGTTGACATGAGAGAGATCAGTATAACAAATAGGGAAAAATATTTACATTTCGAATGAACGAGCATTTCTAATAAAGTAATTAGATCACTATGTCATTGAGTATTTGCACCAAACTTTCTCATTACTAATCTAAACTTGCAACAACTTAAACATCCCCAAAAGGATCATATGTCCCAAGGGTAAATTTGTTAACCAGAATAGGAAAAAGTATGAAGGTTACAACTAAAAAATAGTGGTAGATGAGTGGAATCCCAAAGATTATGATCAAATTCCAATTTGCCATCAGAATGCACTGCTTTTAATTCTAGTAATGTATTTTTTTCTCCTTGGTATTGTTAGTATTATTGGCTTAAAAGAAAATCATGTCTGACATCTAATATAAAATTTGTTGAAGCACTTATACATGTTTAAATACTAAGCTACAATATGCGTCCTATGTCTAAGATATGATCTGATGATATTATAACGATATAAACCTAAATAATCATTTTCAGTGCAAAAGAAGTTAGCTCAGTGTGAGGTGTGCAAGAATGAAGATGTGCAAGATTGAAGATGGTCGAAATGAACTGCTTATGATGCAAAGATTCTAACTGATGTTAATAAATTACGTTTGTGGACCAAATGATATTTTTTTTTACTTATGATTCTCTTTTATATGCGTGTGTGTATCTATATAAGTTTGTGTAGGTTCGAGTATGCGTATATGCCGCTATATGCATGTGTAAGTGGTGCTCCATGTGAGTGTGTGCGCTTGTAAGGTCTGTGTATTGTTAGTGTGTGCGCTACTGCAGCTACTGACTGAATACAGCATTGCTGTGCAACTTGATGCAAGTGGGCCATAACCCACTTTAAGCGAGCAACTTTTGAAGAATTTTGTGCAGAATATAGTTGAAGCGTATGGTTTTGAGGCGCGTAATCGCTGTCCTTAAAGCAATATCTGCCCCCACTACAGTCTAGTTTGCTAACAGGGTAGAATGCAGATTGCTTCCCAGGATACAACAAAACAAGAACTCAGAGGCATAGCAATGCCTGTGAGTTCAGTGGGATGTTTTTATTGGCTGTAGAATAAAATAGAGCGTGTATGGAGAGAATGAGGAAGGAAGAAGATGATTGGACTGGTATGGGTTGATGGCTATATATAGTAGGCGAACAAGTGCGACCGTTTGAACAGACGCGTCCATCTGTTTAAATTCAAAAAATCAAAAAATATGACTGTTTCCAACAGTCACACCTTTTCCGTACAGTCACGCAAGTGCCCCAAGTGCCCAAGCGCCCATCTTTGACCCATAATAATAATGCATAGGCTACTGCGTGAATACAGCATTGCTGTGTATCTTGATGCAAGTGGGCCATAACCCACTTTAAGCGAGCAAAATTTGAAGAATTTTGTGCAGAATATAGTTGAAACGTATGGTTTTGAGGCGCGTAATCGCTGTCCTTAAAGCAGTATCTGCCCCCACTACAGTCTAGTTTGCTAACAGGGTAGAATGCAGATTGCTTCCCAGGATACAACAAAACAAGAACTCAGAGGCGTAGCAATGCCTGTGAGTTCAGTGGGATGTTTTTATTGGCTGTAGAATAAAACAGAGCGTGTATGGAGAGAATGAGGAAGGAAGAAGATGATTGGACTGGAATGGGTTGACGGCTATATATAGCAGGCGAACAGGTACGACCGTTTGAACAGACGCGTCCATCTGTTTAAATTCAAAAAATCAAAAAATATGACTGTTGCCAACAGTCACACCTTTTCCGTACGGTCACGCAAGTGCCCCAAGTGCGCATCTTTGACCCATAATAAAAATGCATAGGCTACTGCCTGAATACAGCATTGTTGTGCATCTTGATGCAAGTGGGCCATAATCCACTTTAAGCGAGCAACTTTTGAAGAATTTTGTGCAGAATATAGTTGTAGCGTATGGTTTTGAGGCGCGTAATCGCTGTCCTTAAAGCAGTATCTTCCCCCACTACGGTCTAGTTTGCTAACAGGGTAGAATGCAGATTGCTTCGCAGGATACAACAAAACAAGAATTCAGAGGCGTAGCAATGCCTGTGAGTTCAGTGGGATGTTTTTATTGGCTGTAGAATAAAACAGAGCGTGTATGGAGAGAATGAGTAAGGAAGAAGATGATTGGACTGGTATGGGTTGATGGCTATATATAGCAGGCGAACAAGTGCGACCGTTTGAACAGACGCGTCCATCTGTTTAAATTCAAAAAATCAAAAAATATGACTGTTTCCAACAGTCACACCTTTTCCGTACGGTCACGCAAGTGCCCCAAGTGCCCAAGCGCCCATCTTTGACCCATAATAATAATGCATAGGCTACTGCCTGAATACAGCATTGCTGTGCATCTTGATGCAAGTGGGCCATAACCCACTTTAAGCGAGCAACTTTTGAAGAATTTTGTGCAGAATATAGTTGAAACGTATGGTTTTGAGGCACGTAATCGCTGTCCTTAAAGCAATATCTGCCCCCACTACAGTCTAGTTTGCTAACAGGGTAGATTGCAGATTGCTTACCAGGATACAACAAAACAAGAACTCAGAGGCGTAGCAATGCCTGTGAGTTCAGTTGGATGTTTTTATTGGCTGTAAAATAAAACAGAGCGTGTATGGAGAGAATGAGGAAGGAAGAAGATGATTGGACTGGTATGGGCTGATGACTATATATAGCAGGCGAACAAGTGCGACCGTTTGAACAGACGCGTCCATCTGTTTAAATTCAAAAAATCAAAAAATATGACTGTTGCCAACAGTCACACCTTTTCCGTACGGTCATGCAAGTGCCCCAAGTGCCAAAGTGCCCATCTTTGACCCATAATAATAATGCATAGCCTACTGCGTGAATACAGCATTGCTGTGCATCTTGATGCAAGTGGGCCATAACCCACTTTAAGCGAGCAACTTTTGAAGAATTTTGTGCAGAATATAGTTGAAGCGTATGGTTTTGAGGCGCGTAATCGCTGTCCTTAACGCAGTATCTTCCCCCACTACGGTCTAGTTTGGTAACAGGGTAGAATGCAGATTGCTTTGCAGGATACAACAAAACAAGAACTCAGAGGCGTAGCAATGCCTGTGAGTTCAGTGAGAAGTTTTTATTGGCTGTAGAATAAAACAGAGCGTGTATGGAGAGAATGAGGAAGGAAGAAGATGATTGGACTGGTATGGGTTGATGGCTATACATAGCAGGCGAACAGGTGCGACCGTTTGAACAGACGCGTCCATCTGTTTAAATTCAGAAAATCAAAAAATATGACCGTTGCCAACAGTCACACCTTTTCCGTACGGTCACGCAAGTGCCCCAAGTGCCCAAGTTCCCATCTTTGACCCATAATAATAATGCATAGGCTACTGCCTGAACACAACATTGCTGTGCATCTTGATGCAAGTGGGCCATAACCCACTTTAAGCGAGCAACTTTTGAAGAATTTTGTGCAGGATATAGTTGAAGCGTATGGTTTTGAGGCGCGTAATCGCTGTCCTTAAAGCAGTATCTGCCCCCACTACAGTCTAGTTTGCTAACAGGGTAGAATGCAGATTGCTTCCCAAGATACAACAAAACAAGAACTTAGAGGTGTAGCAGTGCCTGTGAGTTCAGTGGGATGTTTTTATTGGCTGTAGAATAAAACAGAGCGTGTTTGGAGAGAATGAGGAAGGAAGAAGATGATTGGAATGGTATGGGTTGATGGCTATATATAGCAGGCGAACAAGTGCGACCGTTTGAACAGACGCGTCCATCTGTTTAAATTCAAAAAATCAAAAAATATGACTATTGCCAACAGTCACACCTTTTCCGTACGGTCACGCAAGTGCCCCAAGTGCCCATCTTTGACCCATAATAATAACGCATAGGCTACTGCCTGAATACAGCATTGTTGTGCATCTTGATGCAAGTGGGCCATAACCCACTTTAAACGAGCAACTTTTGAAGAATTTTGTGCAGAATATAGTTGAATCGTATGGTTTTGAGGCGCGTAATCGCTGTCCTTAAAGCAATATCTACCCCCACTACAGTCTAGTTTGCTAACAGCGTAGAATGCAGATTGCTTCCCAGGATACAACAAAACAAGAACTCAGAAGCGTAGCAATGCCTGTGAGTTCAGTGGGATGTTTTTATTGGCTGTAGAATAAAACAGAGCGTGTATAGAGAGACTGAGGAAGGAAGAAGATGATTGGACTGGTATGGGTTGATGGCTATATATAGCAGGCGAACAGGTGCGACCGTTTGAACAGACGCGTCCATCTGTTTAAATTCAAAAAATCAAAAAATATGACTGTTGCCAACAGTCACACCTTTTCCGTACGGTCACGCAAGTGTCTCAGTGCCCATCTTTGACCCATAATAATAATGCATAGGCTACTGCCTGAATACAGCATTGCTGTTCATCTTGATGCAAGTGGGCCATAACCCACTTTAAGCGAGCAACTTTTGAAGAATTTTGTGTAGAATATAGTTGAAGCGTATGGTTTTGAGGCGTGTAACCGCTGTCCTTAAAGCAATATCTGCCCCCACAACAGTCTAGTTTGCTAACAGGGTAGAATGCAGATTGCTTCCCAGGATACAACAAAACAAGAACTCAGAGGCGTAGCAATGCCTGTGAGTTCAGTGGGATGTTTTTATTGGCTGTAGAATAAAACAGAGCGTGTATAAGAGAATGAGGAAGGAAGAAGATGATTGGACTGGTATGGGTTGATGGCTATATATAGCAGGCGAACAGGTGCAACCGTTTGAACAGACGCGTCCATTTTCTTAAATTCAAAAAATCAAAAAATATGACTGTTGCCAACAGTCACACCTTTTCCGTACGGTCACGCAAGTGTCTCAAGTGCCCATCTTTGACCCATAATAATAATGCATAGGCTTTTGCCTGAATACAACATTGCTGTGCATCTTGATGCAAGTGGGCCATAACCCACTTTAAGAGAGCAACTTTTGAAGAATTTTGTGCAGAATATAGTTGAAGCGTATGGTTTTGAGGCGCGTAATCGCTGTCCTTAAAGCAGTATCTGCCCCCACTACAGTCTAGTTTGCTAACAGGGTAGAATGCAGATTGCTTCCCAGGATACAAAAAAACAAGAACTCAGAGGCGTAGCAATGCCTGTGAGTTCAGTGGGATGTTTTTATTGGCTGTAGAATAAAACAGAGCGTGTATGGAGAGAGTGAGGAAGGAAGAAGATGATTGGACTGGTATGGGTTGATGGCTATATATAGCAGGCGAACAGGTGCGACCGTTTGAACAGACGCGTCCATCTGTTTAAATTCAAAAAATCAAAAAATATGACTGTTGCCAACAGTCACACCTTTTCCGTACGGTCACGCAAGTTTCCCAAGTGCCCATCTTTGACCCATAATAATAATGCATAGGCTACTGCCTGAATACAGCATTGCTGTGCATCTTGATGCAAGTGGGCCATAATCCACTTTAAGCGAGCAACTTTTGAAGAATTTTGTGCAGAATATAGTTGTAGCGTATGGTTTTGAGGCGCGTAATCGCTGTCCTTAAAGCAGGTCTGGTTTGCTAACAGGGTAGAATGCAGATTGCTTCGCAGGATACAACAAAACAAGAACTCAGAGGCGTAGCAACGCCTGTGAGTTCAGTGGGATATTTTTATTGGCTGTAGAATAAAACAGAGCGTGTATGGAGAGAATGAGGAAGGAAGAAGATGATTGGACTGGTATGAGTTGATGGCTATATATAGCAGGCGAACAGGTGCGACCGTTTGAACAGACGCGTCCATCTGTTTAAATTCAAAAAATCAAAAAATATGACTGTTGCCAACAGTCACACCTTTTCTATACGGTCACGCAAGTGCCCCAAGTGCCCAAGCGCCCATCTTTGACCCATAATAATAATGCATAGGCTACTGCCTGAATACAGCATTGCTGTGCATCTTGATGCAAGTGGGCCATAACCCACTTTAAGCGAGCAACTTTTGAAGAATTTTGTGCAGAATATAGTTGAAGCGTATGGTTTTGAGGCGCGTAATCGCTGTCCTTAAAGCAGTATCTGCCCCCACTACAGTCTAGTTTGCTAACATGGTAGAATGCAGATTGCTTCGCAGGATACAACAAAACAAGAACTCAGAGGCGTAGCAATGCCTGTGAGTTCAGTGGGATGTTTTTATTGGCTGTAGAATAAAACAGAGCATGTATGGAGAGAATGAGGAAGGAAGAAGATGATTGGACTGGTTTGAGTTGATGGCTATATATAGCAGGCGAACAGGTGCGACCGTTTGAACAGACGCGTCCATCTGTTTAAATTCAAAAAATCAAAAAATATGACTGTTGCCAACAGTCACACCTTTTCTGTACGGTCACGCAAGTGCCCCAAGTGCCCAAGTGCCCATCTTTGACCCATAATAATAATGCATAGGCTACTGCCTGAATACAGCATTGCTGTGCATCTTGATGCAAGTGGGCCATAACCCACTTTAAGCGAGCAACTTTTGAAGAATTTTGTGCAGAATATAGTTGAAGCGTATGGTTTTGAGGCGCGTAATCGCTGTCCTTAAAGCAGTATCTGCCCCCACTACAGTCTAGTTTGCTAACAGGGTAGAATGCAGATTGCTTCCCAAGATACAACAAGACAAGAACTCAGAGGCGTAGCAATGCCTGTGAGTTCAGTGGGATGTTTTTATTGGCTGTAGAATAAAACAGAGCGTGTATGGAGAGAATGAGGAAGGAAGAAGATGATTGGACTGGTTTGGGTTGATGGCTATATATAGCAGGCGAACAGGTGCGACCGTTTGAACAGACGCGTCCATCTGTTTAAATTCAAAAAATCAAAAAATATGACTGTTGCCAACAGTCACACCTTTTCCTACGGTCACGCAAGTGCCCCAAGTGCGCATCTTTGACCCATAATAATAATGCATAGGCTACTGCCTGAATACAGCATTGCTGTGCATCTTGATGCAAGTGGGCCATAATCCACTTTAAGCGAGCAACTTTTGAAGAATTTTGTGCAGAATATAGTTGTAGCGTATGGTTTTGAGGTGCGTAATCGCTGTCCTTAAAGCAGTATCTTCCCCCACTACGGTCTAGTTTGCTAACAGGGTAGAATGCAGATTGCTTCGCAGGATACAACAAAACAAGAACTCAGAGGCGTAGCAATGCCTGTGAGTTCAGTGGGATGTTTTTATTGGCTGTAGAATAAAACAGAGCATGTATAAGAGAATGAGGAAGGAAGAAGATGATTGGACTGGTATGGGTTGATGGCTATATATAGCAGGCGAACAGGTGCAACCGTTTGAACAGACGCGTCCATCTGTTTAAATTCAAAAAATCAAAAAATATGACTGTTTCCAACAGTCACACCTTTTCCGTACGGTCACGCAAGTGCCCCAAGTGCCCAAGCGCCCATCTTTGACCCATAATAACAATGCATAGGCTACTGCCTGAATACAGCATTGCTGTGCATCTTGATGCAAGTGGGCCATAACCCACTTTAAGGGAGCAACTTTTGAAGAATTTTGTGCAGAATATAGTTGAAACGTATGGTTTTGAGGCGCGTAATCGCTGTCCTTAAAGCAATATCTGCCCCCACTACAGTCTAGTTTGCTAACAGGGTAGATTGCAGATTGCTTCCCAGGATACAACAAAACAAGAACTCAGAGGCGTAGCAATGTCTGTGAGTTCAGTTGGATGTTTTTATTGGCTGTAGAATAAAACAGAGCGTGTATGGAGAGAATGAGGAAGGAAGAAGATGATTGGACTGGTATGGGTTGATGACTATATATAGTAGGCGAACAAGTGCGACCGTTTGAACAGACGCGTCTATCTGTTTAAATTCAAAAAATCAAAAAATATGACTGTTGCCAACAGTCACACCTTTTCCGTACGGTCATGCAAGTGCCCCAAGTGCCAAAGTGCCCATCTTTGACCCATAATAATAATGCATAGGCTACTGCGTGAATACAGCATTGCTGTGCATCTTGATGCAAGTGGGCCATAACCCACTTTAAGCGAGCAACTTTTGAAGAATTTTGTGCAGAATATAGTTGAAGCGTATGGTTTTGAGGCGCGTAATCGCTGTCCTTAAAGCAGTATCTTCCCCCACTACAGTCTAGTTTGCTAACAGGGTAGAATGCAGATTGCTTCGTAGGATACAACAAAACAAGAACTCAGAGGCGTAGCAATGCCTGTGAGTTCAGTGGGATGTTTTTATTGGCTGTAGAATAAAACAGAGCGTGTATGGAGAGAATGAGGAAGGAAGAAGATGATTGGACTGGTATGGGTTGATGGCTATATATAGCAGGCGAACATGTGCGACCGTTTGAACAGATGCGTCCATCTGCTTAAATTCAATCGAGCAACTTTTGAAGAATTTTGTGCAGAATATAGTTGAAGCGTATGGTTTTGAGGCGTGTAATCGCTGTCCTTAAAGCAATATCTGCCCCCACTACAGTCTAGTTTGCTAACATGGTAGAATACAGTCAAAAAATATGACTGTTGCCAACAGTCACACCTTTTCTGTACGGGCACTTGTCACACCTTTTCTGTACGGTCACGCAAGTGCCCTATGTGCCCAAGTGCACATTTTTGAACCATAATAATAACGCATAGGCTCAAGCCCACCTGCAATCATAATCAAGCCCATATCAATTTAATTCCCAGTATCCTAAGCCAAACATTCCTATATACCTAGAAATAGTAAACAAAATTTGGTGATGTGGGACTAATTGCTTCCCTTCTAAAACAATCTCCCTCAACAGCAACAGCGTCAAAAAAAGAAAAAAAAAGAAAGTTTTCGTCTTTGTTACTAATTAAGAAAATTAATCTGAAACTATCAATTGGCATTTTTATGAAACTAGTGCTACTATGCACGTGTACCGTTTTATGGAACCCACTATGAAACTAAGCAAAACTTATTCGGGAAGCAAGAACTAAATAAGAGATAACGTACTAGCTTTGTATTAAAAATAGTTTGAAATTGACCAAGATTTTGCATTGTACTGTCTAAAGTTATGTTCGCAAATGTTTGAAAAGAATGATAAAAATTCACAGCAGGTTTTCCAAATCCGCCGCAGCTATAATTAGTTCACACCCCTATATTTTATACTGTAGTTCTCTAAATTGCTTATTCTTAGGTAAATGGCTAGAGATGCTCTAATCGACCAAAAGTTTTATAACATGGATTTTACGTATATTTTAACTGATAAGTATAAACCCTCAATCATAGTACTCTTCTACCCCAACAAAGAAAAAGAAATTCAAACAAAAATACCAAAGTTAGTAAAACCGTTTCCTCTCTGCAACTCTATCTATATATAATTCTGTTAAAGTAGAAAAAGAGAGAGAATTATAATTTTAGAGGAGAATGGACAATTTTTTTTTTTATAACTTGTTTTTGTCTTGTCTACAACTTGCTTTCAACACAACAAAATGACCACATATATATAGTGGTTTACAACCCTTACAAACGGACATAACCTTTTTGAACAGACACCCTTTCACTTCAATAGACATGACTTTTACTTAATAGACACGACTCTTCATTTCAATAGACACGACTTTTCAGTGAACGGACACGACTCTTCACTGAATAGATATGACTTTTCATTCGAATAGACATGACTCTTCATTCGAATAGACATGACTCTTCACATCAGCAGACACGACTCTTAATTTTGGTTTACACCAACAATGCCTCCCCTAAATCAAAATTCCTTCGAACACCTAATGCAGCAACAATTCTTGAGAAAGCAGTCCCTCCAAGCGGCTTTGTGAAAATATCAGCAATTTGTTCTTCACTTCGACAATACTCAAGACTCACTTCTTCTTCACGAACGAGTTCTCGTAGGAAATGGAAACGTAGACGAATATGTTTTGTTCTTCGATGCAAAATAGGATCCTTTGAGACAGAGATAGTAGAACTATTGTCGCAATAAATGATCGTAGGATCTTTTTGCTTGAAGTTTAGATTTTCAAGAATTCCTCTTAGCCACAAAGTTTGACATCCTGCTAGAGATGCTGGATGTACTCCGCTTCGGTGGTAGAAAGTGCCACAACTGGTTGTTTTTTTGAACACCAAGAAATAATTCCACTTCCAAGGTTAAATGCATAACCTGAAGTACTCCTTGAATCATCGATACATCCACCTAGATCGCTGTCCGTATATCCAACAAGCTTCACAGGCACATGAGCTTCATAGAAAATGTCATAGTCAATAGTTCCTTTAACGTATCGTAAAATTCTTTTTGCAGCTTCCCAATGGTTTGAGAAAGACTTCTCCATGAATCTGCTAATCAAACTTACTGCGTACATGATGTCGGGTCTTGTAGCAGTGAGATACATCAAATTTCCAACTAGGCTTCGAAAAATAGTTGGATCCACAAACTTTCCTTCACCATTTTTGCACAATTTCGAACCTGCAACACAAGGAGTTGAAACTGGATTTGCATTCATCATATTGAACTTCTCCAATACTTGAGCAGCATATTTTTCTTGCGAGATAAAAATCCCACATTTTGATTGCTGAACACCTATCCCTAGAAAATGATGTAATTCTTCCAAATCCGTCATCTCGAACTCCTTCATCATTGAATTTTTGAATTCAGATAACATCTTCATACTATCTCCAGTAAAAATCATATCATCCACGTATAAACTCACGATCATGAAACCTCCTTTTGAATGCTTCTTCATGTAAAGAGTGTGTTCAAAAGGACACCTTTCAAAGCCATTCTTTAAGAAGAAATTGTTGATACGATCATACCATGTACGGGGGGATTGCTTCAGCCCATATAAAGCTTTCCGCAGCTTATACACCTTTTCCTCTTCGCCCCTCTTCACAAAACCAGGAGGTTGTTGAAGATAAATTTCATCTTGAAGAAAACCATTCAAGAAAGCTGATTTCACATCCATATGCAGCAGCTTCCAGCCATTTTGGGCAGCAAGAGAAATCAATAATCGAATTGTATCAAGTCGAGAGACAGGAGTGAATACCTCATTGAAATCTTCCCCTTCTTTTTGCTTATACCCCTTCGCAACCAAACGTGCTTTGTACTTGTTGATGGAGCCATCAAGATTTGTTTTGGTTTTGAACACCCATTTTACACCAATGGCTGATTTGTGTGAAGGCAATGTGGTAAGCTCCCACGTACCATTTTTCTCAATAGACTTGATTTCATCCTTCATTGCATTCACCCATTTTTCTTCCTTTGATGCTTCTTCATAAGTGATTGGATCTTCTCCCGCAAAAAATGCAAAATATACATGATCCATAGTGTCAACTTCTTCGATTGTATCATAGATTTCTCTCAAGGATCGCGTCCTTCTTTCCGCCGTTGGTGGTGAATTTTGCTCCTGCTCAACCCCATTATTTTTAGGCTGTTGTTCTTCAATACCAAGATCAGCATCAACACCTTGTTCCAAAGAAGTTTCCTCTTCAAGATTTAGAGTTTGCCATCCAGGTAATTCTGCAAAATCTGAAAAATTATAACAACCATTTTCATCAAAGCGAACATCTCTGCTGATAATCATCTTCTTCGTCTTCGGATTGTAAAGCTTGTAAGCTTTAGTCCTTTGACTATAACCAATGAAAATGCCTTTTTCAGATTTGTCGTCGAGCTTCGATCTTAAAGCATCAGGAATATGAGAGTATGCAAGACAACCAAAAGTTTTTAAATGAGCAACATTTGGTTTCTTGCCATACCAGACTTCATTTGGAGTGGAATCCTTTAAGCTCTTCGTTGGTGATCGGTTGATTAAGTAAACGGCACAAGAGACCGCTTCAGCCCAAAAACATGCAGGCAAGTTCTTATTCTTCAACATGCATCTGACCATATTCATTATTGTTCGATTTTTGCGCTCTGCGACTCCGTTTTGTTGAGGTGAGTACCTAGCAGTTAACTCATGGCGGATTCCATGATTTTGGCAGAATTCTTCAAACTGAGAGGACATGTATTCTCCTCCACGGTCACTCCTTAGATTTTTTATTTGATGACCGGAATGTTTTTCAACTTGAAATTTGAACTCTTTGAAGCAAGAGAAGGCATCTGATTTTTCTTTGACACAATAAACCCAAATTTTTCTTGTGTAATCGTCAGTAAATAACAAGAAATATCTGCTGCCTCCAAGCGATGGCACTTGCATTGGTCCACAGAGGTCGGTGTGAACAAGCTCCAGAGGTGATTGAGAAATCCACTTCGATTTGGATGGGAAAGATTCACGATGTTGTTTTCCCAATTGGCATTCCTCACATGCTTCGTTTATCACTTCAAGTTTAGGCAGCCCTCGGACTATTTCTTTGGTAGACATTTCCTTCAAACTCCGGAAGTTTAAATGGCCAAACCTCTCATGCCATAACTTGGAAACTTCATCATTAGAAGTAGCAATCATGCACGTACTGCTTACGATGTCAAGTTTGATCGGAAATAATTTGTTGGATCCCATCACAATATTTGCCACTTGTTGGTCGTTCTTCTTCATGCTACATTGATCTCCAACGAATCGAAAATCAAATCCTTTCTTCAGCAAGTGACCGACGCTAAGAAGATTGCTACGTATGTCTGGTACATAAAGAACCTCCGACATTTTTTCAACTTTTCCAGCCTTGGTTTTGAAAGAAATTTCGCCAACACCTTGAATTTTGTATGATTTTGCATCTCCAATAGTAACCTGACCATCATCAGCTTCCACAAGACTTGAAAATAGATTTTTATTTCCAGTCATATGCCTACTTGCACCACTATCCAAGTACCATACGTTTTCAACATTTCCATCCGAAGCGATCAACAAAGATTCAGATTTTTCTGCTTCATTATGCATAAAACCAGCAACTGGCTTCTTTTCAGGATGTTTCTCCCAACAATCATTTGCTTTATGACCCGGCTTGTGACAGAAATTGCATTCAAAATATGGTTTTTTGCCTTTGTATTTGCCTCGCGCCTTGTTATTTTGGAATGATCGCTTCTCCTCCTTTGATTCTTCACGTTTTCCACTATTCATGCTGTTACTTTTGCCATGGGATGAGCCTTGAACTTTTATGGATGTGAATTGAGATTTTAAGGCTTGATCTTGAGAAGAATTTGTTTGTTTACTTCTCATCAAGATCCTAGCCTCATGAGCTTCCAGCCTTCCTTGCAAGCCTTCAAGAGAAAGTGAAGCAATATCATTTGATTCCTCAATTGCAACCACAATATGATCGAACTTGATTGGTAGGCTCCGTAGAATTTTTTCAACGGCTCTTTGAGTCTCCATGACTTCTCCGTTTGAAGCCATCTGATTTATGATGGAAGTGAGACGAGTAAAATACTCTGAGATTTTCTCACTATCCTTCATTTCGAGCTTTTCGAATTCGGCTCGTAGTGACTGCAGGCGAACCTTTTTTACTTGATCTTGGCCAGAATACGTTGTATTCAATATTTTCCAAGCCTCCTGAGCATTTGCAACTTTTGAAATTCTCTCATAAACTTGAATTTCAAGTGTCTGGTAGATTTGGAAGAGAGCCTTCCGATCTTTCTGTTTTTTGCTTTTCAGAAGATCTCTTTGGGCAACTGTGAGTTGCGTTTCATCTTCCGGCACACCAACACCTTCTTCAACAACTGTCCACAAGTCTTGAGATTCAAGACAGAGTCTCATTAGATTGCTCCAATAATCAAACTTTTCACCATTGAATCGAGGAACAAGGGAGACAAGGTTGTTTGACATTTTTCAACCAAGCTCTGATACCAATTTGTTAAAGTAGAAAAAGAGAGAGAATTATAATTTTAGAGGAGAATGGACAATTTTTTTTTTTTATAACTTGTTTTTGTCTTGTCTACAACTTGCTTTCAACACAACAAAATGACCACATATATATAGTGGTTTACAACCCTTACAAACGGACATAACCTTTTTGAACAGACACCCTTTCACTCCAATAGACATGACTTTTACTTAATAGACACGACTCTTCATTTCAATAGACACGACTTTTCAGTGAACGGACACGACTCTTCACTGAATAGATATGACTTTTCATTCGAATAGACATGACTCTTCATTCGAATAGACATGACTCTTCACATCAGCAGACACGACTCTTAATTTTGGTTTACACCAACAAATTCTCCGCAATGTTTCCAGTTAAATCACAAAGCTTATTAATTCAATTTTTTGGTTTATCACTTCAATGTGCTAGCAAGTCACTTCAACTATGACTCATTTTCATAGGATTCACCTAACTATATTCATCAGCAAATATTTTAGAAGGAAAATGACAATGGCATACTCAATAGGCACTAACTAAAAGGAACATCCAGAGGAGGAGAATTGGTTAATAAGTGTTCATTGTGCATATGCACAAAAGTGTGCATATATGTGGAGTGATCGGTTGGGATTAGAATTTTTTTTACTGAAGAAGCTGATGTTTTTTTACTACGACTTGAATTAGGTATAGAATCAGATTTAGCATCGCATGTTGAGTTAGAGGGAGCTTCAAGTCATTGGTTTGGGACATTAATGGAAAGAATTGTCTTATCTGGGTTCGATGTATGAATTGGAGAGTTTGGAAGATAAATTCATTGAGTGCAGACACATTTTTCTATTAATTGGATGCACTCACTTACATATATCATTTAACAACAATGATTTTTGTATTTTCCATTCTATTAAAATTTTTGCTCTTTGATTGTTACTAAATGTATCACTTCTTGTTTCATTAATTTCTCAATCCAATTTTTCCATGATGTTAATTTCTAAGCCAATAAGATTTATTTCATTTTTGTACTCATTCAACAGATATGAATATCAAATGTTCATACTTGAATAAATTTCTAGTTTACTAATATAAATATTCTACTCATGCAATAGCTTTACAATGATGACATGTTGACCTGAAGTTTTCTATCAATCTGGAGGGAAGTTAGGCCAAAAAATCAGATTTAAAAGCATACTAAAAATGGTGCAATACGATTAGAGAGTGATGAAAGAATTTGGAGTTATATCGAGTTAGTAACTAATTGTTTTTCCCTCAAAACAAGCTTTCTCCATTTTGAAATTTAAGTTAAATACTAAAAATATCTTTAGGTGAGTGGGTATGCACTTGAACTAAGTAAAGCAACCGATGACAATACTAATGCTTCTGTCACTTTAGTGGCTACTATAATCATATTTTTCTAGCTGCTAAATTATATTGTAACATACTTCTATTCCCACCAAGTAACTTTTGGAGAGATTCATTTATTCCTCACCTCTATACTCACGCTAGCCAAGAACACGACGGAGTAATGCCATCAACTAGCACGAAGAATAAGACTGTTGAGAAGCGACCATCAATGTAATTGCTTTGTGTGAGCACCGATATGTCAGATAGAATAACATGCATTTCTTTTCAAGAGGAAATCTGACATACCGATACAAACTCAAAGCTACTACATAGTGGCTATTTGGTCTTCGGGAACAAATATAGAAATAAGCATAACATAAATCAATCACAGATGTTCATTTCTCAAAGGCGGAAACAGATACGAATATAACACATGAAAATGTAGATCATAGTATTGATAAAAAAAGATCCACAATATCACAAAAGAATAGATACAAGTGCTAGACAAAAAAATATGTATACATCAAGGAGTCTCTATCTCAAATGTATAACAACAAAAACTACCAATCTAATGTGGTTAGACAAAAGTCAGATGATGATCACCGATAAGGAGTCAAACAGAAGCACCTGTAACATCTTGGTCTGACCTGAGTATTATTTAATAAGAAAATAATAAATGGTCAGTCCAGTTCTGGGGTCATTTGTATGCTGGGTTTAACTGTTGTGTTTAATAGTTTTTATTTTATTTTAACTAAAACAGTTTTTAAAAATTTTAAAGTCAAATTGTTTTTAAGAAGAGAAAAGAAGATGTACTTTGTATTTGAATTCTAGTATACATGGGTTGAACCCAAATTAATGTTTAACCAGATTTTTTAGTTTAAAATAAGTGAGTTTAAACTTTAAATAATTTAAGTTAAATTAAAATTCTTGTCTCTGAATTGAATTGTTTTTATAATTAAATTTGTATGTATGGATTTAAATGTTTTAAGTTAAAACCTTAATGTTATTTTCAAAACTTATTTTGAAATAAAAAAGGGAATTTTAAGGAAATGATTTTTGAAATTAGTTAGTGAATAATGATTTATTAATTAACAATTAAGTTTTAAATAATTGATTAACTAAGGAATTGTTAATTTATAATTAAGGGTAAGTAATTAATGATTCCTTTATATTTCAAATTAGTTAATTAAGTTAAGTAAGTTTTCAAGGTTAATTAAAGATAATGTTTTATCTTAAATAATAATTAAGTGTTAATGAATAATAATTATTAGTTAATTAATTTTTTTTAAGTTTAATTAATTAATTTAGTTATTATTTTAAAGGGGTTAATTAAGTAATTAATTAAGTATAATTATTAATTTAATTAACTAATAATTATGATGATTTAATTAATGACTAATGATTAAATAAATTTTAATTATTAATTAATTAAGTGAATAACTAGTAATTAAGTTTTAATTAGGGTTTTCTTAATTAATAATTAAAACAATTATTAATCTATAATGTAAGTTAGTTAAGAATTAATTAACTATTATTAAAGGTTAATTAATTGTAATTAAGGATTGATTAATTATATTTATGGATTAATTAATTTGTAATTAAGGTTGTTAATTAATAATTAAGTTTTATTAATTAATGATTAAGAGATGATTAATTAGTTAAATAAGGTTAATTAATTAATTATAAAAGTAATTAGGGATTGATTACTTTGTATTAAAGGATTGATTAATAATTAAGGTTTATTAATTAATAATTGAAGATAATTAATCTGTTAATTGAAGATTAATTTGGTTAAAGAGTAATTAAGGAATGAATTACTCGATTTTGATTTATGAGGTAAATGTGATCAAGTAAGTTAATTAATTTGTTAACTAATTAATGAAAGTCACTTGATAAATGGTTAAGTATGACTACTTAATAAGTTTTGATAAGAGTAATTACTTAAGATAAGTAATTGACGAATAAATTACAGGGGGTAATTGAGATAGATGAAATTACTTATTGGGAAGTAATTTTTAAATGGATAATTACTTGGAAAAGTAACTAAGGGTTTATTACTTAGTGTAGTAAATCAAAGAATTTATAAAAGTAATTAAAAGTAATTAAGAAGTAATTAAGAATAATTAATTACTGTCGATATTTATTAAAGTTGATTAATTGGAAACAATTAATTTAAGCATGATTAATTTATGTAATTAATTAAGAAATAATGTAATTAATTATAGTTAATTAATTAATGGAAGTAATTAATTAAGGTTCATTAATTAATATGATCAATGAGAATAATTAAGAATTAATTACTTTATTAAGTTAATTAATCAAGGTTGATTAATTAGGATGGTGATTAATTATTTGGTTTAATTAATGGATAAGTAAGCAAGATTTATTGTGATGAAGGTAATTAATTAAGAGATGAAGTAATTAATTTAATTCACTTTAAATTAATTAGAAATGGATATAGTGAATTTAATTCATTTTAAATTAATTATGTTGTGATTAAGTAAATCATTGCTTATGTATGAATGGGTGACATTGATTGTCTTGAATTGATGTAATCTCAGAAATGAGACAAGTAATGTTGTGTGGTATGAATGCTTGGTTGCATTGTGATGGTAATATAGATTATCTATTGTGATGATGGATTACCTATTTTGTTATGGATCATCTGTTTATTTTGATAATGTGGTTATCAACTGTGATTTGTGAATTATCTATCTGTGTGTATATAGATAGTTGAATTGAATTGTTTAACTTTAAACAACTTGGACCTAAAAGATACGTTTTGGATTTCGATGAGACCGGGATCGGGTTTCCATATTTGGATATCCGAAAACCACATCGATCCAAATTAACGGTAGGTCGTGGATCTCTTGTGAAGAGTGAAGACTCGAGGTGTAAGGACTTTTCGTCGGTATAACTCTGAGGGTGATTCCGTGATGAGTTTGACGAGTAGTACTTTCAGATTCGAGATGAAGGTTCAGAGCGTAAGGGTTATTGTCGTTGACTTTGAAGGTGATTCCAGTAATGAGTGCAACGAGATAGTGCCTTCGGTTTCGTTCGAACCCAGAACGAACTTGTATGGATTGAATGCTTTCAGAACATCGTCAGGTGGACGATGAGCATTCTAAGTGATGTGTTCACTAAAGGTAATCGTAGCCTCAAGCCTCATTGTAATGATCCCGAATTTAATTAATGTTAAATGGATAATTGACGCAGCGGATTAATCAAACAAAACTTCAATCGATGAAATGTAGCAATCGGTGAGTTGAAGATACCAAAATGCCCAAGTTCGTTGATCCAAAGATACCGAACTCTAGCTATCTCAAACACGTTGATAGCGCACTATACCGTGTTCAAAGATCTACGATTCTTCGCACGTTGATCTAGCGCACTAGATTCCGTGAATCGGCTTCAACAAACGTGGATTCGAGCGCACTCGAATGACGTAAGTGGAGATAGGAGATTACACTCAACTACCAATTGGTATGAAAGCACAAAGCTAACAAAAGAGAGTTTTATTCAAAAATCAACAACCCCAAAAATTTACAACACACCCGCTATTTATAGGCATTACAACTCAACACAACATACAACACTCAACTCCTAGGTCGGCACCGACTCAACAAACACGACTCATCTCGGCCGACTCAACATAAGTCGCTGCCGACTCAACAAGGCACGACTTATAGACACAGCAGTTAATACGACTCAACACATTACATACAGGTCCGACTCAAAGGTAACCGACTCATCAAATCCAGCGACTTAACAACCCTGCCAATACAACTCCTCCGACTCAAGAACAAGACGACTCACGACTCATACAATACCGACTCATATATACATGACTCAACTCAACACGACCGACTCAAGATCCTCAGCTTATCTCCTTGCCGACTCATCTTAGGTCGTAGCCCATTAGCTCGGTTCCGACTCAGCCCTCTTCACCAGCTCGCACCTTTCCCACTCCGGCTTCCTTAGGTCGGTCATTTTTCCTTCAGCCTCATTAGGTCGCAGTCTTTTTCCTCTTGGATTGTTAAGTCGCGGACGACTCATGTTGAGTCGTAGACGACTCAAGTTAAGTCGTGGACGACTTACTTCTAAAGTTGCCTCCATTCGACCTATGCTATCTCCCCCTTGTAATCTCTTAAGTCGGTAACGACTCATCCAACTCGAACTCCTCCAGGCTTTGTTAAACCGGAACCGACTCATGCGTCCTCCATCTCGTGACCGACTTATCAAGCATGCACGTTTTAAGCTTGTGTACGACTCACGAGTTAAATCCAAAGCTCCTTGACTCGTGCACGATTTAATATGGTTTAACTTCTGAATTCCTATATGCCTTGCTGCATCATCCTCCCCTGGTTGAGAAAAATTCGACCTCGAATTTGTAAATTCTTCCTCAACAATCTCACCCCCATGATATGGAATTAAATGTTTGACGTTAAAAACATCAGAAGTATAAACATCATCTGGTAACTTTAATCGATAAGCATTCTCATTGATTTTCTTCAACACTTCAACTGGACCAATTTTTCGCGCCTTCAACTTGTTATAAGCACCCACCGGAAAACGATCCTTTGTCAATACGGCATAAACCAAATCACCTTCCTTAAATTCAACATTTCGACGTTTCAAATCTGCAAACTTCTTATATTTCTCATTCGATTTCTCCAATCGTTCCTGAACGGTTCTATGACATTCAGTCAGCTCATCAACAAAATCAGTAGCTCGTTTAACTGTTCTCTTTGACTGTGGTACAACTGCTAAATCCAATGGCCCCCTGGGTAAATTTGAATAAACAATCTGAAACGGACTGAATCCTGTGCTTCGATTTACTGCATGATTATGAGCAAATTCTGCCTGGCATAGTTTCATGTCCCAACTTCTCAAATTATCCTGTACAAGACATCGCAACAAATTTCCCAATGACCTGTTAACAACTTCTGTCTGCCCATCGGTTTGTGGATGATAAGCACTGCTAAACTTCAGTTTCGTTCCCACCATCTTCCACAAACTCAACCAAAAGTGACTCAGAAAACGAGTATCTCGGTCAGAAACAATAGATTCTGGTAAACCATGAAGTCTATAAATCTCCTTGAAAAATAACTGTGCTACTCGAACTGCATCTGCTGTCTTCTTGCAAGCAACAAAATGTGCCATCTTCGAAAATCTGTCCACCACAACAAATATCGAATCATTTCCCCTTTGAGTTCTCGGCAAACCCAAAACGAAATCCACGCTGATATCAACCCATGGCTTAGATGGTACTGGTAATGGCATATACAACCCTGCATTCGTTGCTGTCCCTTTTGAAACTTGGCAAATATGACATCGCTCCACAAATCTCTCAACTTCTTTTCTCATCGATGGCCAAAAGTAAGATTGCGAAATCAACTGTAAAGTACGATCACGGCCCACATGCCCTTCTTCATGTAATTCCTTCACAATCTTCATCCTCAAACTACAATCCGGAATACATAAACGATTTCCTTTAAACAGAAAACCATCAACCAACATGAATTCATCGGCAATCCCATCCTTCACTTTTTCAACATATTTCACAAAGTAAGGATCTTCTTCAAGCATCTCTGGCAACATTTCAAACCCCGTCACTTCAATCTTCATTGTCGTTAGTAAATGACTCCTCCTACTCAAAGCATCTGCTACTCGATTCGTCACCCCTGATTTGTGTTTAACGACAAAAGTAAACTGCTGCAAATAAGCAATCCATGACGCATGTCTCGCAGAAATCTTATCTTGCCCCTGTAAATGTTTCAAAGCTTCGTGATCAGTGTACAGAACAAATTCCTTCTGAAATAAGTAATGTCTCCAATGCTTAACCGTCTGAACAACAGCATAAAACTCAACATCGTATGTACTGTATCTCATCTTTGCCCCTGACAACTTTTCGCTGAAATAAGCAACTGGCTTCCCATTCTGGCTCAGAACTCCTCCAATACCAACCTTCGAAGCATCAGTATGCAATTCAAACAACAACTGGAAATTAGGTAGAACAAGAATTGGTGCAGACGTCAACAATTCCTTGATCCTTTCAAAGGCAACCCCCGCTTCCTCTGACCACACAAACTGTTTACCCTTCATGCAATCAGTCACTGGAGCCATCACGCTACTGAAGTGTGATATGAACCTTCGGTAGAATGACGCTAGCCCATGAAAACTTCTCACTTCTGTAATTGTCTTTGGCTGTGGCCAATTCTTGACTGCTTCAACTTTGCTCTGGTCAACTTGAATACCTTTCCCTGAAACAACATAACCCAGGAATAAAACAGTAGGTGTCATAAACACACATTTCTTTGTAGCAGCATAAAATTGTTCTTCACGAAGAATAAGCAACACTTCCCTCAGATGTAGAACATGTTCCTCCGTACTCCTGCTATAAATCAAAATATCATCGAAATACACCACGACGAACTTTCCAATGAATGGTCTAAAAATTTGATTCATCACCCGCATGAATGTACTAGGTGCATTAGACAAACCAAATGGCATAACCAACCATTCGTACAACCCCTCTCTAGTTTTGAAAGCTGTCTTCCATTCGTCTCCAGGTCTGATACGAATTTGATGATAACCACTCTTCAAATCAATTTTCGAGAATATAGTTGCCCCACTCAACTGATCCAACAAATCATCCAACCTCGGCATAGGAAATCTGTAACGAACAGTGATCTTATTCAAAGCTCTACTATCAGTGCACATTCTCCAAGTTCCGTCCTTCTTTGGTACTAACAATGCAGGTACAGCACACGGACTCAAACTTTCCTGAATACGACCCTGTTCAAGTAATTCTTCCACCTGCCTTCGTAACTCCTCATGTTCCTTCGGACTCATTCTGTAATGTGGTCGGTGTGGTAACACTGCTCCGGGAACAAGATCAATCTGATGTTGAATGTCTCTAAGTGGTGGTAACTCCTTCGGTAACTCCTCTGGAAAGACATCTTCAAACTCTTTCAAAACAGGCTTCACTTCTTCAGGAATCTCAACTTCTTCGCTACTCTCTCTCCCAATCAACAAAAACACTTCCGGTTCTTCCTCCACTTCTTTAACAAACTCCTTCAAAGTCAACAGAGTTTTTAATTCTTCAATCTCTTCTAGCTTGCTCTCCTTCTGCTGCTGTCTCTTAGGAACTAAAGTGATTTTAGTACCCTCGAACATGAAACGGTAACTGTTGGCACGACCGTCATGCTGAACTGCTCTATCAAACTGCCATGGTCTGCCCAACAATAAGTGACAAACATCCATATCTACGACATCACACCAGATTTCATCTTTGTACTTCTTTCCGATTGAAAAATTCACACAAGCTCTTCGACACACTTTCACTTCACCTCCTTTCCTTAACCATGCTAGCTTGTATGGTTTAGGATGCTTCTCGGTCTTCAAATTCAACTTCCTAACTGCCTCTGTAGAAATAATATTATCACAACTCCCCGCATCAATAACGAACTTGCAAACTTTCCCCAGAATAGTACATGTCGATTGAAAAATATTGCTTCTCAGCCAACTACAATCCTCCTCTTGCTTAGGTGTCAAACAACTTCTCCTCATCATAAGATTACATCCTTCATCTCCCGACACTTCTTCTTCCTCCTCAACATAAGGTACATTTGAATACTCTGCCTCCTCACCATCATCTGCCTCAACCTCTGCAACCATGGTTCTCTTCTTCGGCTTCGGACATTCGTTGCTTTTGTGACCCAACTCCTGACAATTATAACATTTGAAAACACTACTAGCCTTCGCTTTCTCTGCCTCCTTCACCACTGGCTTTGTAACAGGTTTAGGAACACTAGAACTTCCGCCAACACCCCTTGCTTGATTATTGGAATTAGTAAACACACCACCTCCACGCCTTCCTTGTTTCTCCCAAGCTAACGCTTTCTGATGTGCCTCTACAACGGATCTAGGATCAAACATATTAACCATATCCTGGATCTGCATTCTCAAACCCCCAACGAATCTAGCTGTCAGCTGTTCTTCTGTCTCCATAATATCGTTTCTAGCAATGAGTTGGTAAAATTCATCAGCATAATCACTAACAGACTTCGTCCCTTGCCTCAGATTCTGCAACCTTTGGTACATAAGTGATTGGTAATTATAAGGTAAGAAAGTAGATCTCATCAACTTTTTCATCTTCTCCCAAGATTCTATCTTTGACTTCCCCATTCGTTCTCGAGTAAGTTTAGTTTGCTGCCACCACGCCAAAGCTCTCCCCCTCAACCTAGTAGCAACCAACTTCACCCTTCGATTCTCCGGCACCTCCTTGAAATCAAAGATTTCCTCCACATTAGACAACCAATCTAAGAACTCCTCAGCAACCATCCCGCCTTTAAATTCTGGAATTTCCATTTTCATACCCGACTCCCAACGACGATCATCCTCCACATCACGGTAAGAATTTCGAATTTGGTCTCGATCTCTATAAGGAATACTTGCTCTATCACCCTCTTCAACAAAATCAAAGGTACGCCTACATCGATCTCGACTAACATCATCCCTTCTCTCATGCATGCTTCTTTGACTATGTCTCTCTTCATCTCTATATACTTCATGGTCAAATTCTCGATGACTTCTTCTTTCTTCATGTGCATAGTCATGATGATCTCTTCGTGATGAAATTGATGTTTCTCTTCTATCTCTACAAGAATGTGGTGATACCCTCCTCGCTTCCGTAACCAATGGCGAAACTCGGTTTCCTCCATGGTTCGAGTTTGGTGATCTCCTCCTTTGATTCAAATCATTCATCAATCTCTCCAATTTACCAATGCCTTCATCAAATTTCTCATTAATACGTTGTTCCATAAGCTCGGCTTCTTCTCTACGATACAAAGCTTCAACGTTTTGATGACGATTAGCTCTCCTTGGTGGCATGGTTAAAATTTTCACAAACTTCAACAAATTGAACACAATACTTCAAAATTTCACACGATAAGGCAATCTAGGCTCAACTGTCTCGGCAATGCTTGTCTCGGCCTTGACTCTTCACAACTTTGCTTGGCTCGGTCAAGACTTGCCTCGGCTCACTCCAAAACCTTCAAAACTTTGGCGCGCAAATCACCAATTCAAAATCCAAACAAAATCCAACTCCTCGATCCAAAATGAAATGGATCAAACTCTCCAAACTTGATGCAACTTCAATATGAACACGATGAACTCCTTCCAACTTCAAAAACTTCAAAAACTTGGCTCCAAGAATCAAACTTAGCTATGATTGGCTAAGTATGGCTCTGATACCAATAATGACGCAGCGGATTAATCAAACAAAACTTCAATCGATGAAATGTAGCAATCGGTGAGTTGAAGATACCAAAATGCCCAAGTTCGTTGATCCAAAGATACCGAACTCTAGCTATCTCAAACACGTTGATAGCGCACTATACCGTGTTCAAAGATCTACGATTCTTCGCACGTTGATCTAGCGCACTAGATTCCGTGAATCGGCTTCAACAAACGTGGATTCGAGCGCACTCGAATGACGTAAGTGGAGATAGGAGATTACACTCAACTACCAATTGGTATGAAAGCACAAAGCTAACAAAAGAGAGTTTTATTCAAAAATCAACAACCCCAAAAATTTACAACACACCCGCTATTTATAGGCATTACAACTCAACACAACATACAACACTCAACTCCTAGGTCGGCACCGACTCAACAAACACGACTCATCTCGGCCGACTCAACATAAGTCGCTGCCGACTCAACAAGGCACGACTTATAGACACAGCAGTTAATACGACTCAACACATTACATACAGGTCCGACTCAAAGGTAACCGACTCATCAAATCCAGCGACTTAACAACCCTGCCAATACAACTCCTCCGACTCAAGAACAAGACGACTCACGACTCATACAATACCGACTCATATATACATGACTCAACTCAACACGACCGACTCAAGATCCTCAGCTTATCTCCTTGCCGACTCATCTTAGGTCGTAGCCCATTAGCTCGGTTCCGACTCAGCCCTCTTCACCAGCTCGCACCTTTCCCACTCCGGCTTCCTTAGGTCGGTCATTTTTCCTTCAGCCTCATTAGGTCGCAGTCTTTTTCCTCTTGGATTGTTAAGTCGCGGACGACTCATGTTGAGTCGTAGACGACTCAAGTTAAGTCGTGGACGACTTACTTCTAAAGTTGCCTCCATTCGACCTATGCTATCTCCCCCTTGTAATCTCTTAAGTCGGTAACGACTCATCCAACTCGAACTCCTCCAGGCTTTGTTAAACCGGAACCGACTCATGCGTCCTCCATCTCGTGACCGACTTATCAAGCATGCACGTTTTAAGCTTGTGTACGACTCACGAGTTAAATCCAAAGCTCCTTGACTCGTGCACGATTTAATATGGTTTAACTTCTGAATTCCTATATGCCTTGCTGCATCAATAATTAAATTTATTTTTGAATAAAAAATGTGTAAAATAGAAATCATTTATAGTTTAAATATTAGAACAAAGCAAAACATAAAGTATGTAAAAGCAAAACAAAAGAAGACAGCATTATATATATACAAGTATGTATACTTGTAAAATGAAGAAACACAATATATAAAGGCCTAGTAAGTAAGACAGGATTATACATATGAATATGAAGACGGGAAAAGAAAAAGAAAAACTAACATATAGAAACATCATTTCAAAAACCAGACAGAGTAATTAATGCAAAGATTTCAGCCACCAAAGCAATATCTATCTACATATATAGAAATGCAACTGAACATATGAATAAAGGAATAAGTATATACAAATAAAAAGAAGACAAAGTAATATAAGTGTGTAAACTGAAAATAAACAAGAAATAGACAAAAGAAAGAAAAATAAAATATGCAAATATGAAGACAGCAAAAATGTATACTAGTGTGAAACCAAAACAAGAAAAAGAAACAAAGAAAAGCAAAAAGAAATATTAGGCTAATTAATAAAGCAAGAAAAATTATCTTTGTACAAATAAATTAAGTATGTAAGCTTAGGAAAAATAAAGATAATAACACTCATTATAAAGATCTGCAGCCACAAAAGAAATATCATCTCAGCACAAGAAAAAAATAAAATAAACAATATCACTTCAGCCGAAAAACAAGTTGTAAACAAAAGATGATATGGGAAATGTATAAGAATAAGAAGACTAAGGACTAAAGTAATATACTTTAACCTGGAAAACAACACAACAAGTACTAAAGCAAAGACCAGCAAGTATGGACTGAAGTAGGCAAGTAGAAAAAAGTAATATAATAATGTAGAATTGTACAGGGCAATAAATGCAAGTTATCTCTAGCATCAAAACATATCAACTCAGCCACCATGAACAAAGAAAGATCTTTGCCTATGGTACAAACCAATATAAAGAATGTATACATCACCTGTACAAAATGATATAAACTGTAAGCTTCTTTCCATATATCAACTTCACCATTTATTTTGCTTCGTCCATTCAAAGCTAAAGAAAAATATATATACTGAAGCAAATATCATTAAATTCAAACAAATCAAAACCACTAATGCAAGCCTAAAAGCAAGTGAAAGTTCCAGTAGCAAATTCAAAGCCTGGGTCAAAGATAAGCTACTCTGTTCTTCTTCCAAAAATAAAGGTGAGTAATAACAACCATTTAGATTTGAATCTATGATGCCATTTGCTCTGTGTATATGCATATATCAGTGGTATCCTTCTCTGTTGCATTTCAGAGTATCAGACAACAACAAGAAAAAAAAATTCAATTTCTTTTTACCTAATTAATATTAGGCTTTGATGTCAAATACAAGTTGTTGTGTTTAAGTACGAGTAGGGACTTAAAAATAGTTTCCTGACATAAAAATGCATATAGATGAAAAGATCGAATTTTTACAGCAGTGACTTCTTTTTCTGGAAAATTCAAGTGTTACGAAATATTGATTCGAGTACGTATTTGGAATCTACACTCCAAGATAGGAATTTTAAAACTAATATGAGAATTTTTAGTTGACGATCTTAGTTGGAGTTAATAATTGAACAAAATGGGCATTTTTATCTTTTTCTGGTGATTGAATGACTCGTGTTGGTTGGGGTTGTTCGGGGTGGTAGACGAGCCTATGGGGTTGCTTGGAAAAATAGCCGGAGATGGTGGAAGCGACCGTGGCGTCGGCGGCGATGAAGCAAAGTTTTTAACCCTAAATTTTATCTGGGGTAAGTTTTGATTTCGTTCGTCCCCCTCAGTTGATCGAGTTGCATCAGGGCTTGGTGATGGCTGAGTGGAAGTGTTATGGAGGTGTGGACCCGAGTTCGGCAGTTCAGGTGGTCGGAATAGGGGATTCCAGTGAATTCTCTGGTGATGGTTTATGTACCAATTTGATTGAGGTAGTTCGATTTTGTCTTCGAGGTTGTATTGTATTTTTGGGTGGTCAGGTGGCAAGTATGGGTAGAGAGCGATGTGTCGGAGGTGATCGTGGAGGCGGGATCGTCGCCGAGGTCTGGTACACGTGCACGGTGCACGTTGAAGTTTGGAGGGGCTGTAGCGTTTGGGAAGAAGAAGAAGGAGATGGGTTGCGTACAGGGAATCTCGGGAAAGATGGGTAAATGACTCGAAGTAACACTCGAGTAAATCGAGTAGTTGACTCAAAGCAAAATAAGATGGCTCGGCTTATTGACTAGTTACAGGTTGTAAAAGAAAACTGTCTGTGTATAAATCATTCTTTATAAAATGAAGATAGGTTGTTAATGGAAGGTGGTGAAGACAAGGGTATTGAAGTGATTACTTGAAAATTATGAAGTTCAAAAGTATCCCAACTTATATAATTAAAATAAAAATTGTTTTAAAACTAACTTAATAAATGTTTTAAAAAAGTAAATATTCAAATTGTTAGCTTGAAAACAAATTAATTTAAAATGATTTGAAATTAGTGATTAATTATAAGATTTTTTTAAAGGCTAATTAGATGGTAATTAACAATAATTAAATTGAGTTTAATTACTTAAGAATAGTAATTAAATAATTATGAATAGTTAATGAGGATCATTTACTTGAGAAATTTTGATAATCAATTAATGTGATTAACCTTGATAATTAATGTGATAAATTAATTTGTGAATTGTATTAAGTATGATTACTTAATAACAGTAATTTAGGAATAAATTATTCAATGTAGTTTATTGAGATAATCGAACCAGTTCAAAATAAATTCTTAGTTAATTACTTCAGAATAATCACTTGATAATTTTGAAATTTTAATTACTTAGTGAAGTAATATATAGATAATTACTGAAAGTAATTAATTAAATGATGATTTGAAATTTTAGTTAATTATTTGATAAATTAAAAGATTTATTAATGATGTAAATAGATTAAGATAATTTAATAATTAGAAATTAATTGGGTCATTAATTTAGAATGATTAGTTAATAATTAAAGGTTAACTAATAAAATTTGAAAGGATGATTTATTTCAAACAAATTGAAATTAACTTAAGATAATTAACCCGGATTAATCAATTGATACATCTGATTTAAACAAATCAGTTGATTAATAAATTCACTTGTGAATGTATGGATTCTATTGAATGTTGAATTATTTGACATCTTTGATTTGTGATGCTTTGTGGTACATCCTGTTTTATGTTGTGATCTGTAATTTAGTTATCTGTGATATATATCTGTGATCTTTGATGAAAGATAAGCATTATACTTTATATCGCTTATCGAATATATTGTTGTACTTGATCTGTGATGATTGAATGATGTTGCACTTTTGTGTAAAACCCTTGGACCACACTTACACACACAAATATGGATTTCACGAGGAAATCGATTAAGTCACAGATTTTAAAATGACTTTTTTATTGAATATTTGAATTCAAATATTTTGAAATGGATTGGGTTTTAAGTGAAAAGCTTTTGAAATGAAATTTCAAAGATGAAATTTATTTTGAATAACTTGATTGAATTTTGTAATTTAAACATTTTGATTTAAATTTAAATTCAATATTCGAAATTGAATTCTGTGATTTGGAAATTAGGGACTAAAGATGTTATACCAGTTTATAGGGGTTAAACTATTTAAAGATACTGATTTGGAAATTTGAATTTAAATTCAAAGGCCTTAACTCGTGCAAATAAAATTGGATCTTTCTAAAACGAAAACTATTTGTTTTCAAATAATAAAAGCTTTCATATAAGTAGTGAACGTCCAATTTGTGTTAAAAAGGATTTCAAGTTAAAAACGAAAATGATTTTCCAAGTCATGGAAACGGTTTGAAAGCTATAAATTAAATCTTTAATTTAAAGATTTTAAACGAGTTAATTCAATTGAAACGGAAATTGTTTTGAAATCCGTAAATGGATCTTTGTGAAACTGAATGAACTTTGTGAAATAGATCTCTTGTTTAAAAGATTTGAAAATGGTAATTGGGTTAAACCATTTGAAAGAAAAGTTTTGAATCATTAAGTTGTGACTTAATTGAAATCCCATATCCATATGTTTTAAATGTTGCGCTCACTATTCGGTTTAGCCGGGAGAGGACCTTTGTGTCGTATAACCCATTCCGAATATGTGATACGTCGTTATGGATAGCATTTGAAGACCGGTGGTGAAGACCGGGTATTTGCGAGAACGATAGGATGACCTATCGATTGTCTTTGCACTGAGTCGCGCCGGTATAGAGATTTCATAAGTGATGGGAAGTCCGATCGGGATTGTGAATGCCCGGATTTGCAAGGGACTCGTAAGAGGTGCCTTCGGTTCTGTTCGAGCCCGGAACAGACTTGTATGGATTGTGTGTCTGACATTACATTTTGAGATATAGAGCAGATTTCTTTCAAATATATTACTGTTGGTAGCGGAGAATTTATTCTTTTAGCTTAACACCCTTCTCTGAGACGTACGAGCTCAGAGGTTATGTAGTTGAAGGTCATCAGCGATATATTCCCAATTTGGTAATGTGACATGCTAAGTGTTGCTGTGAAATGATCATTGTTTGATCATTTGTGATATGATCATTTGTTTGATCATTTGTTGACCCAAAGCATGGCTTTGTACCAAAGCGTGGCTTTATGGACGTGACTTCGTCGAACCTCACACCCCGGAATGGTCAAAACAGGAAAGATGCAGCAAGGTTATTAGGGGGTAGCGCCCCTTTAGGGTATGTACATCTCCTTCTGGATAGAAGTGGTATCATGGTATGGAGCCCAGATACTTACTTATGTGGACATCACAAACCTATATATATCTTGTTTTGTGATTTGATGTTGGGGCCCCGGTTAAAGGTTGTTACAACCGGGAGGTGGCATACTCGTGTCAGTAGTTACCCAGTTAGGGGTAACCCGGCCTTGTGTTGGCAGAGATCCGGTTAGGTTCTCGGGACGTCCTTCCAGAGGCGTTTCCATGTGGCAATGGGAAGTTCCTTGGCCTGACCATTTGTTGGAAATCCAAAGAAACAATACGAGCCTTGTACGGTTTTAGTTGTAGAACCTGTCTCCTCAGGAGGCAGCTATAGCGGGCATAATATAATGGTACCTATGCTGGCTAAGATTTATATTCTACTTTCGAAATGTTTTCTACACTATGCAAAAATAATAATATCAAATGATTTGATTTTGCGTAGTAAGCATGTTTGACTATCATAAGAAGAAATCTCCTCCAAGTCTGCGTTTGCATTGTGTGTGTGGTGGGAGGTCTTATGGTAGTTTCATTTTCAAAAAGCATTGCGAATTTATTTTAAAATTCTCTTGTTGATTGTTTTAAAAGATAAACTGTTTTTGTTGCTCACACCAGTCCCATGACTGATCCGGAGTTTATTGTTCCTTTCCTAAACTCTGGGTGCTCACTAATTTCTACACGAGCAGTCTAGAGTTGGGTTTTTCAGATAGTAGGTTCAGTGAATTATCTGGAGTTAGTTCAGTCCTTGGTTCGCACCAGTCTTGCCTAGCTTGGCGCATTGTTATGGGGAGTTCGAGCTATTGCTGGATTGGTTCTTGGAGATGGAGTTCAGATTTGGAGTTCTTCGTTGAAGAATATCTTAGAGTTATTTTGTTCCGCTGCTATTTTCTTGTATCTCTGATGTATATTGATATTCATTGTATCACTCTGTTGTATCAGTGTTGTATATCAATGTATTATTCTTTTATTCCGCTGTGTTGTTTACTTAATGTTGTTATAAGCTTCGGCGAATCGGATTTGAACGGTTGAATCTACGACATTCGAATACGATTTGAAGTATGGATGTCGATTTTCGAGCGGGCAAAACCCGCGTCGTCACACTCATCAACCGGGGATGACTAAAACAGGGAAGGTGCAGCAAGGATTTGTGGGTAGGCCCCACTTGAGAGTGAGATTTACCCCTGTCTAGAGGTTCTTTTATTTCGGCTGTGTGAGCGGTTGAATAGCTACATCCGCCGGGGTTGTCTTTCGAAACTGTTCAGTACGGAATGGTTCCGTCCTTGTGTTGCAGGGGAGCGGGCGTACTCCTCGGTATATTGATCTAGGCCACGTACTGTGACGGGCGGTACCCCAGTAGCCCTGCCATTGTATGGAATCCAAATTCCAATAATTGCCAACGGATTTTATTGTATTACCCACTTTTGTGGCTAGTAGATGGAATTTAATAATGTAACAATTTCGGCTATTTCATATTTATTTGAAAACCGTAGACCTATTATAATATCATTGAATTTCCTATCAAATGTTTTGGTTAGCGTAAGGTAAAAACTTTTCATATTTATGTGTGGGAAGTCTTACGTGACACCTTTTCTTTCAAAAAGTTTTTTATAAGTTAAGCAACTTTAACCGTTTACTCACACCAGACCCATGTCTGACCCGGAGTTTATTCTGTTTTTCTTAAACTCTTGGGTACTAAAATTTTTACGAGTAGCCAGAGGAATTCAGGTTGGCTTGACGAATTCTGGAGGAGCGATGGAGCAGGAGGCTTCTGCGTATAGCTATATAATATTCCGCTATGTGTTCTCTGATGTAATAGCCCGCAAATCCGTACCCCTTGAGTTAACACTATTCTACAACAATCAACTCAAGTTGTACAGAAATACGAACCATTTGGGTTTAAAGAAGAAGAGGTAGAAGAAGAAAATAGAAAACATTAACCGAATCTATCCATCGCAGCGGAATAAAATATAATAGATAATAAATGATCTTTACTCAAAAGTCAAATATCTCTGTTTATATATTACATCATCAGAGTACATCAATCACAGCTCAACATCAATATCATACAAATGGATACACAACAACTCAACAAGCGGAAATATATATAAACAAGTACGAGAGTATGTATCGTCATCCAGCTCGTCTCCTGAGCTCCACAGCATCATATCCTGTATCCTATAATACTCGGTCTGACCGGAGCATTACAGTTAAATAACACCCGAGTCAGTCTGGAATACCAGCGTGAGAAAATCACACTCAATTGATTATTACGTTTCAAAATCCTTTGAAAACAAAAGCATCTCGTAAGACCACGCCACAAATAAACATGTCGGGTTTTTACCTTACGATAGCTAAAACAATTTTTATAGAAATCCTCTGATATTATAATAGAGTCTATATACAAATACTTATAAAATAGCCGAAATTGTTACATCTATTAAATTCCAGCTACTAGACATATAGTGGGTAATACAAACAAAACTCGTACAAGGCTCGTAGGGAGAATGAATTTCCAACTAATGACTAGGCACTGGGGTACCACCTGTCACAGTACGGGGCCTAGATCACCGTACCAAGGAGTACGCCCGCTCCCCTGCAACACAAGGTTGGGACTACCCCTTACTGGATAATCGCGGGTGAGATCACCCCGCGGTTGGGATCAGCAACCACCCACTAAGCCGAAATAAAAAGGGACATCTAGACAGGGATGACCTCACCCGGTGTAACAACCCGGTACTTCGCAACAATTAATAATCGACATTTAAACGATTAATATTGTCGCAAATTTTCATTTGAAGTTTTTAAATTTAGTTTAAATTCTTTTATATATGGTTAAAAGGATTTCTGGGCTTTGAATTCTCGGCCCACTTAATTTTTGATGTCGTGATAAATAAAATACCCGTCCCCTTTTCATTTTTCATTTATTTGAAAACCCTAAACAAAAATGAACGAAAGAATATTAGAAATGGCGGCCTTGTCTCTGCTCGTTCCTCTTTGAAAAGATTAGGGCATCGAGAAATTGAAGTCAGGCGCTGCTTGTTTTTGTCGATTGAAGGGGTGTTGCTTCGGCCGCTTCTTCCTTGTCGAGTTCGTCTCCGCTTCAATCATGGTGAGTAATTATATTTACTCACATCTAATTCATTCCTTATAAAGTGTTTCTGCATTTCGACGTTGATTCGATATTGTTTTATCTTGGCCATTTGTATTCGTTCGATGTTGGTAATCGTTGTTGTTATGTGAATTTCTTTTGTGCTTATATCTTTCGACTTCGATGTTGTTGATGAATTACGACTTGTTTATAATCGTATATAATTTCGCTGCTTGATGGTCACGGCTTTGAATTCTTTTGGCTTTGAGATGAAAAACTGATCTGTTCAAGCTTGTTATTTTTATGGTTGATTAATTAACGCTCACGATTTTGATTGCTGGTAATTTAATTTCGTGAATTTTGTGTTGAACTCGGCTTCAATTTGTTCACCATTTTCTTTTGACATGTTCATCATCGAACTGTTGTGATAATTGTGTCGATGCTGCACTTGTTTTACTTGAGGCTTTGACTTGGTATGCTCTGCATATACTCTCTGATACATGAATAATTGTTTAAACTGTAAACTGGGTTTGATTTTCGTGTTCACTGCCTTGGTGCTCGACCAGTTCCCTATCGAGTTTTGCATTTGACATTGTTCATATATACATATGTTTGTGTGTATGCATATATGGGTGGATTGACTTGAATTGCAATCTGGCACATTTGTATCTAGGCTATTTTGCGTACATCCAGGAATTTTGTTCAAACTATTTTCATTATGCTTTATTTAGCTTCCATGGATTGTCGCATGTCAGTGTCCATTTGCCTGTTCTTATGTCTATTCTTTGATTGCATCATTTGTTCACTTTTGTAGAGTGGCACACTACATGTGTTTTATACCTAAACTAATACGCCATCAAATTGTCTGGTAGTTGTATTTTGTATAAATTATGGTTATGAATTTTGGTATCATATGATGCTATAAGCTTTAGCCATCTTCGATTGTGCCATGGAGTATAATATCAATGACAATTTTCTTTGCAACAATTGATGCAGACAGTTTAAGTCAGCTTGATATAACATTTTGAAACAAATTCAAGGGACATGCATATTTCTGCCAATAATTAAGCCCAGACCATTTTGTATGCATTAAATGAGTTCTTAGTCCAGGTTATAACTGGGTGCGCATGCATATTTTTGTAAAGGTTTTAAAATATCATAATTTCATGTTATAAAGTTTTCAAGAGTGTTGTGTAGTTTTAATGTGCAGGCTATAAAATGTGAGTATAAGTATAGTTCCAGGCAATTATCATTTTGACTTCACATTGCATGCAGGCTATAAAACGTGAGTATAAGTATAGTTCCAGGTAATTATCATTTTTGACCACTACCTGACTCGAGTCTGCCTTGTTGAGTTCTTGAGCTTCAGTAGTTGTACTCATTGCATCTCGGCATTGACTTTGGTATATTTAGGCTTCACTGAGTTTGTTATTGCACATTTGTGGTCTGTTCACCCATTACTGCACTTGCATTGCTGTTCGGTCTGAACTTGTTATTGTACAGTTACTTACTTTGTGCATTCAGTTTATTGTGCCTTGTGTTGAACCCAGTTTTAAAGCTCGGGTTTGACCTTGTGCTTGTGTCATGATTTTAAATATATTTCACCTGTGTTGAACCCGTCTTTTTATTTTGGGTTTGACCTTGTGCCCGGTTGTGTACATCATCACTGTTGTGGCAAGGCAGTGCACGCAAGCGTGAACTGCAGCCACACGGTATGGCTTTTATGATATTAAATCTTGCTTTGATTTATTGATCTTTTGCATATTCCATATTCCGTAGTGGCGTGGCAGTACACGCGTCGTGTACTGCAGCCCTACCCGAATTAATATTTTAATTGATATTTCAATGGTTTGAACTGTTTTGTTTATTCAATCCAATATTCTGAATTGTATTCTGATTTGGTTTAATTTGCTGATTTGTTGTTTAACACTGTTACGTGTTATATTTATCGTTATCCGATTTCTTTATTTAAGGATCGGATAGAAGAGATTTATTGTGATTGTCGTCTATTCATTATTTAATTATTATTTCTTCTGTGCACTAATGATTGAGTTTGAATTAGACTGACCCGTGTATTATTTTCTTTTGAATGTAATACCCGGGTCAGACCGAGTATTTACAGGTTGTTGATATCTTACTTTGAGTTGCTGTTTGAGCTATGAAGTCTCTTCATATCTTATGGAGTAGTCGTCGTCATGTTTAGTAGTCAGTGTATTTGTATAGGATGTTCTATATGCATGTATATTATTCACGATAATGTACTTGTATATGTAACTTCCAGAGTCGACAATGTAGTTGTATCATATGTATTGTATCATATGAATTGTATCATATGTATTGTATCACATGTATTGTAACTGACATCAGTTATATATATATGAGACTTTCTGTTATATTTGTGTTCCGCATTTACTTTATCCGTGTTATTATTATATATATTGTCCTAAACTATTATGAACCATCGTAGTTCGTTTTATACTAGAATTGGGTATGTCGATGAGAATAAATAAATATGAGATGAAAAATAAAAATATATATCACTCCTATCGAGATAACCAATACTAGTGTAAGGCCTAACTGCGGATGGCCGCTCCTATCCAGCCTTATTCTTCGGGATAACAGATAGTATTTCTTTTAATACTCTTTGTTATTGCGAGCATAGAGGTGGGGCGTCACACCCGGCTTGGGTGCTACCCACCTAGCCTTGCTGCATAACCCCTAATTTTCAGTAATTCCCGGTTGATGAGGCTTGAGGCTAAGCGTTACCTTTTGGAACATATCTCTTAGAATGCCCATCGTCCACCCGACGATGTTTCGCAAGCATTCATCCATACAAGTCCGTCCCGGGTTCGAATGGAACCGAAGGCACTATTCCTACTACATCCATTTTGGAAATATCATCGGGATTAGTAGCGACTAGCCCTTGCACTTCACTGCTCCATCTTCGAATCCAAACTCGTTTTCACGCAACATACAAACCGGATCGAAGTGGTTTTCGAGAAATAAATCTCGATCCCGGTCTCTTCGAAACGATCAACGCATTTGTCCAATATTCATAGTCGGTTATTTAACTATCAATTAATATTCACAAACGTCCATCCAAAAATAAATAATTTCCTAAATTTATTTATTAACCTCAAAATATCTTCCCAAGATATATTTTCTATTTTCAACCCTTTTGAAAACAGTTTCCAAACTAACTTCCTTTTTACAGAATAAATCTCCCATAATATTTACTATCTCCACTGAAATTACCATGCACAAATCTAGATTTTTAATATAATTTTAAACACTCTACTTTGAAATATTCTTTAAAACATTTAAGTTAAACTACTTCAATGATTTGTTAAAAATACATACTATATGAATAGTTGAGAATAAGGTTACTTAATAAAAATATAAAACTAGATTTTCACTTTTAAAAATAAAATACTTAGTCACTCTTTAAATAATTACTGCTATCATAAATTTAAAGGAAATACTTACTTTTAGAACTCAAATATTTAGAAATAATAAATTTTCCAAAACTTGCTTCTTAAAACAACTTTGAATTTATATTTAAAAATTTACTTTGAAAACGTACTTGGTTATCCAGGGAGAATTTCCAATATCAATCACTTAAATCAATTTCCAAATTGATTTCCAATTTATTCCATTTGAAATAAATTTCTTTACTTACTCAATTCATTTCAAAATTCATTAATTATGGATTTTATTATTATTGTTATTACCTTCCGTTTGATTTTAAATCTTTTTAACTGAAATATACGAATTTTCAGCTTTTTTTCCCATTTCTTCTTTATTCTTTTCAAAAATTTAAATCTTAATTTTAAATAAATGTTTTGTTCTTTTAAAATAATAATACTGAAGATTAAAATTTATTAACTTTCTGTCTATTCAAATTTCCTTTCTATACTCAAAATTTATTTATTAGAATTTTAAAATCACTTTATTTCTTTCCAATTCATTTTTAAATTTATTCAAATTTCTGTAATTATTTTACTTACAGTTTCACTTCTTTTATTATCTTTCCAAAATCCAATTTATCTATTTTTGGTAATTCGTCGTACCCAATTATATCAAATCAAACCATAACATTTAATATTCCAACATAATTGATCATAGAATATCAAATAATCACAACAGAGGGTATTAAATAATTGTAAATAAATATTGAGGGATCCAGTGGATCCCTCCAACCTGTTTCCCTGCATCCACAGACGTTAGCACAACATAAAATACCAATTCCAAAATATACCATACTATAGCACATCAATATAATTCATCCACTCAACAATTATTTAAATTAAATCATTTAAATTTAAATTTAGCTGAGTGAGATTAACTCACCTTTGATTTTTGTTTTGCAATCCGTCCCAAACTGGCTTGCTTCTATCAGATTTTGACGTTAAATAACATTGGATGATTTTTATTAATTCCGAATCAATCGAACAATTAATTACAATCATTTAATAATTTAACTTAACTAATGATTTAAATTTAAACTGACAATTTAACTTAAACTAATAAGTTTATTTGAACTAATTACCTTTTTCCAATTATTTTTAGTAACTAAAGTAATTGAATAAGTTGTCTGAACAAGTAAATCATTATAATCCATATTTTAAAAATTAAATAGTAGGTTTATAATCTATATTTAAAATTAAAGATCTAATTTTTATATAAACTTTAAACATTTTAAAATTCCTATTTCCAAAATCTTATCTATACACAATTTCCTGCCTTACTGTATTATCCATATACTAATATATATTTTGCTGTTAATTAACAAGAACAGCATTTTACTTTACTGTAAAAACTTCTCTATACTTTATATTTGTAAAAATAAAACTCTGTGTTTCAAATTTCTTCCTCGGTATGATATTAAAATTTTCTAATATATATTAACTTAAATTAAAACCAAAAACTACTATACCTCAGACGAAAACCCACTTCCATACTCGGCCTCACCATCGTCCCGCAGTACACAACATCCCTCTTACGCGAGCCTAACCTCGTCCCCAAAGCACCACAACGCTATCGCCTGACACCCATGAGGCTATCACTACACGCGACCCAACTGAGACCAAACCCAAAACGAAATCCCTCTTCGATCTTGCGGCCACCAAATCCAGATCGCGACCTCCCCTATCTTCGAACGAGGTACAGATCTCGGCAACGTCCCCCCGTTTTTCAATCGAATCGACTTCGAACGCCTCGAACGCGATTACTTAATTGAGGAACGATTTGATTTGGGGAAAAGAAAAACGATGGAGGAAGAAGTTCGAACTGGAGGGATAGTTTTATTTTATATAGATCGGCCGTTCGATTGTTATGAAAGGGGGAAGAACGATTTTCTATCGGCCATAGATTATTTATAAATTTTTTTGTTAAACAAAAAGCTCGGTTGAAGGATAAAAGAAGAAGATGCGATGACTAGATGGAAGGTGGCTTCACAGAGAAGAGTGGCGATAGAGACAGGCTAGGTCTGCTTATAGGGTGACAAATGGATTTGAAATTTTATATATTTATATCCAAAAATATCTCGTGGTCCCTAATTCTAAACCCGAACTCCAATTTAAATGCAACGACCGGCGTTCCTAGCGTCATATCGTTTTTCTGAACACGTTGGAACAGGTTTCGAGGTCTAGCTTGACCATAGGGGGAAGATAACCTTTTGGATCTAGTTATTATATTGAATTTTCTATATAAATTTTAAAATTGAACAAAACGCTTTTAAATTAAAATTTTAAAAGCTCTATTATCTTCAGTAATATAATGTAAATTTTCTAAACCCTTAAAATATTTTTAACAAGCTTAAAATTCCAAATTCATCAATTTACCCGACTTCAAATTATTAAATTTTAATAAATTCAATTTCCAAATTCAAACTGATATTTGAAATCCAAGTTAAACTATCTTGCGAATATTTAAAATTAATTAATTATTTCAATTTCAAATGCCTAAAAATTCCGGGTCGTAACATTCCTCCCCCCCTAAAAGAATTTCGTCCCCGAAATTACTAGTTAGGAAGATTGATCCAATACTCGTTTACCCTTTTTCCCAAAACCAACAATTCAACCTCCTACCAACTATCTTTCTATAAAGACCCATTACCATTCTTACTGTGACGACCCGGAGTTTTTGAGCATTTAAAATCGGAATATTTAATTGATTTTAAATATTCAATAGAATAATTTTAACTTGAATTACAAATATCACTAATTATTTGACAATTTAATTATTGAATTAAACAATTTGAAATTGGGTAAAATGTGAATCTAGAATTCTAAGCCTGTTAAAATATAATTTGAAGGCTTATAAAATTTATATTGATAGTGCAGAGAATAATAGAAGTGTTAAAAATTGAAACTAACAGTGATTTGTTCAGTTTTAAAATTTTATCGTTTGAATCGATATTTAAAAATAGCCTTCCGAGGCACAGTCTCGAAATTTGACGAAACCAGTTCCATTGGGTCCGTAATATTGAATTATTATCGGATTTCGAATTTCGTGTTGATCGGAGTTAGTGTGTGAGTATACGATATATAAACGTGCTGAGAATTTATTGAACAAAATCCAATGATATTTAATTTAAATGGTCAAGCTTCTCTAATACGCTTCTTCGTTTAATTATTAAAAAGGGGTAGATAGTTTTTCTTCGTTCTGGAAACAAATCTTCCTGTGTACGCCTATTTCAAGCCGAGCCTTCTAAATATCTCACACCCTTCTCCCCTATATTCACTTCGAAATTCAGATCTAAAAAAAAAGAAATGGGGCCGAACCCTTTACATTCGATTCGATCAGTTTAAAAATAATAATAATGAAAATCAAAATAAAATGGCCGATCAACATCAGGTGAAGGGCGAACTCGTATTGAACTCAAGTCCATGCTCGGTTCCATCGCACCTGGGAGGGGAGGAAGATTTGCGTTTTGGGTTTGGTTTCAGTTGTGTTCGGCGAGTTCGTGTGGCAGTCGCGATTGGTGGAGGCGAATTAGGGTTTGGGTCGTGATTCTCTGGGGGTCGCGATAGGACACAGTTCGAGCAGGAAGGCCTGAGGCTCGCGAGTGGGGTCCTTTGGCTTTAGGGGTTTTTGTATTCACGGTGTCATTCTCGAGCTCGAGGAGGTGGTGGTGTTGTTCGGGTCTAGGGGGACTGCCGGGAGGTTGCATTGCTTTGGAAGTTTATTTCTTAGGTAATTTATATTATACAGTAGTTAATTTTTGTTTTTTTTAAGAACTAAAAAGAATATCTTATCAGGGAAGGAAAATAATAATATATACACGGTATATGCATTAAACTGAATTATTTTAGTTGGCGAGAATGTTTTATAAAATAATAATAATGATGATTTCAAAGTAAAATGCTGTTCTTGTTAATTAACAGCGATATGTATATATATATTAATATATGGATTTATACAGTAAAGCAAGAAATTGTGTATATATAAGATTTTGGATATAGGAATTTTAAAATGTTTAAGGTTTATATAAAAATTAGATTTTTAATTTTAAATATAGATTATAAACCTACTATTTAATTTTTAAAATATGAATTATAATGATTTACATGTTTAATCAACTTGTTCAATTACTTTAGTTACTAAAAATAATTGGAAAAGGTAATTAGTTCAAATAATTTATTAGTTTAAGTTAAATTGTTAGTTTAAATTTAAATCATTAGTTAAGTTAAAATTTTAAATTATTGTAATTAATTGTTCGATTGATTCGGAATTAATAAAAATCATCCAATATTATTTAAGGTCAGAATCTGATAGAAGCGAGCCGGATTGGGACGGATTGCAAAACAAATTAAAGGTGAGATAATCTCACTCAGTTGAAATTTTAATTTAATGATTTAACTTAAATAATTGATTGTATGGATGGATTGATTGATGTGATAGAGTATAGTATAATTTGAATTTGGCATATTATGTAATGCTAACGTCTGTGGATGCAGGGAAAACAGGTTGGAGGGATCCATCTGGATCCCTCAACATTTATTTAAATTATTTAAATTACCCTGTTATGATGATTTGATATTTACGATGGATTATGTTGAAATATTGAATGCTATGGTTTGATTGGATAATTGGGTATAATGAATTTCCAGAAAAATATATAACTTGGATGTTGGAAAGAAAAGAGAGGAAGTGAATTTGTAAGTAAAATAATTATGGAAATTTGAATAAATTTAAGAATGAAATAAATAAAATAAAGTGACATAAGAATGCTAATTAATAAATCTTGAATATAGAAAGAAGATTTTTGAATTAATAGAAAGTTAATGAATTGTAAACTCCAATGCCAATATCTAAAGGAACAGAACATTTATTGTAAATTTAAGATTTTAAATTTTGAAAGGAACAAAGAAGAAAATGGGAAAAGCCTGAAATTTGTATATTTCAGTTAAAAGATTTAAAATCAAACAGCAAATAATAATAACAAAATAAAGTCCATAATTAATGAATTTTGAAATGAACAGAGCAAGTAAAGAAATTTATTTCAAATAGAATGCATTGGAAATCAATTAGGGAAATTGATTTAAGTGCTTGAAGTTGGAATTCTCTCTGGATGGCCAAGTACACGTTTTTAAAAGTAAATTTGTAAATATAAATTAAATGTTTTAAAGTTGTTTTTAAAGAAATCACGTTTTGTAAAATTTATTATCTCTAATATTTAATTTCTAAAGCAAGTATTTCCTTTTAATATATTATAGCAAAAATCATTTACAGAGTGATTTAGTATTTGTTTTAAAAGTTTAAATCTGGTTTTATATTTTAACCCTATTTTCAAATATTCATATAGTATGTATTTTTAACAAATTATTAAAGTAATTTTAATTTAAATGTTTTAAAAGTATATATTTTCAAAGTAAAGTGTTTTAAAATTTATTTTTAAAAATCTAGTTTTGTGCTTGGTGATTTCAGAGGAGATAGGAAATATTTGGGAAAGTTTATTCTGAAAAGAAAGATGGTTTTGAAACTGTTTTCAAAGGATTGAAAATAGAAATATATCTTGTGAAGATATTTTTTTGAAGTTAATAAATAATTTGCAAAATTATTTATTTTGTGATGGATGTTGTGAATATTAATTGATAGTTAAATCACTGACTATCAATATTGGACAAATGCGTTGATCGTTTCGAAGAGACCGGGATCGAGATTTATTTCTCGAAAACCACTTCGATCCGGTTTGTACGTTTCGTGTAAACGATTTTGGATTCGAAGATGGAGCAGTGAAGTGCAAGGGCTAGTCTCCACTAATCCTGAGGATATTTTCAAAATGGATGTAGTAGGAATAGTGCCTTCGGTTCCGTTCGAACCCGGGACGGACTTGTAGGGATGAATGCTTGCGAAACATCGTCAGGTGGACGATGGGCATTCTAAGAGATAAGTACTAAAAAGGTAACACTTAGCCTCAAGCCTCATCAAATGGGAATGACTGAAAATCAAGGGATATGCAGCAAGGCTAGGTGGGTAGCACCCAAGCAGGGTGAGGTCATTCCAGTCTAGATGTCCCTTTTTATTTCGTCTTAGTGGGCGGTTGCTGATCCCAACCGCGGGGTGATCTCACTCGGGATTATCCAGTAAGGGGTAGTCCCGGCCTTGTGTTGCAGGGGAGCGGGCGTACTCCTCGGTACGGTGATATAGGCCCCGTACTGTGACAGGTGGTACCCCAATGCCTAGTCATTAGTTGGAAATCCATACTCCCTACGAGCATTGTACGAGTTTTGTTTGTATTACCCACTCTGTGGCTAGTAGCTGAAATTTAATGAATGTAACAATTTCGGCTATTTTATAAGTATTTGTATATAGACCCTATTATAATATCAGAGGATTTCTATGAAAATTGTTTTGGCTATCGTAAGGTAAAAACCCGACATGTTTATTTTTGGCGTGGTCTTACGAGATGCTTTTGTTTTCAAAGGATTTTTGAAACTTTAAAAATCAATTGGGTGTGATTTTCTCACGCTGGTATTCCAGACTGACTCGGGTATTATTTAACTGTAATGCTCGAGTCAGACCGAGTATTATAGGATACAGGATGTGATGCTGTGGAGCTCAGGAGACGAGCTGGATGACGATACGTACTCACGTACTTGTATATATATATATATATATATATATATTTCCGCTGTGTTGAGTTGTTGTGTATCCATTTGTATGACATTGATGTGAGCTGTGATTGAATGTACTCTGATGATGTAATATATAAACAAAGATATTTGATGTTTGAGTAAAGAATATTTATTATCTATTATATTTGATTCCGCTGCGATGGTTAGATTCTGATGTTGTTTTAGTTTTCTCTTCTTCTACCTCTTCTTCTTCAACCAAAATGGTTTGTATTTCTATGCAACTTGAGTTGATTGTTGTAGAATAGTGTTGACTCAAGGGGTACGGATTTGCGGGTCGTTACACTTACTAACTTCCTAAATTCTCCTATAATTTGCAAACCATACTGTTTTTTCAATTATTCAAGTTTCATTTTGGTTCAAAATTTTCTCAAAAATTTCTAACTCCTTAAATTTTCGAAAAATTTGGCCAGCGTCTCCTTTGCGCGGCTAGCTCGGTACAACTACAAAATGGCCTCTACGGGCTCCCAAATCTCAAAAGAAAACAAAAGGCCAGGCGGCTAGATCAAAAACCCAATCAAATTTCATATCGAAATTTAAACACGTACCTTTTTGGTTGGGAAGTTCTAATTTATTATCTGAAATCAAAACCAATTTTCCTTTCCCTTTTTCATACCTGCATATCCTTCATAACAATAATATCCAATCACAATATTCCAAAAACATTTTATCGATTTCCTTACAAAATGTCAATATTTATTCATTCAAATATTACTTAGAATATTTTTGTAAGATCAATTTCCAATTAAGAATATACCATTCCTTCCTTAGGTTTAGTATAAGCATTCTATATGTTTCTTATATTAACTTTCATCTTACCACTTTAGTTTATACCCATTTCTATTCAAATCGATTCCTTCATTTCCATATGAATTCAATTTATTCTTCACCTCTGAATATTGAATATCTATCTTCTATTTATAACTAATGCGTGTCATTATTTTAAATTAGTTTCATTTACTAATTTATTTCAATTTTCAGTTTGAAATCGTTTTGTCGTTAACAAAGATTTTCCAAAATTTCTGAAAAATTTCTAACTCCCAAAATTTCTGAAATTTTTTGGCAGAGCCTCCTCTGTACGGAGGAGCTTTTGCAATTTGACAAAAGATATAAATATATATACATCGACCAACCCGGTCGGAAAAACCAAAAAAAGTTCATATTTCCTATTTTTATTGCGTAGGCGTACCTTATTTAGCATTTTTAAGCAAGTAGCTTATTTATTTAGCCGTTAGCACAACCAAATCCAGCTACACAGCTTCCAGGTACCTGTACTTACTCAATTTAAACATGCAAGTGCCAAATATATGTAGTTTAGCAGCATATCACTTATTTGCAATAGTTAAAACATATGAATTCTAAAAGAAATTCACACCAACATTTTTCCGTAAGCAATTTATATAGTTTCCATACTAATTCAACGGTTTCAATTAATTTATAATCCATTTTCATTCAATTTGAATGGTTTAAAACTCAATCGCTTACATTTAATTTATTTTTAAGCAAACCAAACTCATATTTAATTCAATTTCTCTCAAAATTAATTTATTTTACTCCTATCAATTCATAGAATTTTAATTACTTCCATTTACATCAAACGGCAATTTATTCTATGTAATTTGACGAGGTCTATGTGAATAAATAAGTACTTATGTTTTATAACCAATTTAAATTGATTTCTACTCAATTTATACTTAATTCTATTCCATTTTTAAATTTATTCACGGGCCATATATTCTCATTTTCATTGCATTTCAAATTTGAATACATTCACTTGCATTTCATTCCATATTTGTTTATTCCAAACTATTTTATTCAGCTCGAAAACAATCCAGGCTATCCCATTCAATAACTATTTCTCAACTCATTTAAACCATACTTCATTTTGAGTTCGGATTTTATTCAACACTTACTTAAGTCAAAAACTTAAGTTCAATTCCATTTCTTTTTATAATAAGTTCTAGTTCCATCTTTCATTTGATTCTTATTTATTCTATCCATTTATTTATTCAACATAATTAGTTTATCCACATTCACTTAAACCATTCTAGTAAACTTGAAACATTCTATTTTCCTTATTGTCTCAAGTTATTTCGATCCCTTAATAATTTAAATGGTTTACAATTATTTATTTAAGAATTTTCATTCCATTAAATATTATCGGTAACTTACAGAATTTTATTTCGATTAAAATTTATTCTTACTCAATTTAAATTCATTCCAATATCATTTAACTTAGTTTAAGTTGAATTAAATTCAACTCTCTTCCAATTTTTTTAGCTTAAGTTGATTTACTTCAATTTTATACTTAAGCTCATTTTCATTTTACGAGTAAATTTTTCTTCTATATTTTTTTCAACTTAATTCCATATCAATCCATTCTCATTTTAAATCTATAATTTCATTTGGTTAGTTATTATAAAATTTAAATTTCTCCAGATTCAATTCCTTCAATTGATTACATGGTCATTTCCAATTTATTTCTACTTATTTGGATTTTATTTGCAATTCATACCATTATTATTTTAATCCAGTTTATTTTAATTTGGTAGTAGTTTTAATTATATTTAATTTGTTAACACTCAAGTCGAATTTTAATTAATAATTCAAGTTTTGATTCTACCATTCATTTTTAATTTACCATCCAATTTTATTAACTCACAATTCAACTTCATTCTCAATTCATTTCATTAATTGCAAGTCCACTTTCAATTATATTTTCTTCACTAACAATTCAAGTCGAATTTGATTTATAACTTGAGTTTTATTTCCAAACTTCATTATTATCTAACAATTCAGCTTTTATTTAACTACATTGGGTTCTCACTACATATTTCATTATCTAATTTATTATCTAAATAGTTTTCCTCAATTTATAATCCAGAACTTGATTTTAATTTCAAAATCTCTTCATAAAATTTTCTTAAGTTCAATTTATTTTATAATTCAAGTTCTGATTTTCATTTTATTTTTCAATTCATCAAAAATATTTATTTCGGGTTTTTCTATCTCACTTTTCAAATTTTATAAGTCACAACTTATTATTTTACACATTTCCATTCATTCTAGGCTTGAATATATTCTTCTTTTTATTTTTAACCCAAGCTTATTTTATTTTATGGATTTTTAATTCTTTTATAAGTTACTTTGATTTATTTATTCCAATCCAATTCTTATCCGACTTATTTCCATTTATTCAGGTAAGAATCTAATTCCATTTGATAACTCAATTGAATTTTTATTCCAATTCAATTTTATTTTAACTCGGATTTATTTAACTAAATTCGATTTCAACTTAATTCGAATACAACTGGATATTATTTTCAGCCTACTCAATTACTTCAATCCAGTTAAATTTTATTCCCAAATCCAAGTTACTTTCATTTTTAACCTTTACTTTAAATTTAAATTCTAACATTTAAAGCTTATATTTCCTTTCTGATTTAAAAATCATCTCAATTTATAAGCTTACAACCTATCTTATCAGGATTTTTAAACACCCGACCTTTGGTTTCAAATTATTTTGGAATCCCAACACCTCAAAATTACACTTCTCAAATTTTTTAAACCAATCATGGTTTTTATTTCCAACAAATTTCCTTTGAGATTTTCAAAAACAACTAGCTTTTCTGAACAAATCAGTTTTTGGCAGCAATCCGTCACTTAGAAATTCGAAAATGAATACTGATGATGCGACCGTCATCATCAGAATTATTTTCCAATAATCCAAGTGATTTCAATGCTATTACACTTCCAAACCCATTTAAAACGATTTCCTTTCAGAAACACCCCCAAAACAATAATGCTATCATTTATCATCAAAACATTTCGACAAATTCTTCCAAAATCTTCGGGATTTTAAATTTCCAAATCCTGCTTAAATCAATTTTAACCACAATTCATTTGTATAGTTTATGCTTATTCAAATTCCCATTTAATTATATTTCAATTTATAATTTACATTTATAATTCGTATTTATAAATTTCATTTTATAATGAATTTATTTCCTTAACCTTTGGTTATGTTTTAAATTTCTAGTTAAATTTTTACACAACGATGATAATTATTTAATATTATCATTTCTAATATCCAAGCAACCATATATTGGCTAAAATAGTTTACAAAAACTTTTCTTTATATCAAAATATATTTTTGGGTAAAATTATTTCATTCACCCTTATTTAAAACAATACCGTGTCGATTGTTCTCTTCCAGTGTTTAGAAACCCCTTCGATACAGTTGCCAGACTGTGCCGACGAAGGTTCATATGCCGCTCAATAAACCAATCAACACAATATTAAAATAATTTATATTCACTAAAGAATACGCGCTCATATCTATTAACACGCTCAAACTCATTATAGAGTACTACAGACTCTATTTAATGAGTAATTCCCACCAGAGCCAAGGTTATCACCAACCTAAGCTCGGATACCAAGTGTAACAGCCCGCAAATCCATACTCCTTGAGTTAACACTATTCTACAACAATCGACTCAAGTTGTACAGAAATACGAACCATTTGGGTTTAAAGAAGAAGAGGTAGAAGAAGAAAATAGAAAACTTTAACATAATCTATCCATCGCAGCGGAATAAAATATAATAGATAATAAATAATCTTTAGTCAAAAATCAAATATCTCTGTTTATATATTACATCATCAGAGTACATCAGTCACATCTCAACATCAATATCATACAAATGGATACACAACAAGTCAACAAGCGGAAATATATATATATATATATATATATATATATATATATATAAACAAGTACGAGAGTACGTATTGTCATCCAGCTTGTCTCCTGAGCTCCACAGCTTCATATCCTGTATTCTATAATACTCGGTCTGACCCGAGCATTACAGTTAAATAACACCCGAGTCAGTCTGGAATACCAGCGTGAGAAAATCACACTCAATTGATTATTACGTTTCAAAATCCTTTGAAAACAAAAGCATCTCGTAAGACCACGCCACAAATAAACATGTCGGTTTTTACCTTACGATAGCTAAAACAATTTTTATAGAAATCCTATGATATTATAATAGGGTCTATATACAAATACTTATAAAATAGCCGAAATTGTTACATCTATTAAATTCCAGCTACTAGCCACAGAGTGGGTAATACAAACAAAACTCGTACAAGGCTCGTAGGGAGAATGGATTTCCAACTAATGACTAGGCACTGGGGAACCACTTGTCACAGTACGGGGCCTAGATCACCGTACCGAGGAGTACGCCTGCTCCCCTGCAACACAAGGCCGGGACTACCCCTTACTGGATAATCCCGAGTGAGATCACCCCACGGTTGAGATAAGCAACCGCCCACTAAGCCGAAATAAAAAGGGACATCTAGACAGGGATGACCTCACCCTGCATAATCCCTGATTTTCAGTCATTCCCGGTTGATGAGGCTTGAGGCTAAGCCTCACCTTTTGTAACATATCCCTTAGAATGCCCATCGCCCACCTGACGATGTTTCGCAAGCATTCATCCATACAAGTCCATCCCGGGTTCGAACGGAACTGAAGGCACTATTCCTATTACAACCAATTATGAAATATCTTCAGGATTAGTAGCGACTAGCCCTTGCACTTCACTGCTCCATCTTCGAATCCAAACTCGTTTTCATGAAACGTACAAACCGGATCGAAGTGGTTTTCGAGAAATAAATCTCGATCCCGGTCTCTTCGAAACGATCAACGCATTTGTCCAATATTGATAGTCGGTTATTTAACTAACAATTAATATTCACAAACATCCATCCAAAAATAAATAATTTCCCAAATTTATTTATTAACCTCAAAATATCTTCCCAAGATATATTTTCTATTTTCAACCCTTTTGAAAACAGTTTCCAAACTAACTTCCTTTTTACAGAATAAATCTCCCAAAATATTTACTATCTCCACTGAAATTACCAAGCACAAATCTAGATTTTTAAAATAATTTTAAACACTTTATTTTGAAATATTCTTTAAAACATTTAAGTTAAACTACTTCAATGATTTGTTAAAAATACATACTATATGAATAGTTGAGAATAAGGTTACTTAATAAAATATAAAACTAGATTTTCACTTTTAAAAATAAAATACTAAGTCACTCTTTAAATAATTACTGCTATCATAGATTTAAATGAAATACTTACTTCTAGAATTAAATATTTAGAAATAATAAATTTTCCAAAACTTGCTTCTTAAAACAACTTAAAAACTTTGAAATTATATTTAAAAATTTACTTTGAAAACGTACTTGGTTATCCAAGGAGAATTTCCAATATCAATCACTTAAATCAATTTCCAAATTGATTTCCAATTTATTCCATTTGAAATAAATTTCTTTACTTCTCAATTCATTTCAAAATTCATTAATTATGGATTTTATTATTATTGTTATTACCTTCCGTTTGATTTTAAATCTTTTTAACTGAAATATATGATTTTTCAGATTTTTTCCCATTTCTTCTTTATTCTTTTCAAAAATTTAAATCTTAATTTTAAATAAATGTTTTGTTCTTTTAAAATAATAATACTTAAGTTTAAAATTTATTAACTTTCTGTTTATTCAAATTTCCTTTCTATACTCAAGATCTATTTATTAGAATTTTAAAATCACTTTATTTCTTTCCAATTCATTTTTGAATTTATTCAAATTTCTATAATTATTTTACTTACAGTTTCACTTCTTTTATTATCTTTCCAAAATCCAATTTATCTATTTTTGGTAATTCATCGTACCCAATTATATCCAATCAAACCATAGCATTCAATATTGCAACATAATTCATCATAAAATATCAAATAATCACAACAGAGGGTATTAAATAATTGTAAATAAATGTTGAGGGATCCAGTTGGACCCCTCCAACCTGTTTCCCTGCATCCACAGACGTTAGCACAATATAAAATACCAATTCCAAAATACACCATATTATAGCACATCAATCAATTCATCCACTTAACAACTATTTAAATTTAAATAAATTTAGCTGAGTGAGATTAACTCACCTTTGATTTTTGTTTTGCAATCCGTCCCAAACCGGCTTGCTTCTTCAGATTTTGACCTTAAATAACATTGGATGATTTTTATTAATTCCTAATCAATCGAACAATTAATTACAATCATTTAATAATTTAACTTAACTAATGATTTAAATTTAAACTAACAATTTAACTTAAACTAATAAGTTTATTTGAACTAATTACCTTTTTCCAATTATTTTTAGTAACTAAAGTAATTGAATAAGTTGATTGAACAAGTAAATCATTATAATCCATATTTTAAAAATTAAATAGTAGGTTTATAATCTATATTTCAAATTAAAGATCTAATTTTTAAATAAACTTTAAACATTTTAAAATTCCTATTTCCAAAATCTTATCTATACACAATTTCCTGCCTTACTGTATTTATCCATATATTAATATATATTTTGCTGTTAATTAACAAGAACAGCATTTTACTTTACTGTAAAAACTTCTCTATACTTTATATTTATAAAAATAAAACTCTGGGTTTCAAATTTCTTCCTCGGTATGATATTAAAATTTTCTAATATATATATTAACTTAAATTAAAACCAAAAACTACTATACCTCAGACGAAAACCCACTTCCATACTCGGCCTCACCATCGTCCCGTAGTGCAAAGCATCCCTCTTACGCGAGCCTAACCTCGTCCCCAAAGCACCGCAACACTATCGCCTGACACCCATGAGGTTATCACTACACGCGACCCAACCGAGACCAAACCCAAAACCCCTCTTCGATCTCGCGGCCACCCAATCCAGATCGCGACCTTCCCTATCTTCGAACGAGGTACAGATCTCGGCAACGTCCCCCCCTTTTCAATCGAATCGACTTCGAACGCCTCGAACGCGATTACTTAATTCAGGACTGATTCGATTTGGGGAAAAGAAAAATGATGGAGGAAGACGTTCGAACTGAAGGGATAGGTTTTTTTTTGTTTTTATAGATCGGCCGTTCGATTGTTATGAATGGAGGAAGAACGATTTTCTATCGGCCATAGATTATTTATAAAACTTTTTGTTAAACAAAAAGCTCGGCTGAAGGATAAAAGAAGAAGACGCGATGACTAGATGGAAGGTGGCTTCACAGAGAAGAGTGGCGATAGAGACAGGCTAGGTTTGCTTATAGGGTGGCTAATGGATTTGAAATTTTATATGTTTATATCCAAAAATATCTCGTGGTCCCTAATTCTATACCTAAACTCCAATTTAAATGCAATGACCGGCGTTCCTAGCGTCATATTGTTTTTCTGAACACGTTGGAACAGGTTTCGAGGTCTAGCTCGACCACATGGGGAAGATAACTTTTTGGGTCCAGTTATTATATTGAATTTTCGATATAAATTTTAAAACTAAACAAAACGCTTTTAAATTAAAATTTTAAAAGCTCTATTATCTTCACTAATATAATGTAAATTTTCTAAACCCTTAAAATATTTTTAACAAGCTTAAAATTCCAAATTCAACAATTTATCCGACTTCAAATTATTAAATTTTAATAAATTCAATTGCCAAATTCAAACTGATATTTGAAATCCAAGTTAAACTATCCTGCGAATATTTAAAATTAATTAAATATTCCAATTGCAAATGCCTAAAAATTCTGGGTCGTCACATCTGAGTTATTGTCTTTGAGTTGTATCGAGTTGTATAACTAGACAGGTGTTTATAACTGTCCAGTATGTGTTGTTTTAGTTGTGTATCTCTGATGTATATGATAATGTGTAATGTATTAAGTGATTAATATAATTTATTCCTTCCGCTGTTTAGATTCTGATGTTGTTCCTTTCTTCTTCTTTGTCTTTTCTCTTTTCTATCCCTTTCTTTCTTAAAAATGATGCGATTTTCTGTGGTAAGAAAGTCGGGTCGTCACAGTTGGTATCAGAGCATTAGGTTGAACGAATACATAGGCTCTGTAGTGGTGTCTTTCTTGAGAGAGCGTACTTGTAATTTTATATATAACTATATATATATATATATATATATATATATATATATATATATTTCTACCTGTCTGTTAGGTTACCTGTTCGGGTTTTCCAATATAAGTTGTAAAGGTAGATAGAGTAGTGGCATGTGTAACACGACTACCATTGGTTGGAGTTTGGATGTTTGAGATTGGAAGTGTATTTGTCGAGACTGTAGACCTAATACCGTCTCGAGTTATCTTTGCAGTTTGGTGTTAGGATTTCATCGATCTCTGAAGGAAACCTGTCAATGTTCGGAGTTCATCTTTGAAGTGTAAGTTTGATCGTGCTCGTGTGAGCGGATTTTTGAGAATTTGGATCTGTCGGGTAGGCAGAAGTAAGTGATAGTATTTTGATACCTCAGGAAGTAGTAGCTGCGTGATGAGATGCAGTGACTATGGATGTCTCCGAAGTTGTTTTCTTTCGGAGCAAGTTTAAGGAAGTGTGTCTGCTTTCGGTGTTGTAGCTGAGTTCAGCAGGATGTATGTGTTTAGTTGGAGGTCTGAGTTTCTCAAAGAACTCTGGATAAGGAATCTTTGGCATCTGTGTTAGCGGTGCAGCTCGGGAATGTTCTGTATTTCAGCAGGAAGATCGTTTTGGCTTAGCATTTCCTGGAGGTGGAATTCAGAAGCAACAGTGAGGATTTGTTTCTTCGATGGATTAGTTGCTCGAGGATAAACTGTTCTGATTAATGGAAAGAGAATAGTATTTTTGGAATTTAGGTTGGGTTGATCGCAAAAGTGACTTGCGATAATTTGGTGATTATCTTAGATAATCTTTTGTTTGGATTTGTGGCATTTCTAGAGGATGTAGAAGTTATGGAATTGTCGACGATTTTCCGAATATATCTTCAGGAAAGTTAGAGATTTGCCCGCATTGGAAATTGAGTTCTGAATCGACTTGATGTCAAGAGTGATACCGGTGATTCAGCTAGGTAGAAGGTTGTCTACTAGGTTGGTTGTTTGGTAAAGCAGCTCTATATTTCTTGGAACTTCTGTTGAACCTTATTTCCAAGATGTGATGTTTAGTCTGTGCCTGTGTTCTCTCAACGGCATTTTCATCTGCTCCAGATTAGAGTTGTGCAGCGGAAGCAAGGTGGCTATTGTTCTTGAGTAGAAGCAACTGGAAGTTGCAGTATTTTGGATTAGAGAATTTCCACTGAATTTATTTTTCAGGATCTGAGGCAAGTTGGCGAGTGATTCTGTTCCGTCTTTTCCGGATGGGAGAAGTTGTTTTCTACAGTTGATTGTAAAGTTTGGTTTTGATTGTGGATTGATCTTGTGAGGATCAGTTTGTTGAGTTGATCCAGTTTATTTGTAGAAGCATCGGCGAAGGTTGAGATGATCAGGAAGGATCTGTAGGCAGCCCGGATCGTCTAGAAAGATTTAAGGTTAAGTAATGGAAGAATTTGGAATTCGAAATGGGAGGCTTCGATGTTGTTGAGTTTTTCTCTGGTAAAGGGAGCAATGAGATTTTGAGGTGAGCCCTGAGGTATATTGGATTCTTCTGAGTTTTTGTAAAGATAAGTGCTTTGGTTTGAAGAGTTGAATTGCCAGGTTGGAAGATTGGAATTCAAAATATTTCACGTGTCTATGAGGGAGGACGTGTTTGGTCCATCATTGGTTTTGAGACCAGTAGTTCTGTGAAGGATTTTGTTGTTGATCAGACTTGTCCGTGGTCTGGTATTTTGGGCAGATTATAGATCTAGCTGAGTAAGACTCAGTAGCTTAGCAGTATAGCTGGTTTGGATTTAGTAGAGCGAGTATCCCTGTATCTGTACCTGGGAAACTCGAGAGAATTTTAGGAAGTTTATCTGGATCTATGTCCGGATAGCTAGTGTTATTTATTTGATTGAATTGGTTGTTTGGATGAAATTGTTTGTTTGATTGATAGTGTATGGCTGATATGTATGTTTGAATTGGTTGAAATAAAATAAAGCTTTGGATTATCTTTGTTTTAAATTTCGAGGAGAAATTCTTTTAAGGGGGGAGGATTGTAATATCCCGGAATTTCAAGAAGTTTAAAATGTTGATAATCTCTTAATTTAAATTATTTGAAATTGATAAAATGGTTATTTTCAAATATAATTAGCCAAACAATTAATAATGTGATGATTTTAATAAGTGTGTTAATTTATATATTTGATTTTAAATAGACTTGTTATTTTCAAATTTAATAAGTATTGTTTAAAATTATATATATATGTATTAAGTTGTTTTCTAAAGTGGAGTAATCAATTTTAAAACTTAATAATGTGCTTATTTGAAAATATAAATGTTTGAGTTGATTATTAAATTGGATTTTTAAAAGTAAAATTTAAATTTGAATCTGGATTTAAAACTTGAATCTTTAGAGATAATTCTTTTAATATATTTTGATATGAATTGTATGAATAAAGTTTTTATTTAAATAAGATTTTAGTTTTAAATTGTTTTCTTTAAAGAATATTATTTATACAAATTTAGAAGTATTACTATAAATACAATAGTTTTACATTAACATTTAAAAATGAATTTAATTTATATTCATATGATTTGTTTGTTTACACTTTATTTCTTTTAAAAAAAAGTTTTATTTATATAAAACTTAGAAATGTATTTTTAATTAATATATGTATTAATTAATTAAGAAATTCAATTAAAAAGCTTTTTTAAAACAAATGAAAATTTAATAATGACAAATGTTAATTTTATATGCATGTTAAAAACATGTGTTAAGTAGTTAATTAAAATAGATGACAAGTGTAAACATGATAACAAGTGTCATATTTCAATTTTTGTTTTTCTTTAATTTTAATAAATCCTAATTCAAATATATATAAATCTATATCTTCTCTTCTTCCATTTTTTCTTGGATTCATTTTCACATTTGCCAAAATCAAACCAAAACCAGAAATTTACCAAACCTGAAATCTCCACAAACTAACATGCAATGCAAAAAGCAAAACTTGAAAAAAAATAAAATTCCAAAACCTGTCATATTTTTCATATCTGCAATGTTTATTTTCCAGTAACCAGTTTTCAGTTCAAAAAAACCTGCCACGTTTTTATTTTTCAAATGCAATGCAATGCAAACCTGAACGCTCCTCTCAAAATAAATATGCAATGCAACCCAGAATCAATTGTCTTAGACCTGAAACTATATTCAAACCCATCTGCATTGATTCTCCAAAATTCTGTAGCCATTTTGCAAGCTCTGTTAATCACCAAAGCCTGTACCATCTGTCAAGTGTGCAAGCAAGCAAATCTGCGTCAAAACAAGAAGTTTTCAAAGCTTTTCAAAGTTTTAAAGGAAGCACTTCAGTTAAAAAAAAATGAAAGAAAAAGTTTTCAAAGCTTTGCAGTTTTAAAGAAAGGAAGCATTTCAAAAACAAAGCAAGTTTCCAGTTTTATCATCAAATTCAAGTTCTCTGCATTTGTTTCAAAGGTGAGTAAACATTTAAGTTTAAAACTAAAGTACATGATAGTAGTTGCATGTAAATTGCTGTGTTGAAGTGTTTTACATATGTTTATATATACAAGTGTAAATGTTGTGTGAATGTTTCCGATTTGAACTGTGCATGTAGATATATATGGCTCTGTTCCAGGTATTAGTGTTACCCATTAGAACAAAAATTCACATCCTTTTATCTAATCACCGTTAACATTTAGATTAAAAACAAAATAGTTTAGTTTTAACAAAATCTAAGTACTAAAAATATAAACAAGCATGTAAGTGATGAAATACAATTGTATTTGGAAATACCAGCAGGAATCTTTTAAAATTTGTAAAAAATCAGATGTTGTATTTCACTGATTCAAGTTTATGTCTGGAATAAATACTGGAAAGTAAGATTTTTAAAACTACAATTTCAATTTTTAGAATTTAAATGAGGGTGCAGTCTTTAGTTAACCTGAGTTTGGACTTTGGGTCATTTCTGTCGATCTGCGGAGTTTGGGTGATCGTGGTTGTTTCTAGAGCCAGATGGTTGATCAGGGAAGTAAGGAAAAATGGTTGAAGAGTTTGTAATCCACTGTGAAGGTTGGAATTGCTTGAATTTTGGTTTTAAACCTAATTTTTGGTTCTTGCTGTAAATTAACTACTGTATCTTCATCTTTGCATCGAGTTGTATGAAATTTTGGGTGAAGGATGCACGGTGGGTCGGCAACCCATGGCCCGAGTAGTAAGGGTTATAGTTGATCGGAGGCGTGGGAATCAGGGATTTTCTGATGACGGTTTGGTTTCCGTTTCACCCTGAGGAGCTCGATTTTGAATCGAGGCAAGGAATGGAGTTCTGTTGATTGTAGGTGATCGTAGGGTGCTTGGGTGACTTGGCAGTGAAGTCGCCATTGGCCGGAGGCGATTCTGGCGCCGGTGCACTTGCACAGGTGGATGGTGTCAGTGGGCTGTGTTTCTTTTTGGGTTTGCTTGTTTTTCTCGAAGTGGGACTCGGGACATATGGTGGATGACTCGGGTGAAACTCGAGTAGTTCTGGGGTCATTTGTATGCTGGGTTTAACTGTTGTGTTTAATAGTTTTTTTAATTTTAACTAAAACAGTTTTTTAAAATTTTAAAGTCAAATTGTTTTTAAGAAAAGAAAAGAAGATGTACTTTGTATTTGAATTCTAGTATACATGGGTTGAACCCAAAATAATGTTCAACCAGATTTTTAGTTTAAAATAAGTGAGTTTAAACTTTAAATAATTTAAGTTAAATTAAAATTCTTGTCGTTGAATTGAATTGTTTTTATAGATAAATTTGTATGTATGGATTTAAATGTTTTAAGTTAAAACCTTAATGTTATTTTCAAAACTTATTTTGAAATGAAAAAGGGAATTTTAAGGAAATGATTTTTGAAATTAGTTAGTGAATAATGATTTATTAATTAACAATTAAGTTTTAAATAATTGATTAACTAAGGAATTGTTAACTAATAATTAAGGGTAAGTAATTAATGATTCCTTTATATTTCAAATTAATTAATCAAGTTAAGTAAGTTTTCAAGGTTAATTTAAGATAATGTTTTATCTTAAATAATAATTAAGTGTTAATGAATAATAATTATTAGTTAATTAAATTTTTTTAAGTTTAATTAATTAATTTAATTATTTTTTTGAAGGGGTTAATTAAGTAATTAATTAAGTATAATTATTAACTTAATTAACTAATAATTATGATGATTTAATTAATGACTGATGATTAATCAAATTTTAATTATTAATTAATTAAGTGATTAAACTAGTAATTAAGTTTTAATTGGGTTTTTCTTAATTAATAATTAAAAGAATTATTAATGTATAATGTAAGTTAATTAAGAATTAATTAACTATTATTAAAGGTTAATTAATTGTAATTAATGATTGATTAATTATATTTATGGATTAATTAATTTGTAATTAAGGTTGTTAATTAATAATTAAGTTTTATTAATTAATGATTAAGAGATGATTAATTAGTTAATTAAAGTTAATTAATTAATTATAAAAGTAATTAGAGATTGATTACTTTGTATTAAAGGATTGATTAATAATTAAGGTTTATTAATTAATAATTGAAGATAATTAATCTGTTAATTGAAGATTAATTTGGTTAAAGAGTAATTAAGGAATGAATTACTTGATTTTGATTTATGAGGTAAATGTGATCAAGTAAGTTAACTAATTTGTTAATTAATTAAAGAAAGTCACTTGATAAATGGTTAAGTATGATTACTTAATAAGTTTTGATAAGAGTAATTACTTAAGATAAGTAATTGATGAATAAATTACAGGCGGTAATTGAGATAGTTGAAATTACTTATTGGGAAGTAATTTTTAAATGGATAATTACTTGGAAAAGTAATTAAGGGTTGATTACTTAGTGTGATAAATCAAAGAATTTATAAAAGTAATTAAGAAGTAATTAAGAATAATTAATTACTATTTATATTTATTAAAGTTGATTAATTGGAAACAATTAATTTAAGCATGATTAATTTATGTAATTAATTAAGAAATAATGTAATTAATTATAGTTAATTAATTAATGGAAGTAATTAATTAAGGTTCATTAATTAATATGATTAATGAGAATAATTAAGAATTAATTACTTGATTAAGAGTTAATTAATCATGGTTGATTAATTAGGATGGTGATTAATTATTTAGTTTAATTAATGGATAAGTAAGCAAGATTTATTGTGATGAAGGTAATCAATTTAATTAATTTCAAATTAATTAAGATATGAAGTAATTAATTTAATTCACTTTAAATTAATTAGAAATAGATATAGTTAATTTAATACATTTTAAATTAATTATGTTGTGATTAAGTAAATCATTGCTTATGTATGAATTGGTGACATTGATTGTCTTGAATGGATGTAATCTCAGAAATGAGACAAGTAATGTTGTGTGGTGAATGCTTGGTTGCATTGTGATGGTAACATAGATTATCTATTGTGATGATGATATGGATTACCTATTTTGTTATGGATCATCTGTTTATTTTGATAATGTGGTTATCAATTGCGACTTGTGAATTATCTATCTGTCTGTATATAGATAGTTGAATTGAATTGTTTAACCTTAAACAACTTAGACCTAAAAGATACGTTTTGGATTTCGATGAGACCGAGATCGGGTTTCCATATTTGGATATCTGAAAACCACATCGATCCAAATTAATGATAGATCGTGGATCTCTTATGAAGAGTGAAGACTCGAGGTGTAAGAACTTTTCGTCAGTATAACTCTAAGGGTGATTCCGTGATGAGTTTGACGAGTAGTACTTTCAGATTCGAGATGAAGGTTCAGAGTGCAAGAGTTATTGTCGTTGACTCTAAGGGTGATTCCAATAATGAGTGCAACGAGATAGTGCCTTCGGTTTCCTTCGAACCCGGAACGAACTTGTATGGATTGAATGCTTTCAGAACATCGTCAGGTGGACGATGAGCATTCTAAGTGATGTGTTCACTAAAGGTAATCGTAACCTCAAGCCTCATCAACCAGGAATGGCTAAAACAAGGGAGGTGCAGCAAGGCTTCGTGGGTAGCCCCCACTTGAGAGTGAGATTTACCCATGTCTAGAGGTTCCTTTATTTCGGCTGTGTAGGGGTTGAATAGCTACATCCGCCGGGGTTGTCTTATTAGGAGTTGTTCGGTAAGGAATAGTTCCGGCCTTGTGTTGCAGGGGAGCGGACGTACTCCTCGGTACGTTGATCTAGGCCACGTACTTTGATGGGCGGTACCCCAGTAGCCCTGCCATTGTATGGAATCCAAAATCCAATAAGTGCCAACGGATTTGATTGTATTACCCACTTTTGTGGCTAGTAGCTGGAATTTGATAATGTAACAATTCGGCTATTTCATATTTATTTGAAAACCCTAAACCTATTATAACATCACTGAATTTCCTATCAAATGTTTTGGTTAGCGTAAGGTAAAAACTTTTCATGTTTATGTGTGGGAAGTCTTACGTGATACCTTTTCTTTCAAAAAGTTTTTTTAAGTTAAGCAACTTTAACCGTTTACTCACACCAGACCCATGTCTGATCCGGAGTTTATTCTGTTTTTCCTAAACTCTTGGGTACTCAAATTTTGACGAGTAGCCAGGGGAATTCAGGTTGGCTTGACGAATTCTGGAGGAGCGATGGAGCAGGAGGCTTCTGCGTATAGCTATATAGTATTCCGCTGTGTGTTCTCTGAGTTGTTGTCTTTGAGTTGTATTGAGTTGTATAACTAGACAGGTGTTTATAACTGTCTAGTATGTGTTGTTTTAGCTGTGTATCTCTGATGTATATGATATTGTGTAATGTATTAAGTGATTAATATAATTTATTCGTTCCGCTGTTTAGATTCTGATGTTGTTCCCTTCTTCTTCTCTGTCTTTTGTCTTTTCTATCCCTTTCTTTCTTAAAAATGATGTGATTTTCTGTGGTAAGAAAGTCGGGTCATCACAATTCACGAACAAATTGTACATCACCACTTATAAATTGTCACAAGATTTTCAATCGAACAAATCCAAAAATTAACCGACGAAGTAAATGCAAGTGTTTCATACCACTAGTTTTACTAAGCCGTTTAACAAGATTTCTCAAAGGAATGAGGTAAAGGTTTGTGTATACTAATAGATTAGAAAACGGTTTTATAAACAAGCTTTGTATTAAAAATAGAGTTGAAGTCATCTTTGAGAAAGAGTTTGAATATTTACTACTAGTATAGAAACCTTTGTATTTAAAAGTGACAAGTCACAGAAATGATTGTAGAAACAATCAATCGCCAAAAATTCACATACAAAGACGTGAATCAAATCCATAGAAATCGATTCTGAATCCATCAAAATGGATATTCTTAAAAATCTCGAAAAAGAAGTCATCAAAGTCGATAATAAATGATAACAACAAATCGGATCAACACGAATCGATAAAAATCGAAATCTCAAGCAAAATAGGCAAGTTGGGCTGAAGCAAGAAGGTCAGTCGACTGGACACTGAGTTCAGTCGACTGGACACTAAGTTCAGTTGACTGGCCCAATGCCTGGAAAACTCTCGGATTCCAGGTCAGTCGACTGGACTCAGAGAGCCAGTCGACTGGACAATGTTTTCCAGTATTTCCAGCCTATCACAATAAAGCGCAAACTCTCAACAATTTGCGATTGGGCGAGCAATGGGCTCTAGGGGTTTATGACAATCGACAACCCAGCCCTATAGGCTCTTCGATACACCACCAAAAGCATGTTCATACATCAAAGCTAGGATTTTTAAAGTTTTTGACTTCAAAACACCAATAATTGAAATGTTCACCAAATCAATTCAAATCAAAAGCAAATGAACATGAATAGATGTTAGGAATTCATACCTAACAATAATGATAGTTATAGACATTGATGTGAGATAAAAATCTCACATTTTACACAAAAATAAGGAAGGAGAAGCTTGAAAACAAAGGAGGATAAACCACTCTTCAATCTCAACTCTAAAAGCTCCAATCTAAGATCATAAGCCAAAATTTCTCAAATTAGGTTATAGGGAATTTCTGAAATTGGAGAGAGATTGAGATGGAGAAGAAGAAGGAGATGCTTTCCTAAGCTTCTCTTTGATTTTGTCGCTAAAACTTGGATTTCCTAAGGAAACTAGGGATTAGGATTTTAATTTCCAATCTTCACCACCATTTTTACCAAAGCTTGAGTTGTAGGAAATACTATGAAGGAATGAAGAGGTGTGGAGTGGAGTTGGGTTGATATGTTAAGTTATTGGGTTGAAACCCAAACCAAAGCCCTAAGTGAAAAGATCGAAATTTTAGCTAACTCCAAACATATCAATGTTTATACTCAAAAAGATCGCAAATGTCATTTTGAACTCAATGGAAGTGGTCTCGAGTCCTAATTTGACTATTTGCAAAAAAATAGCTTTTCGGACTATAATCCGACTAACAACGCTATATTTAAATAAAATATTTAAATGCACAATCGTAAAATATACGGATTGTTACAGACTTCCCTCCTTAAAGAAATTGCGTCCTCACAATATTTAAGAAGAATATAAAAAGTAACAACCATAAAAGCATATCAACACAAAAGAAATTTGAAATAAGAAGTTCACCTCAAAAAGCACGAGAAAGTAAGTCCGGATGTGTTCGCTCGATGAATTCTCTAGATTTTCAAGAGCAATCCTTAGGATTTGAGGACCATTGAACTTTCACAAGAGGAACATCTTTATTTCGAAGGCGTTTAACCTTCGATGCAATGATACGAATAGGATGTTGTTCATAAGTCAAATTAGGCGAAACTTCAATTTCTTCAACAACACCGGGCTCAAGAATAGAATCGGAATCTCGAAGGCATTTCGTAGTTGAGAGACATGAAATACGTCATGAATAGCGAAAACTGAGCCGGTAATAAAAGGCGATAAGCCACGGAACCAATGCGTTCAGTGATGGGAAATGGACCGGTATATCGGGGTGCTAATTTTCCCGATGACTAAAACGCACAACACCCTTCATAGGTGAAACACGAATAAACACCAAATCTCCCATAGAAAATTCTAATTTCCTTCGGTTATCGGCATAGGATTTTTGCCTATTTTGAGCTTCTTTCATCCTATGGCGAATAAGGTCAATCTTTTCTGTGGAATCACGAATAAAATCAAGACCTAAAACCAGCTTCTCAGCAGCCTCAAGCCCACAAGAAGGAGATCGGCATGGCCTTTCATAGAGTGCCTCGAAGGGTGCCATACCAATACTAGATTGGAAGCTATTATTATAGGAAAAATCAACAAGAGAAATACGATCTTCCCAACTTCCACCAAAATCAAGAATACATGCACGAAGAAGATCTTCAAGAGTTTGATTCACTCGCTCGGTTTGTCCATCGGACTGAGGGTGATAAGCGGTGCTAAAATTAAGCTTCGTTCGCAAAGCTTTTCGAAGACTCTTCCAGAATCCACTAGTAAACAATGGATCAAGACCGCTAACAATAGAAGTAGGAACTCCATGTAATTTAACAATTTCTTTTATAAAAAGTTTGGCCAAAAGAGGTACGGTCCGATTAGACCGAACGAGAATAAAATGGACGGATTTTGTGAGTCTATCATTAATCACCCATATACTATCATGACCCGAACGAGAACGGAGAAGTCCGTCAATAAAATCCATGGAAATTTGGTCCCACTTCCAAATTGGAATGTCCAAAGGTTGCAATAACCCACTAGGACTTTGATGCTCGGCCTTAACGAGTTGGCAAGTCATGCAACACTTAACAAAGTTAGCAATATCGGATTTTGTAACGACCCATAAATTTCGACAATTAAAGTTGTTAATTAAATAGGATTTTGTAATTGAAATTTTGTAAAATAGAAAAAGGTGATAAATTAGTATTGAAATGAAATCCAATTGAAGGAATTGTGGAAATCATTATAATTTGTTAGTTTAATTTGATTTGTGAAATTAATACTGGAAGAAATAAATTGGAAATAGTATTAATGAAATAATAACTGAATTGAATTGCAACTATATAAATGAAAGTAAAATTTATTAAGTGGATTTCAACATTGAATAAATTAATTAAAATAAAATCTAAATACATGTTTGGATTGAATCAATAATTGATGGATTAAATGGTAAGTAATTAGAATTTATTCTATAAAATTTGGAAACTGAATGTAATGTAAAGTAATAAGGTTAGTGCAATACCCATTAATGAATGGAATAATAGGACTAATATAAATAATGTATATTAGGTTATGAATCAATTTGAATGAAAAAAAACGTAAACATTGATTGATAAATAAATATACAAGTATATTAAAGTTTGTAATAGTGGGTTACTAGTAAATTCACTCATTTACCAATAAAGATAGTTAGATGTGCCTTGATGATAATTAATAACATAACGGAAAAGTGCAAATGTGTTCATTAGAATATTAATTGAAATTGGATAGAGATTTTAAGTAACAATGTTAATGCAAGGTAAGTAATGCTAAATTAAAGTCAATAATAATGAATAATGATTAATTAAAAGTTTGTAACATATATTATAAATTACCTGCTTATTTGTTAATGGAATTAGGATTTGCAATAGGTGATAATAAAATAAATGAATGTTACACTAATGGAAAATGAAATAACGTTCGTTTAAATGTTGAATAACTATAGGGTCGTATTTATTATAAGCGTGACTTTAATAATTATGATTTATTTGAGAAATTAATACGAGAAGTATGTAAATAACTAAGAAAGGAACATGTTATAAATTGATTATGACCTAAATTTAAGTGTAAGTTAAAGGTTGAAATTGAATCTAATCCATTCAATTGGAAACTTATCAAAATAAATTGCATTCAATGTATAATAAAGAGGTTATTTAAGAAATTGAAATAAATTCTATAATTGGTGAATTAAGTTACTTTAAATAGAGATGGGAATTGGTTTAAAGAATTATAAATTAATAAGTAAATCAAGATGATGAAATTTATGAATTTTTGAATTTGAATCTTTAATAGTGAGTTAATTTATTTAATCTAAATGGTTGGATTTATTGCCAACGAATGAAATCAAATATTTAACTACTACGTTAATTTAAAAATTAAGTTGAAATTTGAAAATATTTATGTAATAATTTTAAATCCTATGGTAAACCCTTCTATTTGAAATTATGAATGGAATAATTATGGGTAAAATCAATTTAAGGGAAATTTTGGAAATTTATCTATAATTTTGAATTTTATGAAATCAAAGATTTCTATTGATTAATCTTTAAATAAATTGACTTTCAAAAAATTGTTAAATCATTGTAAATGTTTGAAAATTATAAAGTGATAAAGATTGCAAAGTTCAGAATTTCTAACGCGAGTTAATTAATTTATTTTAAACTTATTTAATTAATATAAAAATAGCCATTTTGGTCACGGACTCGGATTTTGACGAAACCAGTTTCATCGGATCCGTAACAATGAATTATTGTAGGGTTTCAAGTTTTGTAGCGATCGGACTTGTCGTTTGATGGTACGAATGCGAAACGCCTTGAAATCGATTTAATTGAAATCAATTTGAAATCAATTGGAAATATTGATTTCAGCATAACTTCTTCATACGATGGAATTTGGACGTGAAACTTTTTCCATCACGTTCAGAATATTTTAAAACACCTATTTTGATATATGGGTTTACCAATTTTGTTACGGGGTCAGAGCGGGCTTTTTGGGCCACGTTAGCGGTAGCACGTATATCTATTAACCCGATCCATCTATTTTTTAACTTATCTATAAATATCCTAATAAACCCTAGCCTCCGCCTATTCTCGTTTGTCTACGCGTAAATTTCATCATCCTCCTCTTCTTTCAATGGCTACAAAGCCTAGAATGAAGTAGGTTGGTGGCGATTTCAGAATGAAATAGGTTGGTGGCAGCGTTTCTTTTAAAGTAGATACGTGGACCCGACTCCCGTGAGTTGGCATAAGGTGGCTAAAACAGGAGCGATTCTCGGACCAAGGGGGTTAGCGCCCTTTATCGGACACTCCTCTTCGATACTATACTCTGACTTTGGACTGATTCGGTGGCCACCTTTACTTTTGATTTTAGGGGGAGTTTGTTCGAGGTGGGCAGTAGCTGCGGCTATGCGTTACCACCAGCCCGGATGCGTAATTGGTATATTTACCCTGGCATTGCCTAGTTGTGCGTGTCACCTACCCTATCGCGTCTTATACGATTTTGGTTTTGTACCATACCTATGGAGTGCCCTCTGACGACGCCCAGTACGGGGGAGATAACGGTACTGTATAAACTATGGGTGTAACAACCCGCATATTTATCGATTTTATATTTAAATATTTTATTTAAATATTTTATCGTTAGTCGGATTTTAGTCCGAAAAGCTACTTTTTGCATACGGTCGAATTAGGACTCGGGACCACTCCCATTGAGTTTAAAATGCCGTTTGCGACCTTTTTGAGTATAAGCTTCGATATGTTCGGAGAAAGTTGATTTTTGCTACTTTTCACTTTGGGTTTGGTTTTGGGCTCAGCCCTATGTTAACTTATGCTCAAATCTGAGCCACTCTCCCCATTCTCCCTCACTTCTTTCTCTTTTCAGTTTTCTTAGCTTTAATGGTGGGAGAGATTGGAAATTAAAACTCCAAAACCCTAGTTTCTCTTGCAAATCAAATTCCTAGCTCCAAACTCAAGAAGAACCCATTGATAAGCTTCTCTCCTTCTTCTCCAACTTATTCTCTTACCAATTTCAGAAATTCCTAAACCTAATTTCGGGAATGTTCTTGTTTTGAGCTTAGATTCAAGCTCAATTGGGTTGTGTTGAAGAGAGGTTGATTCTCCATTTGCTTTCAAGCTTCTTCTTGTTCGATTTTGTAAAAAGGTGACATTTTTATCTCACATCTATGCTTATACTTATCTTCGGATGTTAGGTATGAATTCCTAACACTTATTCGTGTGTATTAGCTCTTGGTTTGGATTGATTTGGTGAAAATCCTAACTTTTGGTGTTTTGGGTTCAATTCCTTAAAAATCATAGCTTTGAGGATCAAATGTGTTTTTGGTGATGCATCGAGGAGCCAATAGGGCCGGGTAGCCGTTAGGCATAATTCCCTTGCGTCCGTGCTCGTTCGGTTGCGAATTGATGGAGGTTTCATATCAATACATGGGCATAAATAGGCAGAGCATCAGGTTCGGCCGACCGACCCCCTGGTCCGGTCGACCGACCTGATGCCAAGTGCATAAGCACTTTCTGTTTTAGGGTCCGGTCGACCGACTATAGGGGTTCGGTCGACCGACCTGATGCCGAGGAGTTTTTCAATACAAGGTTCGGTCAACCGAGCACTGTATGTCGGCCGACCGACCTGATATTTTTGCCTACTTGGCCTTATTGCTTGAATTTCCAACTTAAATCGATTCGTGTTGTTTCCTATTGATTGTTATCAATCATTATGACTTTGATGACTCCTTTTTAGGGATTTTTGAATATCCATTTCGATGGATTCTTTATCGGTTTCGTTGGATATTTATTCACATCTTCGTGTGTGAATTTTAGTGATTGATTGTTCCTACAATCTTCTTTGTGATTTGTCACTTTAAAAATATAAAGGTTTTCTATACTAGTAGTAAATATCAAAACTCTTTCCTCAAACGATTTCAATACTATTTTAATACCAAATTCGTTTATAAAACCGTTTTTCCAATCTATTAGTATATACAAACCTTTACCTCACTCGTATGAGAAATCTAATTAAACGACTTAGTAAAACAAGTGGTATGAAACGCTTGCGTTCACTTTGTTGGTTAATTCTTGGACTTGTTCGATTGAAACTCTAGTGACAATTTTCTAGTGGAGATCTACAATTTGTTCGTAAATATTTAAGTTAAGCTAGTGGTTATGGGACATGATGCTAAGCTCATATATTTACTAGCTTACTGTAATCGACACTTCTCGATGATCATGACGATCATTTTTGTGATTTAGACTAGCAATGTGCGATGTCTCTTTGTCCGCGTGGGAGACTAAACCCCGTTCGTGTGTCAAATTTGTGGGGTAGCAACCCACGGTCTTCGGACCATTCGTGTGTCAGGTCTTCGGACCATTCGTGTGTCAAATTAATGGCTAGCTACCATGAGATAGATTCTCGTTCATGTGTTACAGCTGTTGGTGAGTTTTCATGCTCCCGTTCATGTGATAGGCCTCCCCCCTTTATTTTGTGAAATTTCTGGATTTCGTGTGTCGAATTTGGGAGTTTATACTTCACCTATTTTTATGATTTCTATTGATATGATTTATCAATTCTTGTGCATAGGTGAATTTGTGTGTCATTGACTGGATTTCTTGTATTGATTTCTGGAATTTATGTTTCGCCAACTTTGTGATTTCTATTGATATGATTTATCAATTCTTGTGCATAGGTGAATTCGTGTGTCATTAACTTGTTGTGAATACAAGTTTTGGGTATGATACCCTTTTTGGATCTTTGAGAAGATTCTTTGATATTGATTAATCGTTTGTTGATTATCATTTACATACTTATAGTAGTATGCCGTTATGGATATTAAACGTCTATGCCATATCTTATATGTCATTTATTGTGGCTTGGTGAATGAAATTAGGAGTATGACATTCCTTTTTATCTTGAGTAGATTATCGTGATATTGATCAATCTCTTGTTGATTTTCAATTACTTATATATATCACAGCTTGGCATTGTGATTATTATGTGTTTAGTCATATCTCATATTCTATATCATGTTATCTGATATTTATAGTTAGACTGATCCGTTTATTATTTTCTTATAAATAATACTCGGGTCAGACCGAGATGTTGCAGGTGCTTCGACTTGACTTCTCTCCGGGAATCCATTTCTCTGACCTTTTGCTTACTACTTAGATTAGTAGTTTTTGTTGTATACATTCGCGATACAGACTCCATAATGTATACTTATTCTATTGTGTAGTTCATGTAACTATTCTTTTGTGATATTGTGGATCTTTTTTGACCACTACTCTAATGAACACTTTCATGTGTTATATTCATATCTATTTCCGCCTTTGTGATATGAATTGTCTGTGACTGATTTATGTTATGTTTATTTCTATATTTGTTTCCGAAGATTTTATATAGCCACTGTGTGATAGCTTTGAGTTTGTATCTGTATGTCGGATTTCCTCTAGAGATGAAAAGTTATATTTTTATCTGGCATACCGGTACTCGCACAAAGCAATTATACAGATGGTCGCTCCTCAACAGCCTTATTCTCCGTGCTAGTCGACACCATTACTCCGTAGTGTTCTTGGCTAGCATGGGTATAGAGGTGGGGCGTCACAATGGGAATATATTATGTGTTAAGGTGGAAAATGTAAAGCCTTAACGCTATTTAAAAGTAAGTTTATTTTACAATTAGACACTATTATAATAGCGAAATATACTACATAGTAAATAGTTTAACGGATCCTTAGAAAATGTAAATCCCGAGCATCTCTTGAGTTACTGCACTCATATTCATTTCTGTTAATTTAACTTACATAAGATCCTTTAGTTCTGACTCAAGTGTTTAGTCTTTTCAATTCGCTAGGGTCAGTCCGAGCGTTTCAGGATTTGAAGATTTTTCTGGAGGAATAAGACGAAGATTTCATTACTATTATTATTATATATTATATGGTTCCACTACACTGTATAATAATTTTGCATATTATATTTTCTATATATAAAATGAAAATTTTCAAATGATATCTATATTTGGCTGAAATAGATTGGTTGTTAGGTAATAAAGTGTATAAATAATAATAGAAATAAGGCTGAAAAATAAAATAAATGAAATTTGGGAAATTTAGAACTTAAGATCTGGGGTTTTGAAATTTCTTTCGAATAAATTTTGGAATATAATAATATTTTTTATAAGTACTTTCTGATATAAATATTTATTATAATTCAGAAGAATAGTTTTAAAGAAGATTTTGGAGAAATAAGTTTTGTACTTTCCTCTCTGTCGCTGGAAAATAATTTCGGTGATGGCAGCCGCATCAACGACTTTCATTTTCGAGTTTCAAAGGGGAAAGGCCACTGTAGTAGTTTTACTGCAGATTCATTTTTGAAAAAAATATATAAATTTTGAATTGTTTTAAATATAATTAAAGATATATAAGTTGTAAGAATATATTTATCGATTATTTTAAAATAATTTGAAATTTAAACCGGTATTAAATTATTTAATTTTAATTAATTAATTGTTCAATTATTGTAGTGAAATGAAAGGTAAGTAATTAAAAATTGAAACCTCTAATTTAGGTAAGAGATTTAATGCCAAGTTATAAAGGAAATAAAAAGGAAGTTAAAATTGTAACTTATAAGAAAAAGGATGAAAATTTATTGAACAATGAATTAATTAAAGGAAATGGAGCAAAATTGTATAACTTTCAAATTACACCTTTAAATAACATATATATAACTTACCAAATATTAAAAGTTGAAATGTTTAATAAGAGATTGTAATAGAATATTATACAAGTAGAAATTTGAAATAATGAAAGTATTTAATGAAATTGCTGTTAAATGAGAATCTAATGTTATAAACTTAAGTTATAATTGAAATTTTCCAAGTAAATATAATTAAAGGTAAGTATGACAATAGATGATTATAAACTTAAGTAATTAAAGTGTAAATAGATGAGGTCATGTAATTATAAATGAATGTAATATAATAAAGAGAAATTGTAAACTTAAGTAAATCTTAAAGTTAGTTATTTTAATAAACAGAAAGATGAACACTGCAATAAATGAAATTAAGTAAAAATAAATGAAGCAAACATTTAATGAGTAAGTGTAAATTAAAAAGATAAATTACTGTGTAAAAAAAAAAGAAAATCAAACAACAAAGGTATGAAATGAGATTTATAATAAGCAAAGGTGATTGTTGTTTGGATTTGTTGTTGTTTAGTTGACGGTCGTTTGGGAAAGGATATATTAAAATTGGATTTGGGTGAATGAATAATCTATTTATTTTTACCTAAGACTGTTGAGTAAATGACGCGCTAGTAAATTCACTCATTTACCAATAAAGATATTTAGATGTGCCTTGATGATAATTAATAACATAACGGAAAAGAGTAAATGTATTCATTAGAATATTAATTGCAATTGGATAGGGATTTTAAGTAACAATGTTAATGCAAGGTAAGTAATGCTAAATTAAAGTTAATAATAATGAATAGTGATTAATTAAAAATTTTGTAACATATATTATAAATTACCTGCTTATTTGTTAATGGAATTAGGATTTGTAATAAGTGATAATAAAATAAACGAATGTTACACTAATGGAAAATGAAATAATGTTCATTTAAATGTTGAGTAATTATAGGGTCGTATTTATTATATGTGTTACTTTAATAATTATGATTTATTTGAGAAATTAATACGAGAAGTATGTAAATAGCTAAGAAAGGAACACGTTATAAATTGATTATGACCTAAATTTATGTGTAAGATAAAGGTTGAAATTGAATCTAATCCATTCAATTGGAAACTTATCAAAATAAATTGGATTCAATGTATAATAAAGAGGTTATTTAAGAAATTGAAATAAATTTTATAATTGTTGAATTAAGTTACTTAAATAGAGATGGGAATTGGTTTAAATAATTATAAATTAATAGGTAAATCAAGATGATGAAATTTATGAATTTATGAATTTGAATCTTTAATAGTGAGTTAATTTATTTAATTTATAATAGTTGGATTTATTGCCAACGAATGAAATCAAACATTTAACTACTACGTTAATTTAAAAATTAAGTTGAGATTTGGAAATATTTATGTAATAATTTTAAATCCTATAGTAAACCCTTCTATTTGAAATTGTGAATGGAATAATTATGGGTAAAATCAATTTAAGGTAAATTTTGGAAATTTATCTATAATTTTGAATTTGATGAAATTGAAGACTTCTATTGATTAATCTTTAAATAAATTGACTTTCAAAAAATTGTTAAATCATTGTAAATGTTTGAAAATTATAAAGTGATAAATATTGCAAAGTTCAGAATTTTTGACGCGAAATTTGATTTAATTAATTTATTTTAAATTTATTTAATTAATATAAAAATAGCCATTTTGGTCACGGACTCGGATTTCGACGAAACCAGTTTCATCGGATCCGTAACAATGAATTATTGTAGGGTTTCATGTTTCGTAACGATCGGACTTGTCGAATGATCTTACGAACGCGAAACGCCTTGAAATCGATTTAATTGAAATCAATTTGAAATCAGTTGGAAATATTGATTTCAGCATAACTTCTTCATACGATGGAATTTGGACGTGAAACTTTTTCCATCGCGTTCAGAATATTTAAAACACCTATTTTGATATATGGGTTCACCCAATTTAGTTCCAGGGTCAGAGCGGGCTTTTTGGGCCATGTTAGCAGTAGCATGTATATCTATCAACCCGATCCATCTATTTTTCAAATTTATCTATAAATACCCTACTAAACCCTAGCCTCTGCCTATTCTCTTTTGTCTACGCGTAAATTTCATCAACCTCCTCTTCTTCCAATGGCTACAAAGCCTAGATCCAATTTTAGATCCAAATCCCAACTCAAATCCAAAGCAAAAAATTTCAACTCCTCAGAAAAATCCGAATTTTTTTTATGTTGTAGCTCTCGAGGAGCGTAACCTTATGGTTTGATTCGTTTCTCATTTTGGTTCATCGTCTGATCAGAAAAAAAATAAGAGAATTCTGGCCGTTCATAAGAATTTCTGATGATTCAACGGTGGATCGTCGATTTGGGGACGATCAGAGGGCATGGTTGCGAAGAAGGTGTCGAGGCAGGCCGATTCGTACGGCTATCTTCTTCTATGGGTGTTTGGATTCACGGCAATTGGAGGGTAAAAGGGTGCGGCTGGCGTTCAGTTTCTAGCGAATAAGGTGACCGGACATGGAGGTGTTCAGGGGTTGGGTGCGGCCGGAGCTCCGGGGGTCAGTGGCGGCCTTTGATTTGGGTCAAGAGCAATCGAAGTGGTCAACGAGGTGGCGGCGTGTTTCTTTTTCGAACGAGGCACGAGGTGGTTAGGATTTTACGTGAGATGCTGGAGATATTGCGTGCGTAGATCAATGGGTGACGTGGAAAGTATGTATGAGTGATGTTTTATTTATTTATTTTTAATTTCAATTTACAATCGTTAAACGATGATAATTATTGCATACGAGCTCCATTTCACACGCAGTTTTTTTGTTAGGATCGTAATAAAATTCCGGACTTGATGACGCTGGTTTGGAAGGAATTGGAGACTGTCAAATTTTTGGGTTTTGAATCGGATTTAAATTCGATTTAAATCCCAAAAGGTGAGTGTTTTAACCCACTCACACCTTCTAATTTTTCTTATGTTTGTTAAATTGATTTAAGATATGAGTAGAAATTTATTTGTGACTGTTTTGCATAATTTATTCATCATCTCGGTTAAATTGCATTTATTTAATCTAACTGTTAATTAATTTTATTATCGCATATAAATTGACAGTTAAGATTTATTTATTTGCATATAAACTGCTAGTTAAACAGTTATTTATTTTTTTTATTTTTTTTTGAATATAAATTGTTCTTTCATACGTGTTATATTTTATATGTTCCATTGATGTTTGTTTAAATTGATGATGATTGCAATAAATTGCTTGATGATTGATATTGGATGAATGGATAATGTGTTCTATATAAACTGCAAGTTATTATGTTTTTTTATTTCATTTTATTCAGGATTGCGGTTTGAAATGATATACAACCGCATTTTATTTTTAAATTGCGGATTGAAATGATAAATATCCGTATCACTTGACCATATGATAGAAAATTTTATACATACACCGTCGGTATATATATAATTATTTTGAAAATGATTTCTATGGCTTAGATTGGATATGGTTTAATGAATAGTAAATTTTGATATTATATAAATATTATTTTATATATACATATATAGTAAATTTTGAATTTAAGCTATGTATAATCTGTTAAATAAAAATGAATAAGTTGGAAAAATTGAGTTTGATAATTTATATTATATGTTTAAGTACAGGTTTAAGATCTTGTGTATATATAGAGTTTAAATGATTTAAATCAATTAATGGGAGTTAAATTGGAATTTTATTTGAAATAGAGCTAAATTAAGAATTTAACTTCATAAGTTGATGTAAAATTTATTAACTTGAAAATTTAAAAATGTATGATATCTATAACTGAATTTTTATTCAAGATGAATTAAACGAATATTTCTAGCATAAATAAATTGAAGGAAATGATTAAGTTGTTAGTAATTGGAGTTTTATTTTAAATGATTTTTGATTTATTATGTAAACATTTCAAAAATTAAATAACAGGACAATGAATTGTTGATTATAAATTTCCAACCTTAAGTTTTGAAATTGTTAAATACTCCAAGTTAGAAATATATTAAATTGAAGTGGTTTATTCAACTGAAAGTGAATTTAAAATTTATGGTTTAGACTAAAATTTTAAATGAATAAATTGTAAAGTCGCGGAAATTATTTTATAAACGAATTTTAAATTCAAACTGTTTTATTTTATATATTGTTGAATATCCAAACCATTTAAGTTTTGAAAGTTATGGTTTTAAAACTATGGATTTCGAAGTATCACGTTGAAAGTTAAATTTCAAATATTTGGTTTCGAGGTATTATAAATCTTAAAAGTGGCATGATTTTGGAAAAGAAATATATTTGAAATAAAATGATATCATATTTATTTGGGTTTTAAAAAGAAATGATATCGTATTTATGGGTTTTGAAATGGATAATTATATTCTGGTTTTGAAGGTATAATTATTTTTAAATGACCGCGGTGTTATAATAATGTTTGGTTGTTGAAGAGACCGGGATCGGAAGTTGTCATACTCTCTGCCAACTTCGAAAACCACTTTAACAACCGTGTACGCGGTGGAGATTCCAGAATGAAGTAGGTTGGTGGCGGCGTTTCCTTTAAGGTAAATACGTGGACCCGACTCCCGTGAGTTGGCATAAGGTGACTAAAACAGGAGCGATTCTCGGGCCAAGGGGGTTAGCGCCCTTTATCGGACACTCCTCTTCGATACTATACTCTGACTTTGGATTGATTCTGTGGCCACGTTTACTTTTGATTTTAGGGGGAGTTTGTTCGAGGTGGGAAGTAGCTGCGGTTATGCGTTACCACCAGCCCGGATGCATAATTGGTATATCTACCCTGGCATTGCCTAGTTGTGCCGTGTCGCCTATCCTATCGCGCCTTATACGATTTTGGTTTTGTACCATACCTATGGAGTGCCCTCTGACGACGCCCAGTACGGAGGAGATTACAGTACTGTATAGACTATGGGAATATATTATGTGGTAAGGTGGAAAATGTAAAGCCTTAACGCTATTTAAAAGTAAGTTTATTTTACAATTAGACACTATTATAATAGCGAAATATACTACATAGTAAATAGTTTAATGGATCCTTAGAAGATGTAAATCCCGAGCATCTCTTGAATTACTGCACTCATATTCATTTCTGTTAATTTAACTTACATAAGATCTTTTAGTTCTGACTTGAGTGTTTTGTCTTTTCAATTCGCTCGGGTCAGTCCGAGCGTTTCAGGATTTGAAGATTTTTCTAGAGGAAGAAGACGAAGATTTCATTACTATTATTATTATATATTATATGGTTCCACTACACTGTATTCCGCTGCATTAATATTATTGGTATGTGAACTCCAATATTTATTGTATAAAGAAGAATCAAATGTTTGTAAACAGTTTTATGAACTGTATATTTATTATTATATGTTATCCTTCCACTGTGAGATTCTGCTTTGTTTTATTCTTTCTCGTTTTTCTTATTTACCCCATAACAATTCGCCCTTCCGTATGGTTTGAATCGGCATGTGTGTCGATTTAAAGCGTGCGAAAATGCGGGATGTTACAGTTGGTATCAGAGCCAGGTTTAGCGATAAACCTTAGCTTTGTGGGGCCTGACTCTTTACAAATAGGGCAGTAATACTCTATGGGAGTCGCCGAGTGTATATATATGAGAAAGCGTGTTTATTAGTGTTATAAAAGGGTTTTAATATTTGTTAATCTATTCCATTTTGTATTTATAAATTCCGGTTGGTGCATGGGACGCTATGACATCAGTAGGGATTTCTAAACACTTAATAGGACAGATCGACATAATATTTGTTTTTAATATAGGTGAATGAAATAATTTTGCATATTATATTTTCTATATATAAAATAAAAAAATTCAAATGATATCTATATTTGGCTGAAATAGATTGGTTGTTAGGTAATAAAGTGTATAAATAATAATAGAAATAAGATTGAAAAATAAAATAAATGAAATTTGGGAAATTTAGAACTTAAGATCTAGGGTTTTGAAATTTCTTTCGAATAAATTTTGGAATATAATAATATTTTTTATAAGTACTTTCTGATATAAATATTTATTATAATTCGGAAGAATAGTTTTAAAGAAGATTTTGGAGAAATAAGTTTTGTACTTTCCTCTCTGTCGTTGGAAAATAATTTCGTTGATGGCGGCCGCATCATCGACTTTCATTTTCGAGTTTCGAAGGGGAAAGGCCACTGTAGTAGTTTTACTGCAGATTCATTTTTGAAAAAAATATATAAATTTTGAATTGTTTTAAATATAATTAAAGATATATAAGTTGTAAGAATATATTTATCGATTATTTTAAAATAAATTTGAAATTTAACCCGGTATTAAATTATTAAATTTCAATTAATTAATTGTTCAATTATTGTAGTGAAATGAAAGGTAAGTAATTAAAAATTGAAACCTCTAATTTAGGTAAGAGATTTAATGCCAAGTTATAAAGGAAATAAAAAGGAAATTAAAATTGTAACTTATAAGAAAAAGGATGAAAATTTATTGAACAATGAATTAATTAAAGGAAATGGAACAAAATTGTATAACTTTCAAATTACGCCCTTAAATAACATATATATAACTTACCAAATATTAAAAGTTGAAATGTTTAATAAGAGATTGTAATAGAATATTATACAAGTAGAAATTTGAAATAATGAAAGTATTTAATGAAATTGCTGTTAAATGAGAATCTAATGTTATAAACTTAAGTTATAATTGAAATTTTCCAAGTAAAATAATTAAATGTAAGTATGACAATAGATGATTATAAACTTAAGTAATTAAAGTGTAAATAGATGAGGTCATGTAATTATAAATGAATGTAATATAATAAAGAGAAATTGTAAACTTAAGTAAATCTTAAAGTTAGTTATTTTAATAAACAGAAAGATGAACACTGCAATAAATGAAATTAAGTAAAAATAAATGAAGTAAACATTTAATGAGTAAATGTAAATTAAAAAGATAAATTACTGTGTAAAAAAAAAGAAAATCAAACAACAAAGGTATGAAATGAGATTTATAATAAGCAAAGGTGATTGTTGTTTGGATTTGTTGTTGTTTAGTTGATGGTCGTTTGGGAAAGGATATATTAAAATTGGATTTGGGTGAATGAATAATCTATTTATTTTTACCTAAGACTGTTGAGTAAATGATGCGCTAGTAGTTTATTCTTCATTCCGTACAATTTAAAAGTTTTGAACCCGAACAACTATTTGTTTGTTTGATTGTATGGTTGTTTTGTATTTGTTGTGTATGCTGTTTGTTGAAATTGTTGGTTGTTGTATTCATGTGTTGTTAGTGATTGAAACCACTTAAATATTTCACTTTACATAAATGGTTAACCCTTTGGATTTTATAATTGAAATGCAGGTTATGGAAGCAATTGCTACTGCTTTTGGTTCCATAAATTAAGAGTAAATTGCCCGACAAATAGGTACGTTTCGGATTACGGTTTATAGCGCTATTTTTTTTAATATTTTCCCGGGTTGGGATATTATATTTTGGATAATATATGTAATACAATTGTTATATTTTGATATTATATTTTCTCCCGAGCCTCTCCGTACAAATGAGACTCTGCCGAAATTTTTCGAAAATTTTTGGACTTAGAAATTATTTTGAAAAAGTTTTTCCAAACATTATTTGTTCAAGTTTAAAAAGATATAATGATTATAAAATGGGTATATCTTATTTAAAGTAATAAAATTTGTAAATTGTTGTTTATAAGTTAATATTTGAATAAGAAGTATTATTCAAATTCTCCGTTCTCTCTCCTTTTTCCTTTTCGGGGACGAAAAGTTTTGAGTGGGGAAAAGTGTAACGACCCGTAAATTTCGACAATTAAAGTTTTCAATTAAATAGGTTTTGTAATTGAAATTTTGTAAAATAAAAAAATGGTGATAAATTAGTATTGAAATGAAATCCAATTGAAGGAATAGTGGAAATCATTATAAATTGTTAATTTAATTTGATTTGTGAAATTAATACTGGAAGAAATAAATTGGAAATAGTATTAATGAAATAATAACTGAATTGAATTGCAACTATATAAATGAAAGTAAATTTTATTAAGTGGATGTCAACATTGAATAAATTAATTAAAATAAAATCTAAATACATGTTTGGATAGAATCAATAATTGATGGATTAAATGGTCAGTAATTAGAATTTAATTCCATAAAATTTGAAAACTGAATGTAATGTAAAGTAATAAGGTTAGTGCAATACCCATTAATGAATGGAATAATAGGACTAATATAAATGTATATTAGGTTATGAATCAATTTGAATGAAAAAAAACCGTAAACATTGATTGATAAATAAATATACAAGTATATTAAAGGTTATAATAGTGGGTTACTAGTAAATTCACTCATTTACCAATAAAGGTATTTAGATGTGCCTTGATGATAATTAATAACATAACGGAAAAGAGTAAATTTTTCATTAGAATATTAATTGCAATTGGATAGGGATTTTAAGTAACAATGTTAATGCAAGGTAAGTAATGCTAAATTAAAGTCAATAATAATAAATTGTGATTAATTAAAAAATTTGTAACATATATTATAAATTACCTGCTTATTTGTTAATGGAATTAGGATTTGTAGTAGGTGATAATAAAATAAACGAATGTTACACTAATGGAAAATGAAATAACGTTCGTTTAAATGTTGAGTAATTATAGGGTCGTATTTATTATAAGCTTTACTTTAATAATTATGATTTATTTGAGAAATTAATACGAGAAGTATGTAAATAACTAAGAAAGGAACATGTTATAAATTGATTATGACCTAAATTTAAGTGTAAGTTAAAGGTTGAAATTGAATCTAATCCATTCAATTGGAAACTTATCAAAATAAATTGCATTCAATGTATAATAAAGAGGTTATTTAAGAAATTGAAATAAATTCTATAATTGGTGAATTAAGTTACTTTAAATAGAGATGAGAATTGGTTTAAAGAATTATAAATTAATAAGTAAATCAAGATGATGTAATTTATGAATTTATGAATTTGAATCTTTAATAGTGAGTTAATTTATTTAATCTAAATGGTTGGATTTATTGCCAACGAATGAAATCAAATATTTAACTACTACGTTAATTTAAAAATTAAGTTGAAATTTGAAAATATTTATGTAATAATTTTAAATCCTATGGTAAACCCTTCTATTTGAAATTATGAATGGAATAATTATGGGTAAAATCAATTTAAGGGAAATTTTGGAAATTTATCTATAATTTTGAATTTTATGAAATCGAAGATTTCTATTAATTAATCTTTAAATAAATTGACTTTCAAAAAATTGTTAAATCATTGTAAATGTTTGAAAACTATAAAGTGATAAAGATTGCAAAGTTCAGAATTTTTAACGCGAAATTTGATTTAATTAATTTATTTTAAATTTATTTAATCAATATAAAAATAACCACTTTGGTCACGGACTCGGATTTCGACGAAACCAGTTTCATCGGATCCGTAACAGTGAATTATTGTAGGGTTTCAAGTTTCGTAGTGATCGGACTTGTCGCTTGATCGTATAAACGCGAAACGCCTTGAAATCAATTTAATTGAAATCAATTTCAAATCAATTGGAAATATTGATTTCAGCATAACTTCTTCATACGATGGAATTTGGACGTGAAACTTGTTCCATCGCGTTCAGAATATTTTAAAACACCTATTTTGATATATGGGTTTACCCAATTTCGTTCCGGGGTAAGAGCGGCATTTTTGGGTCACGTTAGTAGTAGCACGTATATCAATCAACCCGATCCATCTATTTTTCAACTTTATCTATAAATACCCTACTAACCCTAGCCTCCGCCTATTTTATTTTGTCTACGCGTAAATTTCATCATCATCCTCTTCTTCCAATGGCTACAAAGCCTAGATGCAATTTTAGATCCAAATCCCAACTCAAATCCAAAGCAAAAATATCAACTCCTCAGAAAATCAGAATTTTTTTTATGTTGTAGCTCTCGATGAGCGTAACCTTATGGTTTGATTCGTTTTTCATTTTGGTTCATCGTCTGATCAGAAAATAAAAAAAGAGAATTCCGGCCGTTCATAAGAATTTCTAACGATTCAACGGTGGATCGTCGATTTGGGGATGATCAGAGGGCATGGTTGCGAAGAGGGTGTCGAGGCAGACCGATCCATACGGCTATCTTCTTCTATGGATGTTTGGATTCACGGCAATTGGAGGGTAAAAGGGGGCGGCTGGCGTTCGGTTCCTGGCGAATAAGGTGACCGGACATGGAGGCGTTCAGGGGTTGGGTGCGGCCGGAGCTCCGAGGGTCAGTGGCGGCCTCTGATTTGGGTCAAGAACGATCAAAGTGGTCAACGAGGTGGCGGCGTGTTTCTTTTTCGAACGAGGCACAAGGTGTTTAGGATTTTACGTGAGATGCTGGAGATGTCGCGTGCGTAGGTCAGTGGGTGACGTGGAAAGTATGTATGAGTGATGTTTTATTTATTTATTTATTTTTAATTTCAATTTACAATCGTTAAACGATGATAATTATTGCATACGAGCTCCGTTTCACACGCAGTTTTTTTGTTAGGATCGTAATGAAATTCTGGACTTGATGACGCTGGTTTGGACGGAATTGGAGACTGTCAAATTTTTGGGTTTAAATTCGATTTAAATCCCAAAAGGTGAGTATTTTAACCCACTCACACCTTCTAATTTTTCTTATGTTTGTTAAATTGAATTAAGATATGAGTAGAAATTTATTTGTGATTGTTTTGCGTAATTTATTCATCATCTCAGTTAAATCGCATTTATTTAATTTAACCGTTAATTAATTTTATTATCGCATATAAATTGACAGTTAAGATTTATTTATTTGCATATAAACTGCTAGTTAAACAGTTATTTTTTTTTGAATATAAACTGTTCGTTGATACCTGTTATATTTTATATGTTCCATTGATGTTTGTTTAAATTGATGATGATTGCAATAAATTGGTTGATGATTGATATTGGATGAATGGATGATGTGTTCTATATAAACTGCAAGTTATTATGTTTTTTTCATTTTATTCGGGATTGCGGTTTGAAATGATATACAACCGCATTTTATTTTTAAATTGCGGATTGAAATGATAAATATCTGTATCACTTGACCATAGGATAGAAAATTTTATACAGACACCGTTGGTATATATATAATTATTTTGAAAATGATTTCTATCGCTTGGATAGGATACGGTTTAATGAATATTAAATTTTGATATTATATAAATATTATTTTATACATATATAGTAAATTTTGAATTTAAGCTATGTATAATCTGTTAAATAAAAATGAATAAGTTGGAAAAATGGAGTTTGATAATTTATATTATATGTTTAAGTACAGGTTTAAGATCTTGTGTATATATAGAGTTTAAATGATTTAAATCAATTAAGATTGAGAGTTAAATTGGAAATTTATTTGAAATAGAGCTAAATTAAGAATTTAACTTCATAAGTTGATGTAAAATTTATTAACTTGAAATTTTAAAAAGGTGTGATATCTATAACTGAATTTTTATTCAAGATGAATTAAACGAATATTTCTAGCATAAATAAATTGAAAGAAATGATTAAGCTGTTAGTAATTGGAGTTTTATTTTAAATGATTTTTGATTTATTATGTAAACATTTCAAAAATTAAATAATAGGACAATGAATTGTTGAATATAAATTTCCAACCTTAAGTTTTGAAATTGTTAAATACTCCAAGTTAGAAATATATTAAATTGAAGTGGTTTATTCAACTGAAAGTGAATTTAAAATTTATGGTTTAGACTAAAATTTTAAATGAATAAATTGTAAAGTCGCGGAAATTATTTTATAAAGAAATTTTAAATTCAAACTGTTTTATTTTATATATTGTTGAATATCCAAACCATTTAAGTTTTGAAAGTTATGGTTTTAAAACTATGGATTTCGAAGTATCATGTTGAAAGTTAAATTTCAAATATTTGGTTTCGAGGTATTATAAATCTTAAAAGTGGCATGATTTTGGAAAAGAAATATATTTGAAATAAAATGATATCATATTTATTTGGGTTTTAAAAAGAAATGATATCGTATTTATGGGTTTTGAAATGGATAATTATATTCTGGTTTTGAACGTATAATTATTTTTAAATGACCGTGGTGTTATAATAACGTGTGGTTGTTGAAGAGCCCGGGATCGAAAGTTGTCATACTCTCTGCCAACTCCGAAAACCACTTTAACAACCGTGTACGCGGTGGAGATTCCAGAATGAAGTAGGTTGGTGGCGGCGTTTCCTTTAAGGTAACTACGTGGACCCGACTCCTGTGAGTTGGCATAAGGTGGCTAAAACAGGGGCGATTCTCGGGCCAAGGGGGTTAGCGCCCTTTATCGGAGACTCCTCTTCGATACTATACTCTGACTTTGGATTGATTCGGTGGCCACCTTTACTTTTGATTTTAGGGGGAGTTTGTTCTAGGTAGGCGGTAGCTGCGGCTATGCGTTACCACCAGCCCGGATGCGTAATTGGTACATCTACCCTGGCATTGCCTAGTTGTGCGTGTCACCTACCCTATCGCGCCTTATACGATTTGGTTTTGTACCATACCTATGGAGTGCCCTCTGACGACGCCCAGTACGGGAGAGATTACGGTACTGTATAAACTATGGGAATATATTATGTGTTAAGGTGGAAAATGTAAAGCCTTAACGCTATTTGAAAGTAAGTTTATTTTACAATTAGACACTATTATAATAGCGGAATATACTACATAGTAAATAGTTTAACGGATCCTTAGAAGATGTAAATCCCGAGCATCTCTTGAGTTACTGCACTCATATTCATTTCTGTTAATTTAACTTACATAAGATGTTTTAGTTCTGACTCGAGTGTTTTGTCTTTTCAATTCGCTCGGGTCAGTCCGAGCGTTTCAGGATTTGAAGATTTTTCTGGAGGAAGAAGACGGAGATTTCTGTAACAGCCTAGATTTTCCTAGCACTTTATTCTTTTATTTTTTTAAAAAAAACCTTGAAATTTATTTTATTTTAAAGTATTTATTTGATTGAATCATTTCCCAAAAATCTAAAGATAAAATTGAAAGTTTTTGAAACTTTTAACTTTGTTTAAATGACAACTCCAATTGGAATTTTAATAAAAATTGAATTTTGTATATTTAAAATTTACCTATAAATTCTTAGGAAAATAAGTGAATACGAAGAATGTAAACGAATTTAAATTTTAGTTAAGTAATAAGTTTTAAGAATTCAGTGTATGTACAGACTGTTAAATTTCGCATTTAAAAGGGCACGAATTTTAAATGGTATAAATAACGTATATAGGAAAACGTATTAATAATAAAAAATTCAACGCATTCAATTTGTTTTAAATTTGGTATAAATCTTTGTCTAATAAAACTTTACCGTTTCTTTATAAATCAATGCTATCTGTAAATCGATTGCCATTTCCTTTACCAAAAGCAATACGTGATATCCTCTTTACACTAAAAGTTCAAACTCCTGAAATCAATGCTGGTTGTAAATATTCAAATCCACGTACAACTTCATTTGGTTAATAGGTATATAATCTGTGATTTCCATTTACCGTTCAAAGAAAAATGATTTCTTGCCGTTTCATTCCAAATATAAATCACTCAGCCTATTAAAGACTCACGCAACCAATTAAATGAAAATTTGCAATGAAATCAAATAATTCCTTTAACGTTTATCACTTGCCTTTTGGCAATCAAGTGGGAAAATTTAGCCGTTTTAAAGAAATAACTTCTGCTTTTATCAGATTGAAGTTTGCATAAGCTCACACATCATAGATTTCTTACCGTTCACATTTTTTCCATTTCAAAAATCAAATTCTTGCCCAAAATTTATCACTTACCTTAAATAAAATCAGTACGTTGAGATGTTCAAAAATCAAACTTGCTTCCCTTGCGTGACAAATCAACGAAAATTTATTCCTAAATACTACACGTTTTCCTTTGATTTCGCAAATCTCTGTTATAAATATAAACCTCGTATCACTTTTCTCCCATCTCATTTTGGCTCCTTCTTTCTGCGTAAGGTTTCTTCAGGTAATAGTGTCAAACCTTCTTTTGCTTTTTATTTTTCTCCTGGTTTCATTTTTCCCACTGTCCACCAAAAGACTCGTCCCACCAAATCGGCCTGCACCCCATTTCTTTTTTCGGCCTCCTTTTTCATTTTTGTATTGTACGAGGACTTCATCAACCATTTTATTTTCCACTTATATTCTTTTGCCTAAATTTTGCCCATAGGCCCAGGACGTGTTTGAAAGTGTGCATATCAGAACAGTAATATAGGTTGTGTTATCCAAACTGCAGATTAGGTTGATATTCACTTTTGCATTTTTTTGAAAATAGTGTATGCGTGCAATTTATAAAAATAAAAAAAATAAAAAAAACGATGATAGTGGACGATGAGTACATAATACTGGGATCATGCATGCAAAGCCAGTAGATAGGCAGGGACGTATTTTAAAAAAAAGTAAAGGGAAGAAGAGTTTTAGCCGTGACTTCAGCCTCTTACAATGCCTTTGGAGCATATATGGGATGATCCATGCATTTAGTTTTGAAGCAGGCTGGGCGAAATTTTTGCATGTGTACATGCAAATCAGTTAGGAAATAGGCAGTGTTTTGCGTGCTTGGAGGAAAAAAGAGAGTTAGTAAGTGAGTTTGAAAAGGGAAGGGAAGAATGAGTGCATGCGAGTTGAATGAACGCCACCTATTTGTTAAAACTTTATATTGTTGTCCACCTTTTTTCTTTCCAGCTTTTGCCTAAAAATTTCCACTAAAATTTCATGGGTACGTAAATAGTTAAGATTTCACTACCTGGCCCTGAGAACGTGGGCGAGTCGAGTAGTGGGAGTGGTCGAGTCAAGTGAATTCTATTCGTTCCAGTTGTTTTGAAAATTTTGCTTTGACCGTAATTTTAAAAGTCGTGTATTGGTATTTGGATCTTGTTATAGATTTGAATCAAGGCGTGACATCCGCGGAAATCTGATCGTGTCGTTTGTACGTTTCTTTATCAAGTGATACAATCGTTTGAATCTAAATTTCTGCAGCTTTAAGGTGAGTATTTCTCACCAGACAAACATACCTATATATCTGCGAATTTATCACAAGTGTAATTGTAAATTTATTTTATTTAATTTTATCTGCCTGTAATATAAATGTATGATGCTAAACCCCAATATTAATTGACACATCATCAGTTGTTTATTTATTGTAATATTATTTCAGTTATACTATTTAATGCTATTTACTGCTATTTACTGTTAATCATCACTGCAAGTTCCCTGTAAATTTGAGATCGTTATAGGCTGAAATGATAGGCCTGAACGATAATTATTTATTCATTCATTTATTTAATTGTTTAATTATTTATTATTTAACTTGGGATTGCGGGTTTGAAATGATAGAACCCGAGTTTTTGTAAATTTCGGACTGAAATGATATATATCCGTATCACTTGACCTAGGCTAGAAAACTATATACAGACCCATGGTTTATATAATATTTTTATGAAATGTTTTGAAAATATTTTCTGGTTTAAAATGTATTTAAAGGATTTTATAAAATTTATAAAGATTTTTGAATGAGTCAAAATGTTAAATAAATGAATGTTTGAGTAAAATTTTGGAATATAACTTATTTTGGGAAATTCTGAATTTTTGTTAAAAGTGAGATCTTAGTTAAGTAAAATAATTGATAATAAGTTATATTTGGGAATTTAAAATTTAATTGTTAAGTTAATAATTTATTTCAGCACGTAAATGTTGTCTTTTGTAAATGAACTGTTTTAACCTATGGCTTTAGGTAGCATTTTATAAGTGCTACGGAAACTGAATTTTTGATTGTTTTAATAAAATTTAATAGAAATAATCTTTGGAAAAAGGCTTAAATTTTGGAATTTAATATGTAATTAACAAAATAAGGAATTGACTTTAAATGGTTTTAAATGGAAGAATTTAACTTTTAAATGTGAGCTGAAAGGCAATTAATTCATAAATAAATTGAATAGATTTAAATGGTATTTTATATTAAATAAAATGACCGATGTTTAAATAAATGATGTTTGAAATGATATTATGATATTGAAATATATTTGAAATTTATTTTGATTTTTAAAAGTATAAATACCATTTTTAAAAGTTGTAACCACGGGTTATAATAACGCTTGGTTGTTAAAGAGACCGGGATCGGATATCTGGCATACTCTCTGTCGATACCGAAAACCACTTTAACAATCGTGTACGCGATGGAGATTCCAGAATGAAGTAGGATGGTGGTGACGTGTTTTTGAGGTAAATACGTGGACCCGACTCCCGTGAGTTGGCATAAGGTGGCTAAAACAGAAGCGATTCTCGGATTAATGAGGTAGCACATCTGATCGAACGCACTTCTTCATATGCCATTCTATTACTTTTGTGATTGTTTTGGTGCACACCTTTGATTTGGGAGTGTTGTTCGAGGTGGGCGGTAGCTGCGCGCTACGCGTTTCCATCGGTCCGGATGCGTAATTGGTATATCTACCCTAGCATTTCCTAGTTGTGCCGTGTCACCTACCATAGCGAGATTTATACGATTTTGGTTTCGTACCATACCTATGGGGTGCCCTCTGACGACGCCCATTCCGGGAGAGATTACGGTACCGTATAGACTATGGGAATATATTATGTGTTAAGGTGGAAAATGTAAAGCCTTAACGCTATTTAAAAGTAAGTTTATTTTACTAATAGACACTATTATAACAGCGAGGTATTACTACATAGTAAATAGTTTAACGGATCCTTAGAGGATGGGCGGTCCCAAGCATCCTTTAAGTTACTTGCTCTATATTACAGTACACTTGAATTAGCTTACACTATATAAGTATGTATGTCCTGACTCGAGTGTTTATGTTTTATTTTACGCTCGGGTCAGCCTGAGTTGCAGTTCAGTCATCATTCCGGAGCTTGGACTTCTGTAGATCCTTTCAAGCTGCTGGCATCTTTCTGTCCGTTATCTTATTCATGAAATCAAGACTTTGGGATTATTTGTATTTTTATTTGATGATTTAAACTATGTTTGGAATGAAAGACTATGTAATTTTTATTTGTTGAGACTATTTGTAGTGGCTTCATGAACCACTAAGTATTTTTAAATTCCGCTGCGAGATTTCTGATATATGTGTCTGTGATTCTGTGATTTGATTTCATTTGCTCCTAATTTATTTACAATCTATTGTTTTGAACTATTCAAGCTTGACATGTTTTAATTTATTGTCGAATTTGAATGGTACAAAATAGTGGATCGTTACAGTTGGTACCATAGCCAGGTTTAACCATAGCCTAAGGAGCAAAAACTCATTAGAGATAGGGTAGCAATACCCTAGAATGAGTGAAGTCAAATTCTAGAATCCTTTCCTTGTGAGAGAGCGTATTTTAAGGTATAAAATGATTTTCAAAAAGGTTTTTCAAAGAAGTATTTTATATAAAACCTTCCTGTTTTAAAATAAAATTTTCCAACTATTTCTTTCATTTTCTCCATCTTATAATTAAAGCCTTTGTTAAGTGCTTGTTCAAGATAAACTTTACCTTATCCTAGAATATCTTGACATCTATGTTTTCCCTCTGTCCTTAAATTGATTCTTGAATTCTCAGGATGGATAGAGGATATAACAGAGGTAGGGGACAAGCTGCTGCTCCAGCACCTCTACCCGCTGCCCCTGTTAGATTTACTAAGCTATGCAAAGATTATACTGAGTTGGGTGGCACAAAGTTCACGGGTTCTGAAACCATAATAGAAGCTCAGCAATGGTTGAGAGACTTGGAGAGAATCTTCTCCTGTCTCGAAATCACAAATGCCCAGCAGAGGCAATTGGCAGCCTGGCAGATGAAGGGAGCCGCTTTAAACCGGTGGCTATCAGTTACTGCTCACACTAATGAGGCTGACCTCACCTAAGAGCAATTTAGGGAGGCCTTTCTGGTCAAATGGATGCCTGAGGCGGGCAAGTCTCAGCTATATCGAGACTTTATGGATCTAAAGCAGGGTGATATGTCCTTCACGGAATACGAGAGAAAGTTTAATGAGCTCTCGCAATATGGCCTGAATTTGATAGACACCCCGCTTAAGAAGAACGAGAAATTTATCGCTGGTGCTCGCCTCGAGTTCTACGATCGGCTTATTACCCACGTACATGGGACGTTCACTGCTTTGATGGACATGACTCTCCGGTATGAGAACCCTACCTCTAGGGCCACTCCAGCTTCCCAATCTGCACTGGCCCAGTCTTATGGAAATTCTAAGAAAAGGAAGTCAAATTTCTACCGTCATAAGAGGAATAGGACTCATGGGCTAGGATTATCATCTTCTGCACTTGCAAGGCCGACTGTAGATCTTTCTACCATCACCTGCCATAAATGCCATCAGAAGGGGCACTACGCAAATAGATGTCATACTTTGGGTGCTGCTATTCCACCTCCTTTTCAGTTTGCTAGGCGAGACCTCTGCCACATCTGCCTTCATTCGGGACACTTCAAGAAGGACTGCCCTACTCAGAAAAAGGGCACGGCATCAGGAATCTTTGCGATGACTTCTGCATCCTCGCCAGCCCCACAGCCTACACCTGCACCTGCTCCAGCTCCTAGCGATTCTCAAGGTACACTTCAGGGTTCTTTTACTTTGTTTAAATCACCTGTTCGCGTTTTATTCGATACCGGAGCTTTGCATAGCTTCATTTATTTGGACCTTTGTAATAAATTCGAGCATCGTCTTTTTCCCGAATTTTCATTTGTGCCTTTATGTGTTTCGAATCCCATCGGGGACCCTGCAAATCTTAATAGGATTTGTAAGCAAGTGAAGCTTATATATCTCGATCACCGTTTCACTGGTGACTTCTACGTTTTGGGGTTTGACGCTTTCGATCTTTTGCTTGGGGTGATTGGTTAGACTAGCATGATGCCCATATCCCTTGTAGTTCCCGAACTGTGGCCCTCAAAGATGATTTTGGAAATCCATTAGAATTCCAGTGTAAACTGCCTCAAGAGTTTGCTGGTTGCTTCATTTATTCTCTCGATATTTTCCATGGTGACATTGAGTCCACTCCGGTGGTTAGATTATTTCCCGATGTATTTGGTGAAGTCACTTCTTTACCTCCGAAGCGGGAGATTGACTTCCGGATCGATCTCATTCCTAGACCACGACCTGTAGTTCTTCCACCCAGAAGAATGGCACCCCGGGAGAAGGTGGAATTAAGGAATCAAATTCAAGACTTGTCCTCAAAAGGTCTGATCAGACCTAGCTTCTCAGAATGGGGAGCAGCCGTAGTTTTCGTCACAAAATCTGATGGTTCCCTCCGGATGTGTGTTGATCATAGGGAACTAAACAAGCTCACTATGAAAAACAGATATTCCATGCCCCGCATCAATGATATGTTCGATCAACTCTATGGAGCAACTATTTTCTCTCAGCTTGATCTAGCCACATGTTTCCACCAGCTTAGAGTTGCTGAGGAGAGCATTCCCAAAACCGCTTTCCGTACTGAGAACGGGTTCTTTGAGTGGCTTGTTATGCCTTTTGGCCTAACCAATGCTCCTGCCTTCTTCATCGACTTGATGAATCGGATTTTCCGCGATGTGCTCAATAAATTTGTTCTAGTCTTCATTGATGATATCCTTGTGTTCTCCAAATCTGAGGAAGAGCATAAATCTCACTTGAGCTTTGTGTTGGGGACTCTTAGGAGTCACCAGTTAAAAGGTAAATTCTCTAAATGCCATTTCTGGAAAGAGGAAGTCCGATTCCTCGGACATATAGTCTCTAGTGAAGGAGTTTCTGTTGATCTAGTCAAGATCGCTACGATCAAGGATTGGGAAGAACCTAAGACTCCAACTGATATTCGCAGTTTTCTGGGCCTTGCCGGTTACTATCGGAGGTTCATTGAGAACTTTGCTCGGATTTCTACACCGCTCACCGCTCTGACTCGAAAGAATGCTAAGTTTATTTGGAGCAATAAGTGTAAAGCGGCATTCCAAGAGTTAAAGGACAAGCTTACTTCCGCACCAGTGCTTACCGTTTCGAATGGAAATGAGAGATTAACGGTTTTCACCGATGCTTGTCGAGAGGGTTTGGGAGCAGTATTAATGAAAGATGGGAAGGTAATTGCATATGCTAGTCGTCAGTTGAAGACCCATGAGGCTAATTATGCTACTCATGATTTAGAATTGCTGGCTGTTGTCTTTGCTCTGAAACTTTGGAGACATCATCTCTTGAGAGCTAAGTTTGACCTCTTCACCGATCATCAGTCTTTGAAATATATCTTCACCCAGAAGGATTTAAATCAGAGACAAGTACGGTGGCTCGAGTTTCTAGCTTCTTACGATCTTGACATCAACTATACCCCGGGGAAAGCAAATGTAGTGGCTGATGCACTGAGTAGGAAGAAGTCCTTGTTATGCCAGCTTTTTGTTTCTTCTCCTCTTGTGGACCGTATCAAGGCTAAGCAGGATGAGGATAGGATCATCAGATTGATCAAAGAGAATGTTCGCAGCAGGGTTGGTGGTGGTAGTCTTGACGGTAGTGGAGCTCAGATTGATGATAAAGGGATTTTAGGGATTAATAATATGATTTGTGTCCCGAATGTTGATGGTTTAAGGCAGGAGTTACTTCGGGAACATCATCAATCCAGACTTTCCATACATCCTGGTGTAGCGAAGATGTATCAGGATTTAAAGAAACTTTACTGGTGGAAGGGTATGAAGCGCGATGTCTCTATCTTTGTGAGTAGGTGTGCGACTTGTCAGCAAGTCAAGGCTAATCATCAGAAGACACCGGGTTTGTTACAGCCTCTGGAGATTCCAAATTGGAAGTGGGAGCAAGTTTCTATGGATTTCATCGACGGTTTACCGAGATCAAGGAAGGGAAATGAAAGCATCTGGGTTATTGTGGATAGACTGACTAAGTCCGCTTATTTTATTCCAGTCAGATCGACCCGTACGACTTCGAGTTTATCTGAGATTTATATGAGGGAGATCGTTCGCCTCCATGGCGTTCCCCTTAGCATTGTTTGCAATCGAGACCCTATTTTCACTAGTCAGTTTTGGAAAGCGTTCCAAGAATCCTTGGGTACTCGTTTGAATCTGAGCACTGCTTACCACCCACAAACTGACGGTCAAACTGAAAGGGTAAATCAGATTCTAGAAGATCTTCTCCGTGCTTGTATCTTGGATTATGGAGGATCTTAAGAAGATCATCTCCATCTTGTGGAATTCACCTATAACAATAGTTATCAGGTATAAATTCCAATCCTCTGTTCTTATCTTACCTTATTCCCTATCTATCTCATTCTTTCTTTTCAGGCTAGTCTTAAGATGTCACCATTTGCTGCTCTGTACGGAAGACCGCGTAGATCTCCGTCTTGCTGGATTGAATTCGGTAATCGCTTAGTTCTTGGGCCCGAAATGATTTTGGAAGCTTCGGAGAAGGTGGAGGAGATTAAGAGAAGGTTAAAGATTGCTCAGGATAGACAAAAGAAGTACGCGGATCGTCGTAGAAGAAGTTTGGAGTTTGCTGTTGGTGATTTTGTTTTTCTTAAGGCTTCCCCTTTAAGAAATGTGGTTCGGTTTGGGCGTAGAGGAAAGCTGGCCCCTAGGTTCATAGGTCCATTCCGCATCTTGGAAAGGATTGGATCTCTTGCTTATCGGCTAGATTTGCCCGAGAAATTTGCTGGAATACACAATGTGTTCCATGTATCCCACCTTCGTCACTGTCTTCACGATCCATCTCTTATCATCCAGCCTACTGCTCTTGATGGTCTGGACATCGAGCCTGACCTAACTATTGAAAGAAAGCCGCTTCGTATCGTCGATCAAGGTACAAAACAGCTAAGAAGAAAATCTGCCCGCCTGGTCAAAGTGCAATGGAGCACTGATGAACGGGATTGCACATGGGAGACGGAGGAGAGCATTCGTGCTTCGAATCCGAAATTATTCGTTTAAGGTACTTTGCTTTGTTATCTTATCTTCCTTTGTTTTCCTTCTTTCGTTCCTTTTCGAGGACGAAAAGTTCTGAGTGGGGGAGAGTGTAACAGCCTAGATTTTTCTAGCACTTTATTCTTTTATTTTTTTTAAAAAAAAACCTTAAAATTTATTTTATTTTAAAGTATTTATTTGATTGAATCATTTCCCAAAAGTCTAAAGATAAAATTGAAAGTTTTTGAAATTTTTAACTTTGTTTAAAGGACAACTCCAATTGGAATTTTAATAAAAATTGAATTTTGTATATTTAAAATTTACCTATAAATTCTTAGGAAAATAAGTGAATACGAAGAATGTAAACGAATTTAAATTTTAGTTAAGTAATAAGTTTTAAGAATTCAGTGTATGTACAGACTGTTAAATTTCGCATTTAAAAGGGCACGAATTTTAAATGGTATAAATAACGTATATAGGAAAACGTATTAATAATAAAAAATTCAACGCATTCAATTTGTTTTAAATTTGGTATAAATCTTTGTCTAATAAAACTTTACCGTTTCTTTATAAATCAATGCTATCTGTAAATCGATTGCCATTTCCTTTACCAAAAGCAATACGTGATATCCTCTTTACACTAAAAGTTCAAACTCCTGAAATCAATGCTGGTTGTAAATATTCAAATCCACGTACAACTTCATTTGGTTAATAGGTATATAATCTGTGATTTCCATTTACCGTTCAAAGAAAAATGATTTCTTGCCGTTTCATTCCAAATATAAATCACTCAGCCTATTAAAGACTCACGCAACCAATTAAATGAAAATTTGCAATGAAATCAAATAATTCCTTTAACGTTTATCACTTGCCTTTTGGCAATCAAGTGGGAAAATTTAGCCGTTTTAAAGAAATAACTTCTGCTTTTATCAGATTGAAGTTTGCATAAGCTCACACATCATAGATTTCTTACCGTTCACATTTTTTCCATTTCAAAAATCAAATTCTTGCCCAAAATTTATCACTTACCTTAAATAAAATCAGTACGTTGAGATGTTCAAAAATCAAACTTGCTTCCCTTGCGTGACAAATCAACGAAAATTTATTCCTAAATACTACACGTTTTCCTTTGATTTCGCAAATCTCTGTTATAAATATAAACCTCGTATCACTTTTCTCCCATCTCATTTTGGCTCCTTCTTTCTGCGTAAGGTTTCTTCAGGTAATAGTGTCAAACCTTCTTTTGCTTTTTATTTTTCTCCTGGTTTCATTTTTCCCACTGTCCACCAAAAGACTCGTCCCACCAAATCGGCCTGCACCCCATTTCTTTTTTCGGCCTCCTTTTTCATTTTTGTATTGTACGAGGACTTCATCAACCATTTTATTTTCCACTTATATTCTTTTGCCTAAATTTTGCCCATAGGCCCAGGACGTGTTTGAAAGTGTGCATATCAGAACAGTAATATAGGTTGTGTTATCCAAACTGCAGATTAGGTTGATAATTAATTGTTAATTGATAATTGATAATAAGTTATATTTGAGAATTTAAAATTTAATTGTTAAGTTAATAATTTATTTCAGCACGAAAATGTGTCTTTTGTAAATGAACCGTTTTAACCTATGACTTTATGTAGCATTTTATAAGTGCTACGGAAACTGAATTTTTGATTGTTTTAATAAAATTTAATAGAAATAATCTTTGGGAAAAGGCTTAAATTTTGGAATTTAATATGTAATTAATAACATAAGGAATTGACTTTAAATGGTTTTAAATGGAAGAATTTAACTTTTAAATGTGAGTTGAAAGGCAATTAATTCATAAATAAATTGAATAGATTTAAATGGTATTTTATATTAAATAAAATGACTGATGTTTAAATAAATGATGTTTGAAATGATATTATGATATTGAAATTTATTTGAAATTTATTTTGATTTTTAAAAGTATAAATACCATTTTTAAAAGTTGTAACCACGAGTTATAATAACGCTTGGTTGTTAAAGAGACCGGATCGGATATATGGCATACTCTCTGTCGATACCGAAAACCACTTTAACAACCGTGCACGCGATGGAGATTCCAGAATGAAGTAGGATGGTGGTGACGCGTTCTTGAGGTAAATACGTGGACCCGACTCCCGTGAGTTGCCATAAGGTGGCTAAAACAGGAGCGATTCTCGGATTAATGAGGTAGCACATCTGATCGGACGCACTTCTTCGTATGCCATTCTATTACTTTTGTGATTGTTTGGTGCGCACCTTTGATTTGGGAGTGTTGTTCGAGGTGGGCGGTAGCTGCGCGCTACGCGTTTCCAACGGTCCGGATGCGTAATTGGTATATCTACCCTAGCATTTCCTAGTTGTGCCGTGTCACCTACCATAGCGAGATTTATACAATTTTGGTTTTGTACCATACCTATGGAGTGCCCTCTGACGACGCCCATTCCGGGGGAGATTACGGTACTGTATAGACTATGAGAATATATTATGTGTTAAGGTGGAAAATGTAAAGCCTTAACGCTATTTAAAAGTAAGTTTATTTTACTAATAGACACTATTATAATAGCGAGGTATTACTACATGGTAAATAGCTTAACGGATCCATAGAGGATGGACGGTCCCAAGCATCCTTTAAGTTACTCGCTCTATATTATAGTACACTTGAATTAGCTTACACTATATAAGTATGTATGTCCTGACTCGAGTGTTTATGTTTTATTTTACGCTCGGGTCAGCCTGAGTTGCAGTTCAGTCGTCATCCTGGAGCTAGGACTTCTGTAGATCCTTTCAAGCTGCTGGCTTCTTTCTGTCCGTTATCTTATTTATGAAATCAAGACTTTGGGATTATTTGTATTTTTATTTGATGATTTAAACTATATTTGGGATGAAAGACTATGTAATTTTTATTTGTTGAGACTATTTGTAGTGGCTTCATGAACCACTAAGTATTTTTAAATTCCGCTGCGAGATTTCTGATATCCGTGTCTGTGATTCTGTGATTTGATTTCATTTGCTCCTAATTTGTTTACAATCTATTGTTTTGAACTATTCAAGCTTGACATGTTTTAATTTATTGTCGAATTGAATGGTACAAAATAATAATTCGTTACAATTTCATTACTATTATTATTATATATTATATGGTTCCACTACACTGTATTCCGCTGCATTAATATTATTGGTATGTGAACTCTGATATTTATTGTATAAAGAAGAATCAAATGTTTGTAAACAGTTTTATGAACTATATATTTATTATTATATTTTATCCTTCCGCTGTGAGATTCTGTTTTGTTTTATTCTTTCTCGTTTTTCTTATTTACCTCATAACAATCCGCCTTTCTGTACGGTTTGAATCGGCATGTGTGTCGATTTAAAGCGTGCGAAAAGGCGGGATGTTACAGATTTCATTCCATCCCAATAATAAAGTCGCTTCATATCCGCGTACATTTTACTTCTATCGGGACGAATGATAAATTTAGAACGGTGAGAATCCTCTAAAATATCTCTACGAAGATTATTATTATTTGAGACGATAAGTCTACCAAATTTTCTAATACCGCCACGAGCATCAATATCAAAATCTTTCAAACCTTCAATATCAATTTTATCCCTACAACTTTGGCTAAGAAAAGCCAATTCGGGATCTAGTTTTGTGCTTCAAGAATGCAATCTAAAAGAGAGGGATGAGCCTCAATGCAACATAAAACGAGAGATGCATATAAATTGGATTCATGATCTCGAATCTCACAAGTGGATGAAGTCTTGAGATCATTTCATTCGGATATCATCATGGAAACAACCGTTTGTTGCTTACGACTAAGGGCATCAGCAACACGATTTCCCTTTTCGGAAATATAAAGAATATCAAGATTATAAGATGCAAGAAACTCGAGCCAACGTTGTTGACGTAAATTAAGTTCCTTTTAATAAAATAAATACTTCAAAGATTTATGATCGGTGTGGAGAACAAATTTTTCTCCCAAAACATAATGGCGCCAAATTCTAAGGGCGAAAACAATAGCCACGAGCTCTAAATCATGAGTGGCATATCTAGTCTCGGCAAGCTTTGATTGCCTAAAAGCATAAGCGATAACACGTTCCCTTTGCATAAGAACGACACCCAAACCAACACGACTAGCGTCGGTATAAACAATAAAATCTTACTTCCCTTCGGGAATCACAAGAATAGGAGCATTGGAAAGGTGTTCTTTTAATTTCTGAAAAGAAGCTTCACATTTGTCCGATCAAATGTATCTAACTCCTTTCTTTATCAAGCTAGTAAGAGGCACGACAATTTTAGAAATGTCCTTTATGAACCGACGGTAATAACCCACCAATCCAAGAAAGCTACGAATTTCCGTCACACTCCCCGGTCTCTTCCAATCTTGAATCGCTTCTATCTTTGAAGGATCCACGAAAATTCCGGATTCAGAAATGATATGACCACGAAATTTCACACGAGATTGCCAAAAGTCTTACTTAGAAAATTTTGCTTTCAATTAATTGCTCCTAAGAGTTTCCAACACAATCCGAAGATGTTTTTCATGCTCTTCCTCGGTTTTAGAATAAACAAGAATATCATCTATAAAGATGAGAACAAATCGATCGAGGAAGTCTTTGAAAACTCGATTCATAAGGTCAACGAAATAAGCCGGAGCATTCGTTAAACCAAATGGCATAACAAGCCATTCATACGATCCATAACGAGTATGGAATGATGTCAAAGAAATGCTATCCTCTGCAATATGAAGCTGATGAAAACCGGTTGCTAAGTCTAACTGTGAAAAGACTGTAGCACCGCTAAGTTGATCAAATAGATCATCAATCTGAGGTAAAGGATATTTATTCTTGATAGTAAGATCGTTAAGCTTGCGGTAGTCAACGCAAAGCCTAAGTGTACCATCGAATTTCTTCACAAAAATAGCAGAAGCTCCCCAAGGAGAGGAACTAGAACGAATAAATTGCTTCTTTTTCAATTCAGATAATTGTTTACGCGTCTCCTCATTTTCTTTAATGGACATACGATTAGGAGGACGAGTAATAGGTAAAGCTCCAGGAATTAGATTAATTCTGAACTCAATGGCTCGCTTAGGGGGTAATCCTAAAACGGGCTCAAATATATCGGTAAATTCACGAACAACGTGAATGAGAGAAATGACATCTTCCTCATCATCATTATCGTCATCATGGGGATTTAAAGAATATAAAGATGACGCCAAGTTGGAATCCGAATCTTTAAGAACAACAGAAATCTGCTTAACAGATTGAGGATGTCGAAGATGAATAGTCTGCTCAAGACATAGGATATGGGCTTCATAATGGTTAAGCCAATCCATTCCCAAAATCATTCCGAATCCTAAGTAATGCATGACATGCAAATCGGCTCGGAAAGGAAAATCACATAAAATAATCTCGACGTCTTTACAAAGCAAACTAAGTGTTGCGGATCCACCAATCAGATTCGCAATTCTCAAATAAGTCATTAAAGCCATAACACTTAAAGAAAAAATATCAACAAGTTCTTTTGATATAAAAGAATGAGATGCACCCATATCAAAAAGAACTCGAATAGGTTGATCACGAAATATAATGATGCCATCAAGGATAGGATGAGAAATACCTTGACCGCGAGAAGTGTTACTAGGGGCTTGCACAACATTTAGCTTTCCTTCCTTCTTGCTTTGAAGTTTGGGACATGAAGATATAAGATGACCCGAATTTTTGCAATAGCGACAAAAGAGAGATTTCGGACATCTATTAGCATAATGGTCCTTAGAACCACAATTGTAGCATTACCCACTACTAGGGGTAGGAGTCTTTGCTACCGAAGCTGCTTGCTTCCCTTTCTTGTTGGGATTTGAGCCTTTAAATTTAATAGGCCTTTTCTTGTTGTTGTTGAAGCTCGGTTTGGTACCCACAACTTCAACATCACTCTCCTTATCTGCCTCTTCAAGTCGAAGGACGATATCAATAAGCTGATCAAAAGCAACTTCTAATTTCAGAAGTAATGGCTTTTTGAGATTCTTATTCAAGCCATAGACAAACCTCTAATTTTTCTTCAATGGGGTATCTATATATTCAACCCCGTATTTAGAAAGAGATTCAAAAGATGCGACGTAGTCCGTCACAGAAGATTCACCTTGAACAAGGTATATGAAACGTCGGGCCAAACTTACTTTTTCAGCTTCCGACACAAATTTTAATTCGAATCGTTTCCAGAATTGCTCTCAAGTAAGATCCGCTTCAATAATTTCAGAAGTCAAAAGCTCATACCAATCTAATGCTCTCTCTTAGAGCATACTAGAAGCCACTTGGACTCGATGAAGATCAATAAGATTCATGCGAGTAAAGATGCGATCGCATGCTCTAAGCCAAGCTTGGACTTCAACGACGCTTTCGAAACCCTTGAATGGCTTCCCACCCAAGTTGGTATAAACACTGCACAAGCGTGCAAATACGGATTTTGGGTGAGTAGGCTCTGGAATGGGTGCGACAGCTTAAGCATTCTTTACAAGATCAAGAAGCTGTTGAGCTGACGTACATACTCCATCTTGAGGAGTGGCACTTGATTGACCGGCACTGGAACGGCCTGGTCTAACCATTTCTCTTCTTTAAGAAAGAAAGAAGAAAAACGTTATTCTCAGAATGAATATCTAACAATCATGATTTATAAAACAAGGCATCACAAGAAAAATAGGATAGAACGGGTCCAATGACTCGAATAAAAATCCTAAGGCACGACTCCTAAGAAAGATCTAGGACAATGATCCTTGCTAGATTATTCCACATTGTTTCGAAGTTTGGTTCTGATACCAAGCTGTGACGTCCCACTTCTATACACACGCTAGCCAAGGACACTATGGAGTATTATCGTCAACTAGCACGAAGAATAAGGCTGTTGAGGAGCGACCATCAATGTAATTGCTTTGTGCGAGCACCATGCATTTCTTTTCAAGAGGAAATCCGATATACCGATACAAACTCAAAGCTACTACATAATGGCTATTTGGTCTTCGAAAACAAATATAGAAATAGGCATAACATAAATTAGTAACAGATGTTCATATCTTAAAGGCGAAAACAGATATGAATATAACACATGAAAACGTACACCAAAGTAGTGGTCAAACAAGATCCACAATATCACAAAAGAATAGATACAAGTGCTAGACAAAAGAATATGTATACATCAAGGAGTCTCTATCTCAAATGTATAACAACAAAAACTACCAATCTAATATAGTTAGACAAAAGTCAAATGATGATCACTGATAAGGAGTCAAACAGAAGCACCTGTAACATCTCGGTCTGACCCGAGTATTGTTTAATAAGAAAATAATAAACGGATCAGTCTACTATAAATATCAGATAAAATGAGATAGAATAAGAGATATAACAAAAACGTATGATAACCATAATGCCATACAGTGACAAGTATACATTTAATAACGACAAAGTCATACAATATCTCAAAAATCTCAAAGCAATAAAAAGAATGTCATATTCTTTATTTTATTCACCAAACCACAAATATTGACAAAAATTCAATTGCCAATCACAAAAGAGGGAAATACAAATTCTAGAAATCATCAATTGGAAATCCACAAATCACAAAAGGGGGAGGCCTATCACAAACGGGAGCATGAAAATTCACCAACATGTGTATCACAAACAGGACGTGTCCCATGGTCGCTAACCATAGAGCCGGTGCATCGACGTAGTACAGCGGTATGCCCGAGGAACCTGAAACTCAAATAATTCGGAACAACTACGTAGTACAACGGTACGCCCGACGAACCTGATAAGCCGGAACAACGACATAGTACAACGGTACGTCCGATGAACCGAACTCCATAAAAGAATATGGGTCGCTAGCCCACAAGAATGAGTCGAAACTCCAAAGAACACATAGGTCATTAGCCTATAAACGAAATGAGACGAAACTCAATAAAACGAGGTATAGTCCCCTGCGTGGACAAAGAGACATCGCATATCGCAAGTCTAATCACAAAATGATCAACAATGATCAATAAAAAGTGTGAATTACAGTAAGCAAGTAAATAAATGAGTTTAGCTTCATGTCTCATAACCAATGGCTTAACTTAAATATTCACGAATAAATTGTAGATCTCCACTCATAAATTGTCATAAGAGTTTCAATCGAACAAGTCCAAAAATTAACCGACGAAGTAAACGCAAACGTTTCATACCACTAGTTTTACTAAGCCGTTTAATGAGATTTCTCAAACGAATGAGGTAAAGGTTTGTGTATACTAATAGATTGGAAAATGGTTTTATAAACAAGCTTTGTATTAAAAATAGAGTTGAAATCATCTTTCAAAAAGAGTTTGAATATTTACTGCTAGTATAGAAACCTTTGTATTTAAAAGTGACAAGTCACGGAAATGATTGTAGAAACAATCAATCGTCAAAAATTCACATACAAAGACGTGAATCAAATCCATAGAAATCGATTCTGAATCAATCAAAATGGTTATTCTTAAAAATCCCAAAAAAGAAGTCATCAAAGACGATAATAAATGATAACAACAAATCGGATCAACACGAATCGATAAGAATTGAATCTCAAGCAAAATAGGCAAGTTATGCTGAAGCAAGCAGGTCAGTCGACTGGACACTGAGTTCGGTCGACTGGGCCAATGCCTGGAAAACTCTCGGGTTCCAGGTCAGTCGACTGGACTCAGAAAGCCAGTCGACTGGACCCTGTTTTCCAGTATTCCAGCCTATCACAATAAAGGGCAAACTCTCAACAATTTGCGATCGGACGAGCAATGGGTGCTAGGGGTTTATGCCAATCGACAACCCAGCCATATAGGCTCTTCGATACACCACCAAAAGCATGTTCATACATTAAAGCTAGGATTTTTAAAGTATTTGACTTCAAAACACAAAAAATTGAAATGTTCACCAAATCAATTCAAATCAAAAGCAAATGAACATGAATAGATGTTAGAAATTCATACCTAACAATAATGGTAGCTATAGACATGGATGTGAGATAAAAATCTCACCTTCTACACAAAAACAAGGAAGGAGAAGCTTGAAAACAAAGGAGAATCAACCACTCTTCAATCACAACTCTAAAAGCTCCAATCTAATATCATAAGCCAAAATTTCCAAAATTAGGTTATAGGGAATTTCTGAAATTAGAGAGAGATTGAGATGGAGAAGAAGAAAGAGATGCTTACCTAAGCTTCTCTTTGATTTTGGAGCTAAAACTTGGATTTGCTAAGGAAACTAGGGTTTAGGATTTTAATTTTCATTCTTCACCACCATTTTTGTCAAAGCTTAAGTTGTAGAAAATATTATGAAACAATGAAGAGGTGTGGAGTGGAGTTGGGTTGATATGTTAGGTTAATGGGCTGAAACCCAAACTCAAAGCCTTAAGTGAAAAGGTCGAAATTTTAGCTAGCTCCAAACATATCAATGTTTATACTAAAAAAGATCGCAAACGTCATTTTGAACTCAATGGAAGTGGTCTCAAGTCCTAATTTGACTGTTTGAAAAAAAGCTTTTCGAGCTATAATCCGACTAACGACGCTATATTTAAATAAAATATTTAAATACACAATCGTAAAATATGCGGGCTGTTACTTCTATACTGATATTTGAGTATTTAGAAGTGATGGTGTCTGACTATTTAAGTGTTCTGCTGTGATATAGGTCTGTGGGTTTTATCTTTGCTGAAATGGTGATACAATGACCCTATTCTCTGGGGATCTAAATCGATGAGCTGTTCAAAATATTTAGGTTTGATAATATTATCTTCTTGATCTGTGTTTGCTCATTGAATTTTAGAAAATGCTTATCTTTGATTTATATATTTTTTCTTAACGAATTGTGGGCACATTAAGCAAAGACACATGGCGAGGTGTTACTTCCTTGCCTGACTTCAAGTTAGGTTTTCTAACGTGGCTAGCAATGATGCTAAGCAAAATAAAATTTCAATCCATATTTCTTTAGAAAATAGATTTATCTTGACGTGAATGTTTAAATTGATTTGCACAATGTAGGACTTGGCAATAGTAGTTTCAGAAAACTTATTTTGTGCAAAATGTTACATCGCAAAACAACTGCAAAGGTCATCGCTCTCCCATAGATTAATATAATATTATCCAATTTGATGGTAGAGAATGTGATCTTATTACCAGGTATATTAAAATTAAAATCATTATTACCAGAATGTAAAATTTATAAAACTGAAAGGCAAATTAATTTTTATAACAAAACAATAATCTTACCAACTCCTTCACCATCCTAGCATACCCCTTTTTATTTATCGTGCACAGAATCTTATTTTTTCTCTAATCTCTATGTATTTCTTGGTCTTCAATTACAAAATAGAAATTCACAAATTAATAGAATACAATAAGTGTTGTTTACAAGAATCTTATTCGAGAAGGATTGGACGATACCTCAAATTCTTCGAACAGTTTCTCCCTAGTAAAATCTCTCCACTGTTGATTTAGTATTTCAAACAAACTCAACGACAATCTTCTTGGTCTAATGCTAGTAGTGGTGGATTTCAAATGACATACAACATGCTCTATAAAATACGGTATCCAAATACTACTTGGTTTTCTTATGGACTTAAACAGTACAATAATACATATTTGTACCTTCGCACAATCAACCATGCTTCTCTTTCATTTGTTGGATTAGACCTACTAGGTTGTGAAAATTGTCCTAGTATGCCCCGTACCTCTTAGACACTGCATAAAACAAACGACGTACTATTCTCTGTTAGAATCACAATAGAAAATCTCCCAAAGGTACAACAAAAATGTCAATTCATAAATAATAGAATAATTGTCAATAAAGTTATCATAAATAAAAGAGAAGCCTTGAAACAAGGAAGCCAGCAAGATAACCAACCTTGTACCATATGCCATCAAGGCCAATTTTCCATACAGCAGTGACTACATTAATGTAATCATGATATGGATAACGTAAAGCTAGACTAATATTAAATTCAACTCTCTCTATAGATAAACTTTGGATAATTGTTATTACTAATCACGATATTCTACTAATATTGTCATAAAGGTGCCAATATATAATATGATACTGTCACACACAATTTGACAACATACGCTTTTGAGGCAAGTAATGTTTGGTCATGAATAACAGTAGCGTTTCATCTCTAAAAAAAATAGGAAAAGAGTGACATGAAATGAGTGTGAACGTATATCTGTTTAAAGTGTACCTTATTTTCTTTCTTTAATTTGAGATCAAACATAGTTGCAGAAGAGGTAAATTCTATGGAGTTTATTCAGCTGTATTGTAGTTATTTGTTGGTTGCAAGTCAGACATGTACATAAATAACTAGTCTATCATTTTCATACTTTTGTTCTATTCAGCTGTATTGTAGTTATTTGTTGGTTGCAAGTCAGACATGTACATAAATAACTAGTCTATCATTTTCATACTTTTGTTCTTGAAAAAAATGCATCAATTTTACTTCTTAGACTTAACAGTAAGTGCACAGCATAGTGAAACTAAATTTAATTTTGTCATGTTTTATAAAAATCCAAGGCAATGTTATGTATAATTTACAAACAATTATCAAACATTTGACTCCTAGATTCTTATTTGATTTGAGCTTAATAAGCTAGTCAAACCCAGCTTTTAAAATGAAACAAAACTAATATTATTATATATAAAAGAATGTGTACTATAAACCATTAGAAGAAGAATCGGAATCGCTAATTAACAGAACCTACTTAAGCATACAGAAAAAAATAATTTAATCAAGGCTTATGTGCATTGCATGTCTGTTGCGCCACCTAACTATTACTTCCAACCAAGTACTCTTAAGCATGCTTTTGACACGCATGCTGGTAAGTGAAAATCCACTTTCATATTCAAAACAAACAGGATGCTTCATATTCAAAATAATAGTCAGGAATTCATCATGACTAATGTAATAAAAACCACAAGTAATAAGCAGTACAAATAAAAATGAACAAAATTCTAGCAAAGTTAATAATCTTTATATTTTAATAGAACATTGCAATATAAGAAATTCGATATCAAAATTCACAAGATACGAAATCCAAAGCAAAATAATCAAACAACACAAAGTAAATAGTAAAAAATAAAAAGCATTTCTTTAGCCTTTATGCTGCAGTTTATGGCACACATTTACCATGGACTACAAATGTACATTTAAAAGACAGAATTTGTTTTATTTGATAGTATATATAGGAAATGTGGAAATGTTAAACAGGCACGCTAATTAATCATTTAATCATACTAGAGTTAGCAACTAGGATGTCATATTCAACTTTAAAATTGTTGCTATAATAGCCCAATCACATTTTGTTAGAATTTTTTCTTTTGTATTATCATCTGTTTCAAAATCCTAAATAGTTTGCATCAGAAGTATTATAGGAAACTCAATCACTATTTAAACTCTGGAATTGAGCAATACCTTAGATTTAGGAACAACAAATTGTCTTTAACACATCGCAGCGATTCTAGGTAAGGTCGAGAAGACCATATTTACACACAAGCAGTACGTGATGAAGTATGTGAAGCGATTTTGAGATGCGAAGCCGTATTTGGAGCGCCTGAAACTTCGAAGCGATTTGGAATCGGTCGATTTCGTGGATGAAGTTGCGAAGTGATTTGGAATCGATCGATTTAGAATCTAAAGTTGCGAAGCGATTCGGATTGGGGAAGTAGGGTTTCCTATGCATGTAAAAAAAGTTAAAAGGGGAAGCGGTGAGTTTAGTGATAAATCAAACCCTGCAAATCCTATCCTACATAAAATTACTATGTAAATAGGAAGAAATCACCTATGTATGTACTTAATTATAAATTATTAATTATAAACCATTGATTATAATAATTAAGAATTGATAATTAATAATTGATAATTAATAATTTTAAATTACTAATTATAATTTATAAATTAATATTTATGAATTAATATATTTAAGCCATTAATTATAACAAACTATTAATTTTAAACTATTAAATATTAAGCATATATATTATTATTTATGCATTTTTATTAGAAACTAGCGTTTACTATAATTTTATTAATTAACGTTAATTAACTATAATATATTATTAACTAAAAGAAATTATCAATTATAACCTAGTAATTGTAAAATATTTTTTGATAATTATGAATTATATAGAATATAACATATTAATAACTATATAAGTTATCATTTATTAACAATTAATTATAAATCATCATATATATCAATTATTAAATTTAAATTAGTATATCTTAATTATAAATTGCTAACTACTAATTGTTATAGTATTTTCAACCAATTGCAAACATGCTAAAAATTAACGCAGATTTAGCCTTTTCGAACATCTCCTCAAAGATTTTACGACCCATAAGTAAAACTTATAAAAAAGTTGTTATAGACTTGTATTCTTAATGTTTGTAGGGGAATCTTGCTAAAGATGGTTATTACAACATTTAGGAAACAAAAGTTGTTTTAAACCACATATTACAATGTATATGAATAAAATTTGTCATAAACTAATATTTTACAACGTTTCTAAATAATTGTTGTCATAAACCATTAATTTACAACGTTTTTTGAGTAAAAGTTGTAATAAACAATTTTTTACAACGATTTTATAAAAATGTTGTCATAAACAACTATTTTACAATGTTTATTCAGTAAGATGTAAAAAAGATCTATTATAACTTTCAAAGTAAAAACGGTGTAATATAAACGTTATAATAGAGTATTTTTGTTGTAGTGGACATTACCTTCTAAATTTCATTTATATCCCATGTCTTTATGGGTCTTAACACTCATCTGATATAGCATATCACATGTGCATCATCATCACGTCATGCATACAAATAGATGTAAGCGATAATCAACGTTAATCACTTCGCATCAAACCATAGTTTGCATCAAATAACATGTGTTAACTCCTATGTTCAGCAACTCAGTGAGACAAAGAAGTAAGAGACCTACGAGATAAGGACCTAACGATCTAACACATGAAGCGGGCTAAGCGACCTAACTTCTTAAGTGGAGTAGCGACTTAAGAAGGTTAGTGACTTAACACCCAAGCGACTTAACAGGCAAGCGGCTTAACAGGTAATGACTTAAGGAGAGCAGCGACTTAAAGGATTAGATGGTCCAGCGACCTAGCGACCTATTGAGTTACCGACCTAAATGCTTAAAGGTGGACGACCTAACGACTTAATTACTCCGCGACCTAAAGAGTGAAGCAACTTAGCGGCTTAACTATTCTACGACCTAAGAAGGTCAGCGACCTAAGATCTAATGGATCAACAATGGGTTAATGACCAATGGAAGGATGCGCCTTAGCGACCTAATACTCAAGCGACCTAGCATCTTCTACAAGCTAAAAACAAGATCCCATACCCACTAAGTCGCTTGCGACCTAAGTAGGTCGGAGCAATTCCTTTAGGCCGTATTTGGTAGGTCGCATCTCTTTTTCTTGCCATCCCTTAGGTCGCCCACGACCTAAGTTATAGCCAACCTAACCCTAAGTCGCCCCTCGACCTACGACCTGACTTAGGTCGCTCACGACCCAATACTTGATGAAAAAACTATGCCGCTTTCCCATAGGTCATTAAGACCTACCCGCTAGTTCATGTGGCCAAGTACAAACCAGTTAAGTCGTAGCTCGTATCTCCCTAGCTCACCGACGATCTACGACTTATCTTAGGTCGCTCACGGCCTAAGCCTCACCCAGGAAAACCCCTATAAATACAGCATGAGCTACAAAATTGGGGAGATCTATTTGGCTCATTCTCGAAGCACCGATACCATGTCGTTTTCTCAACTAACACAGCACTTCAAGCACTCCAAACACCAAGGACACTACGACATACTTTAAGAGAATATCTACATCATTCAACATGGATTCGAGAGATTATTCTTCATCAAAATTTGATCTACTAGTCTAAAGTGTGTTGTAATTGAAGAAAGTTGTATAAGTTGTACTTGAGTCAGCAATAAAGAGATATAAAGTGGGCGTAGGCTTGACTATAAGCCGAACCACTATAAAAATTGTGTCTTCTACCGTCTTTCTGATATTTTTCTGCTTATTTCTGATTCCCGTATCATCGGGTGGTGCTTTCACACTTGATTTACTTGCATCGGGGTGTTAGCGTCAGATTTTTACGTTAACATTTTTGGTGCTTTCACTGAGAACCGAACTCAGGATACTGTCATCATAGCTTCACAGAAATTTGTAGAAAGGATCTCTCTAAAAAACAGGAGTTTATCAAAAATAATGGCCCCCGGAAGAAAACGCAAGTCTGTTAGATCCGACGATGTTCGCGAGACTACTGCCACTTCTCCTCCTTTAAGTCAAACAACTCCAACCGTCGGAGTTACACGGGCAGAGTTGGATGCCGTGGTATCTGGGCTACATCGACAAATGGAAGCTCAGAATAACCTAATGATGGAAAGGTTGAATGCTTTATTTGAGGCAAACCGCCAGCCGGCAACTAAGGAGGGAAACCTTGCCGATGAAGTGCAAAATGTGGAAGGAAGAAATATCCCTCAAAGGCCAGCTGACCTAGTGGAAAGGACACCTCCCCAAGCCGGAGGATCGGGGCCGCAACCAACCCTCCGTGAACGGTTGTCAAGACAAAATTCAGAGAGAATGGTTGATGTTTGTCTGGCTGAGCCTCAAAATGATGAAGAGTATTTCTCAGGCATGGTTCGTCAGATTATGAAGGAAAGTATGCAAAGAAATGAAGTTGAGAAAGAACGGGGTTTCGCTCCGAGCAAAACTCCATTCACTGAAAAGATCTTGAAAGCAGAATTCCCAAGGAAGTTTGTCCCTCCAACTATTCCAGCTTACAAGGGACGAGCGATCCTAATGAGTTTCTGTATAAGTATGATTGGCACATGACGGGTGCCAGAGCCTCTGATGAGATCAAATGCCGGTATTTTCTAGTATACCTGGAAGGAGTTGCTTTACTTTGGTTCACAAAGCTGCCGGTCCGATCGATAGACCAATTTTCTGATTTGACTCGAAAATTCAAGGAACAGTTTCGATTGTATGCGTCAAAGGCAAAGGATATAATGTCATTATCCAGCTTGGAGCAGAATCCTGGAGAATCCATTAGGGCTTTCTTGAATCGCTTCAATATAGCTCTGGCTGAAGTAGACAACGCAGAGCCGAGAATGATTTTGACATACCTGATGAAGGCTATTGATAAGATAAGTGAGTTCGGGAGGTGGTTGAAAATGAAAGAACCGAATTCACTTGACAAGTTTTATAAGAAAGCTGATGAATTCATGCGCCTGGAAAGCCTCCAAGCACCGGCTAAGGTGGTATCGACAGGGGCTGGAAATAGTAATGTTGTTCCGAATAAGAAGGAATCTAGCAATCAGAAGAGGGGGAACGAAGGTCAGAAGAGGCAAGGAGATGCAAAGAAAGGCCGTCCCTTCAACTTCACCCCTCTGACTGATACCCCGGAGAACATCTACTTTGCAAACAAAGACACGGTCGAATTCCCCACGCCAGCTAAGAAAAGAGTTAATAGGAAAGCTGAGAAGAATGGAAGGTTTTGCCGATTCCATAACCAACCCGGGCATGATACTAATGAGTGCCGTCACTTGAAGGAGGTAATCGAGGAACTATTGAAGGAAAACAAGCTCCAGCAATATGTAAAAAGGAACAAGAATGGCCCAACTTCGTCAACTCAAGGACAACAGGTTCCTGTTCATCGTCCTAGCTCAAGTGAAAAGGCGGCAGCCCATGAATCAGAGAGGCCTGTTATAAATGTGGTTACAGGGGGCCCTCACCCAGCTGGCAGGAGTTGGGGTGAGATGGAAAGATACGCCCGTGCTTTGAAGTATGCACCGACAGATGAAAGTGTTTGTGTTAGAAGATGCTGCACCCCTGAAGCGGCAGAAATTTTTTAATGATGACATTATATTCAGTGCTAGGAATTCGATGGGTGTTGAAGCTCCTACCATTGATCCTTTGGTCATCTCCGCTGGCATTGGGCCAGCTACTGTGAAAAGAGTTCTGGTTGATTGGGAGCTTCGTGCAACATTCTCTTCAAGAAGACTTTTGATCAGATGAAGATTCCAATAGCTGACATTCAAGCTTCATCGCTAAAGATTGCTGGTTTTACCGGGGAGCCGAAACAGCCAATTGGGACTATCGATTTGTTCGTAGAGCTTGGAGAGGGGCAGAGAAAAGTGGCTCAAAAACAGACCTTTGTTATTGTTAAAGAATTTTCTGCCTACAATGCCTTCCTAGGCCGACCAACTCTGGCAACATTCAAAGCTATTCTTGCCCTATGGTGTCTGACCATAAAATTCCCCACAGATAATGGAGTTGGTGTGGTGAAAGGGGATCAGAATGCTGGACGAGAATGTTATCTTACAGAGTTGCGTGAAACGAGGAAGAGAGAAATGAGAAAAGATGCGGCGGCCCCAGTCCGCATCAAAGAATCAACCTTGTAACAGTTATAGGGCGGACCCTGCACAGGCGAACATAGCGGTGCACGAAGAGAGATGGATCCCAGAAAAGCCAGTGCAGGGGAGAATAGAGTGGTACCAGTTGAAGTGACAGTACCGGTACCTGTTGACCCGAAAGACTCGAACAAAGTTTTGAATGTGGGTTCGCAGCTTAATGCAACGGTTCAAAATGTTTTGATATCATTTTTGAAAGCAAATTTGGATGTATTCGCTTGGACTCATGCCGATATGTGTGGAATATCTCTAGAAATTGCAGTGCATACCTTGAATATTGATCCAAAGTTTACACCGGTAAAGCAGAAAAGAAGAACTCAAGGTCCTGAAAGGTCAGCAACATTAAAAGAAGAGGTTGATCGGCTCATGGAGAATGGTTTTATCAGGGAATCTACTTATCCGAATTGGGTCTCAAATCCTGTACTGGTTAAAAAAGCTAATGGGAAATGGGGAGTGTGCATTGACTTTTCAGATCTAAACAAAGCCTGCCCCAAAGACTGCTTCCCGTTACCCAGGATTGACTAGTTGGTGGATAGAACGGCGGGGCATGAATTGCTATCTTTTATGGATGCCTACTCCGGATATAACCAGATCATGATGCATGAGCCAGATCAGGAGGACACGAGCTTTATCACCGATGTTGGTCTCTACTGCTACAGAGTCATGCCTTTCGGACTTAAGAATGCGGGGGCAACTCACCAAAGACTTGTTAATGCCATGTTTAAACCACAGATTGTCAAGACTATGGAAGTTTATGTCGATGATATGCTGGTAAAGTCAAAGAAAGCAGTGGACCACATAGATCACTTGGCAGAGATGTTCTCAATCCTCCGAAAGTACGGTATGAAGCTGAATCCTTTGAAGTGTTCATTTGGGGTAGAATCTGGAAAGTTTCTGGGTTTCATTGTGAGTGCAAGGGGCATTGAAGCTAATCCTGCTCAGATAACTGCCTTAAGAGAAGTCAAAGCTCCTAGAACGAAGAGGGAATTGCAAAGTCTCAATGGAAAAGTTGCTGCCTTGAGTCGATTCATTTCCAAAGCTACTGATAAATGCATTCCATTCTTTGATGCTCTAAAGAAAGGAAGAAAAAACTTTGACTGGACTCCTGAATGCCAGAAAGATTTCAGTGAGCTGATTCGTCATATGGAAACACCTCCTATACTTTCTAAGCCTAACGATGGTGAAGATCTCTTTGTATATTTGGCAATCTCGTCTCATGCCCTCAGCGCAGCTTTGGTACGGGGGGAGGCAAAAATTCAGCGCCTGGTTTACTACATCAGCAAGAGATTCACTAGGGCAGAATTGAACTATTCAAAGTTGGAAAAGCTCGCCTATTGTCTACTGATTGCATCAAGAAAATTGAGGCCATATTTCCAAGCTCATCCCATCAAAGTCCTCACCGATCAGCCCTTGAAGCAAGTCCTGTTTCGTCCTGAGACTTCGGGTCATCTTTTGAAGTGGAATATTGAGCTCAGTCAATATGACATAACTTATCATCCCCGGAGAGCAATCAATGGACAAGCTTTGGCAGACTTCATCGCAGAATGTACAGACAAAGGTGATAGTGAGGAGGTGGTAACCGATAATTCCCCACTTCTATGGAAATTGTATGTTGATGGCGTAAGAAACGGTTACTGTTCCGGGGCTGGGGTTGTGCTTGAAACCCCTGAAGGACGGTCACTGTGTTATGCATTGAGATTAGAATTTCCTTCGACTAATAATGAGGCAAAATAAGAAGCTCTCATTGCTGGCCTGAAGATTGCTAAAGAACTGAACATCGCATTGCAGATCTTCAGTGATTCATAGCTTATTGTGTGTCAAGTCAAGAAAGAGTTTCAAACCAAAGGAGGAAATCAGCCCGCTTACTTGTCAAGAGCCTGGGAGCTTCTCGAGGACCTGGACCATTATACGATAAACCATATACCTCGGGAAGAAAACATGAAGGCAGATTCCCTCGCAAAGTATGCAAGCAGTGGTGAAGCTCAATTATTGGGATTAGTTCCTGTAGAAGTCCTGTCAACTCCAAGCATTAATGAAATGGATATTGACTGGATCATGACTATATCACAGGAGAGAGAATCATGGATGACTCCGATATTGAAATATCTGCACGACGGTTCTCTACCAGAAAACTCAAAAGAACGGCAGAAGTTGTTAAGAAAAGCATCCAGATTTGTAATTCAAGATGGCCGATTGTATAGGCGGGGATTCTCAATGCCATTACTCCGATGTGTGACCAAGGAAGAAGCTGAGACAATTCTAACTGAGGTACACGGAGGAGAGTGTGGAGATCATTCAGGTGGTCAAACTTTAGCAAAGAAAATTCTCCGTTATGGATATTTTTGGCCAGATATTAATCGTGATGCCGCGAGTTACGTCCGAAATTGTGACCGATGCTAGAGATTTGCAAAAATCCCAAGAGCACCTTCCACTGAGATAACACAGATGGTCAGTCCGTGGCCATTTGCTATTTGGGGAATAGATCTCATCGGGCCTTTGCCAACTGCAAAATCCGGAATCAGATATGCTATTGTTGTTGTTGATTATTTTACTAAATGGGTTGAATCTGAACCCTTAGCTACTATTACCTCTAAGAAAATGATAAACTTTGTAACTAAGAATATCGTTTGCAGGTATGGTGTGCCTCAAAAGATAATCACAGACAATGGAACCCAATTCGAAAGTAAAGAGTTCCAAGATTTTTGTAAGAAATTCAAGATCCAGAAAAGCTTCTCAGCAGTGGCTCATCCGCAGGCAAACGGGCAAGTGGAAGCCGCAAACAAAATTATCAAATCAACCATCAAAAAATAGCTGGAAAAAGCAAAAGGTGGTTGAGTCGATAAACTTCCACTAGCACTATGGGCATATAGAACTACACATAAAACTGCGACGGGCACACTCCATTTTCATTGGCATATGGATCAGAGGCAATGATTCCGGTAGAAATAGAGGTCCCTTCACATAGAAGAATCCATTTCAATCAAGCCAAAAATGAAAAGCTGCAACTTGAAGCCCTTAACTTCCTTGATGAAAAAAGGGAAGAAGCTGAGCTCAGAATTGCGGCTCATCAGCAAAGAATAGCCAGGAACTTCAATTCCAAAGTTCGCCGACGCAGCTTTGAAGTTGGGGATCTAATCTTAAAAAGAATTATGACACCTACAGGCATGCTTGGACCAAACTGGGAAGGGCCGTATGTTATAGGCCAAAAACTTCTTGATGGCACATTCAAACTTGTAACTGTCGAAGGAGACCCAATTCCAAGAGCTTGGAACAGCAATCATTTGCGCCCATATTTTACTTAAAGGCTTTAATGAAATATTGTAAAAGAAGGATGAATGTATGATTCTTGTATTGAAAGCCGTTGTAAAGCCAGTGCAAGTGAATAATAAGAACTATAAAGTGGATGTAGGCCCAGTTCTTGGCCGAACCACTATAAATCTTGTGTTCTTTACTATTATAAACTGCTTTGTTTTATTTCGACATATAAAATACGTTAATTGTGTTACTAAAATGTCGATTTAATAATGCAGGCCATAAAAACAAAGCTTACCCCTCGCAAGACCAGGCAATCCCCGGCATCACCCAACAAGCAAACGCTAAGCCGTTCAAAATTTCCGTACTCAAATCCTACGGAAGAAGTGCTTCAAACAAAAGTTAGTGATTTTGCTGGAAGTGGGCCCTTGCTAACCAACTGTGGATGTTTGTACAAACGAGCGTCCAATTAAATAGCCTGTGTCCGCCACCACCAACTCGCTTAACTATGAAGTATATTCCTTTGGATAAAGGAAATTGTTGGCAACTAAAAGGGAAGTGTATTTGGAAAAGATAACGGGGATCGCCGATGTGAATAGATGGCAAAGAGACATGGGCGAGCAAGCATCAGACAACAAAAGACCTCTTCGGAGGCACAAGCCCTCTTCGGAGGCATAACTCTTCGGAGGATAAAGACCTCAAATGGGGCATGCCAGAAGACTTTCTCAACAAAAAAGATTGGTATGGAATGACCGGGAGCACCTTTCCGACTGGAAGGCAAGGCGCTTGTTCACTAGCTGAGACAATTTGCGCAGACAAGCGTCCAAGTAACTTGCGTCCGCCCCGTGAATCTGTACGATCATCGGAGGCACCTTCCCGAGTGGAAGGCAAGGCGCTTGTTCACTAGTTGAGACAATCTGCGCAAATAAGCGTCCAAGTAACTTGCGTCCGCCCCGTGAATCCGGCCAACCATGAGGAAGAAACTTCCACGTATACTCAGAGGCACGCATTCCACCGAGATTTGAAATAAAACTTCACAAGTGATGGAATGTGAAAAGCCCTCTTCGGAGGCCCATTTCACCATAGTTGAAATGCTAAAAGACCTCGATTGGGCCTCGCCAGAAAAAGAGAGTTCTTTCTCGACAGAAAGTTGCGGACTGATCGGTTGCACAAGAACACTTGTGTCTGCCCCGTGAATCCATCCAACTAAGAGAAAGAAGCTCCAAACTTCCAGGCAAAAGCCCTACTCAGAGGCACACATTTCACCGTGATCTGAAATAAAACTTCACACGAGTCGAAATGTGAAAAGCCCTCTTCGGAGGCCCGCTTTCCAGCGAATAGGGAAAAGATGAAAGCCTCTCCCAAGAGGCAGAAACAAATAAAAAGACCTCTTTCCAGAGGCGCAATCAAACACAAATAAAAAGACCTCTTCCCAGAGGCGCAATCAAACACAAATAAAAAGACCTCTTCCCAGAGGCGCAATCAAACACAAATAAAAAGACCTCTTCCCAGAGGCGCAATCAAACAAGAATAAAAAGACCTCTTCCCAGAGGCGCAACCAAACAGAAAAGACCTCTTCCCATAGGCACAATCAAACAAAAAGCCCTCTTCGGAGGCACGAGCAGGTCGAAGCCCTTTTTCGGAAGCCCACTGTATTATGAAGAAAAATTCACTTGCCAAAACAAAAGTGACTTTTTCCAAAAAGTGAAGTGTAAAAACTTCACATCAAAAAAAAGAAGACTCCTCCAATATGAAGTGCATTCTACTAAACTAGAAAAATATTTTCTTGGAACAGAAATATTATCCTATAAAGTACAAATGCAAACTTCCTTCAAATGGATGAGTTGTTCTCTAAAGGAAGAGTACAAGTCTTCTTGAAGCAGAAGAGTTGTTCTCCGAAACTTTGCCAATGTGAAAGAGATTGCAATAAACCATGGTATGGGTGCAATACAGTATAGTCATCCCAAAAATGAAGACAATGCTCAATAAACATACCATAGGTTTACTGCAACCTCACATAAAGAGGATAAAGAAACTTGCATGAAAACAGAAAGTAAAAGCGTTCTCAAATACAGACAGAAATTTGTATAAGTAAAAGAACCATTTTATTCCATACTATTAGAATTTTATACATATGCAGGTTTCAAAGTAAAAGAAAGCGGGGACTGGTACCCGCACAATCTCCAGTCAACACAAGCTTATGTACATACAAAAAGAAAAAAGTAAAGTAAAGAAGGGAAAGCGAGACTCATCACTTCTTTCTCCCACCATCTTTAGAGCCTTCACCTGACTTAATAGGCAATTTTTCAGGCCGACTTAGGAGAGTTGGGGAAGAAGGAGAGAGAGCTAGTGCTGGATCAACTTCCGTTTCCTTTTCAGTAGAAGAAATGCTTCTCCCTTTCTTCTTTGAAGTTGTACGCTTCCTCCTCCTCTTTGAAGAAGACTCACTACCCGGAGTGACAAGAGCAGACAATTTTATGTCATCAGAAAGGGTTCTCTCCAGAGATACTTTGCCTCCTTCAAGTCCTTTGGCCTTCTGCTCCTGCGAAGCGGTTGGATCGTCCAAGTCTTGAAGGGCTCCTATTAATTCTTCCTGCGATCCCGGCTGGGAAGTAGGAGTGATTTGAAAGGATGGAGGAGGAACAACTGGAGGAGGAGAAGTTTCTATGATACTAGGCGTTTTCGCTACAGAAGAAAAGATAAAAATATTAGTATCTCCCGCAAAGAGAGGAGATAACGGCTCATCGAGTCTTAAGTAATAAGCAAGAATTCATCAAGATCGGCCGAAGCAAATGAGTAATCCGCTTGACCTGGTTCGACGTTAATATTACCTGGAGAAGTAGGCTTCCTAATGTCAACTACATAAGCTTGTGCTTCAGTGCTTTCTTCGCCTTCATCTCCACCCTGTGCACTTGTAATCTCAGTTATGACTTTAGCAGGGGGGCGGGGAATGGGAACCGGAGCCTGTGATATCAATGTCGGCCGAAATTGGAGGAGGGACAGGGGCAATTAATGGTGCTTCTTTCTCTGGATGCTCCTCTCTCATCGTCCCAGCACGCTCTCTAGCGAGTTGCTCTTTTCCTCTGGCAAGGGCTGCACGAACTCCATCATCCAGATAATGTGCCTCGAGTTCTTCTTCGGCATACCCAGCACCTTTAAGCATACCAAGCGCAGCTTCCCATACTTCAGCCAAAGTGATTTCATATTTGGGGCCCAAAAATGCGAGACTGCCACGCCCTAGGACACTTTGCAAGTAGAAGTCAAATAATGCCGAACTGACATCGGCTTTAATGGCTTGATGAGCTTCTTCAGCTGCAATTTTACCAACAACAGCCTCATCGTGCTCTTTCTCAACTATAGCAAGTCGAGTTTTTAATGTCTCGATTTCGAGGTTCTGGGAGCTGGTCTGTTGTCGCAACCGTGCAACTTCAACACGATAATCTTCTACAACCTTTTCCTGCCAATTGAGTTTATCTTCGGCCTCTCTTTGGCTAGCATGAGCATCCCGCACTTGTTGCCGAAGCACACTTTCCCTTTGAGAGTAGGAAGTGGAGGAAGTAGCAAGCTCCTCTTTAAGTTTTCCAACTTCCGCTTCAAGCTTTTCATTATAAGCGACGATGCTCCTCATCTCTGCATCATGTTGATCGAGATTTTTTTGCCATTCGGATTTATCTTTCTCCATGGTCAACATAGCCTTAAGGTTCGCGCGATTCACTCTCTGGAGTTCGTCAACAAGTTTCTGCCAACTCGACATTCTCTCAATATCAAGTTTGACAGCATCAAGATTTCGCAACATGGCTGGTTTGTCGATTTGAACCAGATCAATCAAAGCGAACTCCTTTCAAGCACCAGTTTGGAAATCGGCTTTGAAGAGTAGCTGGGCCTGGTCCAACCTGATATGAGGGCCTGCCAATGATCGTCTGAATGTCGGTACGAGCGAGAGCGGGAGATTGAGAAGGCACCAAAGCAATGGGCTCTTTAAGAATGCCAGATGATGATTTTTCACCATGCTTGGTCCGTTTGCTCGAACCTTCGGCAGCATGGCTCTTTCCTTTGTCATCATGGGATTTTCGTTTGAGGGAATCATCCTCTCTGTGGGAAGAGTCATGACGTTCATCCCCTCTTCCGTACCGTTCTTCGTATGTTCTTCTCTCCTGAGCTTTTCGAGCAGCCCTCTCTTCATCAGTTTCCCTATGAGGGGGAAGATAACGCCTGTAATCATATTGACTGCGCCTTCCATACTGCTGAAAGTCGTCATAATACGAGCCACTTCGCCCCATTGGAGAACCTGAAATTGAAAAAGAGGCAAAACTTGAAAATCCTGGAAGTAAAAGCGCATATAGGTACATATAACTGCTGAAAAATCCTAAGTGTGTGTAACGTGCAGACTACGCGTGTTAAACTACGAACCACTCCTCGGTTGCGAAAAAATGATGGGTGTGGTAGCTGACGTCAACTCTTGAGTCGACGGAATCTGCTACAAAATAGAAGTTGCTTCAACTACTGAAGAAGAAACCCTAGCGGTAACAGGATCATCTTTAAAGAGCTCCCGTGAGGTGATAAACAGGTCGCTCAACCCTTCAAAAGTGTCATCCCCGCTCTGCTTGGCAGGACTTGTTTTCTCGGCTTCTCCATCACCGGACTTCCCTGAATGTTGGGGAGATTCTCGAGGCTCTTCTTCTTCAATGACCGGGGCAAGTGCAAATTTGCCAGATGACCCCGCGACATCAATAGAAGTAGAGCACTTCACCAGAGAAGCCTCAGGAGCAGGATCTTTCAGTGTAGGCTCCTCAACAGAAACTGGGGCATCCGGTGCCTCGGCCGGAGAATCAGGAACTTCGTAAGGCTGAGTAGAGCGGGAAGGGTGTAAGAGTCTGAACTGATGAAGGAACTCGTCTCTTAGCAAAAACTTGATACTTCTCTCCTCAGCCGCCATAGTGTTAAGCCTCTCAAAATTCTGCTTGTGGCTTGGATCTCTACAAGGAGGAGGAAGAACTGCAAAAGTAGAGAGCGAGGTTAACGTTTAGCGATTTGGATCTCGCAAAGCTCAGAAAAGGAAAGAACGGGGATATGTAAGCTTACCCCCTACTCTCCAGATAACGTAAAATCCCTGGAGGCAACGGACAAAGAAGAACTAGTTTAGGAAACTATGAGCGCTATTAGAGAGATCAGTGATAAGCTTGCGTTTTCTGGCGCTCCTCACATATATAATGGAAGGATAGTCTTTATTTCTCGCAAATGTGCATAAATAGCATATTTCTTCAAAGCTTGGGAGACGGTCAAGCGTCCTTCTGAAGAGAACGCATAATCCCTTCAAAATGGCATAGCCGTTGGGGTGCAATTGAAAAGGAGAAATAGCCAATCGGCGAAGGATTTGTTGGAGAAAATTGTTGAAAGGAGGAATGGCTCCACAAAGGCACATTTGGCGGTTAGCGGCAACAAACCCAAAGGGAGGACTGTCAGCAAAATCATTTGGCCCAAGGAGAATAGCATCTGCTTCTACAATCCCAAATTGGGCGCGTAACTGGTTGAACACCCGGTGACTCAGGGTAGTTGGAGTTCTTTCTGGTGGGTTGACCAATGGACCAACCATCGGGAGGGTCTCTCCAGTTGGTACTGCTCCTTTTTCTTGATGAGAAGCCATTCTACATAAGCAGTCGGATATTCAAATGTGAAGGTGCACGTTTGCTTAATGTGTGAAGTGTTGTGCAAAACTAGTAGAGTGACAAGCAAACATGACTGAAATTAAATTAATAAACATGAAAAATTTCAGGGCTTGTCCGAATTCAAGTGCAGTATTGATGCAAAAAAAAATCAGCTCTAGTTGATTAATATCGCTTTACTACTTCACTTGAATTCGTTGATTCGCAGCATTTCATACGATTTCTTTAAGTTGATTATATTTTATCGACTAATCTGTCATTTGATGTGGGCATTCAGTGGCAGTATATTCGCCCTAGTTTTCTGCAAATTTATATTTAACAGGTTATTAGCATTGACTTTGGTATAATCTGTTAAGAAAGCATAGCAAAGTCATGCAAGTTATCTCGGCAGTTCAAAGTTCAAGTTGGAGGTGCAATCAAGTTCTAGCAAAATTTTGAAGCCTTCAACAGGTCCTAGGTTGTATGGTTACAGAATGCAAGGAATATGAGATCAAGTCTTAGGTCATCCACGACCTATCCAGAAGGTCGAAGTTATTTTAGGTCGCGAGGAGTAACTTGGTAATGAAGAATTGTTCAAGTTTTAAATCGTCTACACGATCTAAAGGCTAAGTCGCTTGCACGACCTAAAGGCTAAGTTGCTTGCATAATCTAAAGGTTAAGTCGCTCACGCGACCTAGAGGTTAAGTAGCGAAAGTTGTCAGGTCGGCCAAATCAGTTAGGTCGTGGGGGTCTTTAGGTCGCTCGGATTCTTTAGGTCGATCCTGGAATGATGCAACGATCCAAAGCTATCTCCCGTTGGAACCGATAGGCCCTACTACTCACCAATTACACTTTGCCACATGTTTACCAACCATTGTGTCGTTTGAAGCATTGTGCCTAAACCTAAAACCCATTAACCCGATTAACCACGAATCCTTTCACCTTCTCCTCCGAATCTCCAAGAACCATTGCTAAACCTCTCGGATTCAAAGCATTTATTTGCTTCGAAACTAATCGCTAACAATTCAACAGGAATCAAAGGGCAAATTCGAATATCAAATTGCAACATAACAACAAAAATTGTGTGGAAATGGTTATGGGGGAATCAGCGACAAACGCAGCAAACAAATGCTCGAGATTACCTAAATTCACTGATAGAATCAACGGTTGAAAGAAGAAAAAGATTTTGTGCTAAGTCTCTAAGCTTGAAAGTTTGGTTAATGGCAGCTTGAAACGATAGAACAGATGAAATGAAGAAGAAGCAAGCCAAGTGATTTATATGAGGAGAAAAGAGGAAGGCATATCGTCACACGGCTTAGTGAACCTGATGAGTAGCCCATAACTTAGGGACTAGATCGAAGCACACGACCTACGACCTAGGCGTGTACTTTGAGAGGCAAATGTTAACTCCTATGGTTCAGCAACTCAGTGAGACAAAGAAGTAAGAGACCTACGAGATAAGGACCTAACGACCTAACACATGAAGCGGGCTAAGCGACCTAACTTCTTAAGTGGAGTAGCGACTTAAGAAGGTTAGTGACTTAACACCCAAGCGACTTAACAGGCAAGCGGCTTAACAGGTAATGACTTAAGGAGAGCAGCGACTTAAAGGATTAGATGGTCCAGCGACCTAGCGACCTATTGAGTTACCGACCTAAATGCTTAAAGGTGGACGACCTAACGACTTAAGTACTCCGCGACCTAAAGAGTGAAGCAACTTACCGGCTTAACTATTCTACGACCTAAGAAGGTCAGCGACCCAAGATCTAATGGATCAACAACGGGTTAACGACCTATGGAAGGATGCGCCTTAGCGACCTAATACTCAAGCGACCTAGCATCTTCTACAAGCTAAAAACAAGATCCCATACCCACTAAGTCGCTCGCGACCTAAGTAGGTCGGAGCAATTCCTTTAGGCCGTATTTGGTAGGTCGCATCTCTTTTTCTTGCTATCCCTTAGGTCGCCTGTAACGACCCGGAATTTTGAGCAATATCAATTTAATAATCTTTGTTAATAATTAAATTGATTTGATCATTTTATATTATAAATTGGCAGTTAAGATTTATTTCAAAGGCTGAAAATAATAATTTGTAAATATCTATCAATAATTTTCTTAACAAAGTATAGATTAGTAAGATTAAATTCTTTTGAAAGTTTATAATAATTTGATTTGGGAACATTTATTTTGGTAAATAAGAAGTTTTTAATGTAATAAAACTTTATATTCAAATTGTAATATATATGAATGTATATATTGTGATTTGAGATTTGTTTTAAAATTTAATACAGTAATTTTCAAATTTAATATTAAAATGTTAGAATGTTTCTATTTGAAATGTATATTTGTATATATATTTGAAATAGGAAAATTATTAATTTGAATTTAATAAGAGTTTTTAAACTTGAATATATTTAGTTTTGAAATTTGAAACGATAATTTGATTTAATGTCTTTGAAATGATATTTGAAATTTAAATTTTAAATAATAAAGTTAATTTCTTATTTTATAAACATATATTTTAGCTTTTGTTTTTAATTAGATAAAATTGTTTTAAAAATTTATATAAGGAGTTAAACTAAGTTTCTCAATTTATGAACAAATGATAAAATTAAATTGATTAAAATACAAGTTATTTAAAAATGCCTATATGAATTTGTTTTTGAGATAATGAAAGCCTAAAGTTTATTTTTATAAGATGGAAGCATTTTTATAATTATCTAACATTACACAAATACTTATATATATAGCTTAAAGAGATTATTAAAGGTAAAATAACATTTAAAAGAAAATTTAATAACACTTATAAAACACTTGTAAACATTATAGGATATGTAAGGACATTTGTAAACATAGGAGTATATGTGTAAATTAATTAAGAACTTGAATGTGACAAATGTCTTCCTCTCTAATAATTTAATTTAAAATTTAATTGTAAAATAAAACGATGAGTTTATTTTCAGCAAGAGAATTCCTTTACTCTCTTCTACAACAAAATAAATGCAAACCTGAAAGGCAAAATCAAAACAAAGATAAACTCAAACAAAAAAAAATACAGAACAAAGTTCAAATACTGGAATCTGTAAAATCTGGAAGTTCATATCTGAGGATAATTCAATCAAATGCAATCAAACATTCAACATGCAAGAGCTGGAATCAAATAATTCAGGATTTAAATTCAACATGCAAAAGGGAATTGAAAGCCTGGAAAGAATATGCAGTTCTGCTCTCTGTTTTCTGCAAATGTACAGGTGAGTAAATAAAATTTTAAAAACAGTTTTAAATTTTAAATTTCATCTTGTTCTTGTGTATGGAATCTTGATGAATTGACTGGATTCTTGGATTTAACTGTTGCATGATTGAGTATGAGGGATTGATGATATTGAGATGCCTGTAATTCATAATTTTGCTCTGTTAACTATAACAGGTTTTCAAAATAAATTCAATAACTTGGATTTGAATTCGAATCTGCTTATGTTTTGTTTACAAATGTTGTTTGAAATCACATAAGCTATCATCTAAAAATAATAAAAAAATTATAAATTGAATGATTTATTATAAATAGTTAAATTTACAGTACATTTCAAATTTGGTCAGAAATTCATGAATTCAATTTTTAATTTTGGATTCATAATTGAATTGCAAATGGAAAATTATGATTTTTAATACTTGAATCATAAATTTTAATGAGGTAATTAGTGAGAATTTTGGGATTTACTGATTAGGGGTTTTTGGCCAAATCACGGCAAACTACGGCGAATTGGAGTTCGCCGTTGATCATGAAGGAGGAGGAGGCAACAGGGGTCATGCGGAAAATGCTCTTGGATTTTATCATAGATCGTGACGTCCAGAATTGATTGTTGTAGGGTTTAGCAACCTGGTAGTGTCGTTTTTGTTTTGATGGGTTTTGCGGGTTCGAGAGTCTTTGTTGAACGATCGCGAGGGGTTAGGGAGATGATGGGAAGTGAGATGAAGCTACGGTGGTGGTGGCGTGGTCTCCGATGAAGGGGATGGCCGGCGGTGGTTGAAGTTGATGTTGGGATTTTCGAACAGTTTGGTGTTGAAGGTCGAAATCTCGTTCTCGATCGAGTTTGGATTTTCTGGGTTTGGAGACTCGATGTTGGGGACGCAAGCGACTTGATGGAGGCTGGTAGGGAGTTCGACGTTGATCGGCGTGGTGGTGCACATTTACGTGCACATGTTCGTGCAACTGTGATGTCGCGTTGGGGTTGGGGAAGAAGAAGATGGAAACTCGAAGTATGCTCCGGGATTTTGTCGTTCTGGCTCGAAGCAGGGGGTAGGTAGGGGAAACTCGGGGAAGTCACTGGGTTTTTGTGTAGTTTAGTCGGGTTTGGGTAGGGGTTCACTCGGGTATTAGGTATTCATGGATTAGAACTAGCTGTTTAAGTTGTAATTGCAAAGGAAATTTTATTTTAGAAATAATTTTTTTTTTGAAACAAAGGTTAAACAAGTTTCAAAATTAAATTTGTTTTCAAAGTTATGTTTAAAACAAGTTTATATATTTTAAAATATGGGAGTTTTAAAATAAAATAAGTAGATATTAAAATAAAATTTGTATTAAACTTTAATAAATAAATTTGGAAAGGTTTTAAAGATTTCAAAGTTCAATTTAAAATATGTTTAATTATAATTTATTTCTAAATGTTATATTTAAGTAAAGTTAAATAATTAAGATATAGAGACAAATAAAAATAAAGATTTTCTTTAGTGATTTTGAATTTTGATTTAATTAAAGATAATTAAATTTGGAAAGATAATTAAGATAATTAAATTATTAACCATTTAAAAGTTATTGGTTAATATAAATGTGTTAATTAAGATAATGGTTTCTTGTTTAAGAATCTTTTTAACATAGTAAATTAAAGAATCATTTAATTAATTTTAAATGATTAAGTTAAATAATTGATTAAGTAATTAATTTAGATAATCACTTATGGTTTAATCTTATATAATTACTTGGGAAGTAATTAAGTAATTAAGTGGTTAATTACTAAAGGTAATTAAGTAAAAGATAATTACTTTATGAAAAGTAATTTAGTAATGTGATTAAGAATTAATCACTTAGTTATTAATTAAAGAATTAATTAATAATTAGTTAAAGATTTAAATTATTTGATTAATGATTAATTAATAAAAGGATTAAGAGTAATTAATTAAGTGATTAATTACTTGTAAAAATAATAATTAATTAAGAAAGAAATTTAATCAATGAAAATAATCATTTATTAATGGAAATAATTAATTAATTGTTAATTGATCAATTTATGATTAAGTTTTAATTACTAAATGTAATTAGAGTAATTAAGCATAGGTGATTAATTTAAAATAATTAATTAAATATGATTAATTAAAAGTAATTAATCAAATGTGATTAATTAAAGGTGATTAATCAGGTGTAATTAATTAAACGTAATTAAGGAATAATTATCAGAATAATTAAAGAATAATTAATCAAGGTTGATTTATTTTAGAAGGTAATTAAGAGGTAATTACTTAGTATAATTTGAAGTAATTAATCAGGATGATTAATTAATATGGTAATTAAGTAAGAATTACTTAAAGTAATTAAGTGATAATTAATTAGGGAAGATTAATTGAAATGGATAATTAAGTGATGTTAATTAATTAATTTGTAATTAATCAATGAATAAGAAGTTGGATTAATGATAATCCAAGTGATTAATTAAGGATTAATTTAATTTAAGGATTAATTAAATTAATCAAGTTTGAATCAAAGTTGTTTATGAATCATTAATGATTGGATGATATATATCATTGGATGAGTAATGATATTGGTTGTTGTTGGATGACATTGATTAATATGTGATGATGTGAATATGTTATATCCGAGATGTGATTTATATGCTGCTTTGTGATATGTATAGATGCATGTGATAATAGATACTTATCTATCTATGTAATACGATACATCCATTTATGTTAAGTGATATTTTCTGAAATATCTATTGTTTAAATCCCTTAAGTACAACTTGGACATTAAAATGGCGTTTGGTTTCGATGAGACCGGGATCGGGTTTCCATATTTGGATATCCGAAAACCACATCGATTCCAATTAAACGTTAGGTCGTGAATCCAAGTGGAGCAAGTGAAGACTCGAGGTGTAAGGGCTATACGTTAGTATAACTCTGTGGGTGATTCCATAATGAGTTTGACGGAATAGTGCTTATAGATTCGAGATGGTGGTTTTCGAGTGCAAGGGCTATGGTCGTTGACTCTGAGGGTGATTCCAAAATGAGTGCAACAAGATAGTGCCTTCGGTTTCGTTCGAACTCGGAACGAACTTGTATGGATTGAATGCTTTTAGCACATCGTCAGGCGGACGATGAGCATTCTAAGATAATCGGTCCTATAAAAGTAATCGCAGCCTCAAGCCTCATCAACCGGGAATGGCTAAAACAGGGGAGGTGCAGCAAGGCTTCGTGGGTCGCTCCCACTGGAGAGCAAGATACATCCCTGTCTAGAAGTCCCTTTATATTTCGGCTGTGTGGGCAGTTGGTCTGCAGCCAACTGCGGGGTGGTCTTGTTCGGGACTGTTCAGTAAGGAATGGTCCCGGCTTTATGTTGCAAGGGAGTGGGAGTACTCCTCGGTACGGTGATCTAGGCCACGTACTGTGACGGGCGGTACCCCAGTAGCCTTTCCATTGATGGAATCCCATTATCCCTACGAGGCCCTACGGTTTTGTTTGTATTACCCACTTTTGTGGCTAGTAGCTGGAATTTAATAGATGTAACAATTTCGGCTATTTCATATTTACTTGAAAACCCTAGACACTATTATAATATCATTGGATTTCCTATCAAATGTTTTGGTTAGCGTAAGGTAAAAACTTTTCCATGTTTATGTGTGGGAAGTCTTACGTGATACCTTTTCTTTCCAAAGGATTTTCTAAAGTTAAGCAATCTTAAACCGTTTACTCACACCAGACCCCTGTCTGACCCGAGTGTTTATTTTCTGTTTTATTAAACTCTTGGGTACTCATATTATATATGAGTAGTCAAGTGATTCAGGTTATCTCTTGACGAAATCTGGAGGAGCTATGGAGCAGGAGGCTTCAGCGTGTAGATATATGGTTAGAGTTTCCGCTGTGTGTTATTCTGTATGATGTCTTGTATTGTATTAGACAGAAATGTTATAACTGTCTAAATTGAGATGTTTAGCTGTGTACTCTGATGTATATGATACTATGTATATGTTCTATATTATATTTAAATCGTTCCGATGTGAGGTTCTGATGTGTTGTTTTCTCTTTCTTCTCTTTCTTTTCTTCTTCTATCCCTTTCTTTCTTTATTAGTGATGCGATTTTCCGGGAGTGGAAAGTCGGGTCGCTACATCGCCCACGACCTAAGTTATAGCCAACCTAACCCTAAGTCGCCCCTCGACCTATGACCCGACTTAGGTCGCTCACGACCCAATACTTGATGAAAAAACTATGCCGCTTTCCCATAGGTCATTAAGACCTACCCGCTAGTTCATGTGGCCAAGTACAGACCAGTTAAGTCGTAGCTCGTATCTACCTAGCTCACCGACGACCTACGACTTATCTTAGGTCGCTCACGACCTAAGCCTCACCCAGGAAAACCCCTATAAATACAGCATGAGCTACAACATTGGGGAGATCTTTTTGGCTCATTCTCGAAGCACCGATACCCTGTCGTTTTCTCAACTAACACAGCACTTCAAGCACTCCAAACACCAAGGACACTACGACATACTTTAAGAGAAGATCTACATCATTCAACATGGATTCGAGAGATTATTCTTCATCAAAGTTTGATCTACTAGTCTAAAGTGTGTTGTAATTGAAGAAAGTTGTATAAGTTGTACTTGAGTCAGCAATAAAGAGATATAAAGTGGACGTAGGCTTGACTATAAGCCGAACCACTATAAAAACTGAGTCTTCTACTGTCTTTCTGATATTTTTCTGCTTATTTCTGATTCCCGTATCATCGGGTGGTGATTTCACACTTGCTTTACTTGCATCGGGGTGTTAGCGTCAGATTTTTACGTTAACAACATGCAAGACATAGGCAAGATAATCATATACATACATACATACATATGCACACATTTATCTTATAGCATGCATCTTAAACATTAACACATTCAAATATTATCATGCGTGTCACTATAATCCCAAAGCATAAGTTGTGATACTTCATTCTATGCATTTATAAATATTGGGCGTTCCACTACAGGAGAAACAGTATTTTAATGTTCAAGAAACATTATAATAGGACACGACAACGTCGTTAGGAACACTGTATAATCATATGTTGTCCTAGATTCAAAAACTCATAACAACAAATGAAAAATGAAGTATAATAGCATGCGCTTATACCAAGTTGTTAATAATTTTCTACAACGCCTACTATCTTTCTGTTTTAAACGTTTTACAAGGCTCGCATTTTCCTATAAAAGATGCTTACATTTGTTTACTATATTTTCATCAGTAGTTGATAAATTCTATTATTTTTCACGGGATTATATAATGTTGTAAAAATATGCATTAACTTGTAGAAATGACAGCACAGACTGAATGCCATCTTTTGTTATTATGACTTTTACAACATTCATATTTTGTTGTACTATCACATAGGCATCATTAAATTGCATTTGAATATATTTCAACCAGCTAGTATACTTAACATATTCGAACAAAACTCAAAAACTGTCATATAAACACATAAGTATTGATCATTTCCATAAACCAAGCATTATACAATATTCACGAACAAAGACAAACCCTAAATCAAGTTTACATAACATCCATAAACAAAAATAACATACATAAATCAAGTTTACAATAAAGATAACATAACATTCACAAATAAAAGATGCAACATCCATAAACAAAGATACAACATCTATAAAGAAAGTTTGCACCAAATACAAACAAAAAAATACATAATCAAAAAGTTACATATATTTGCCACACTAAAATGAGCATCAAGCACCTGAAGAATGTGTCATCTTGTACATTTTTACACCTAAAGTCTTTAATTACCTATAATGAAGGAATTCAAAGTTGGTAATCAAATACTTTATACTTTCCTCGAATAGTATCTGCATTCAAATTAGATGAGTAACATAACATTGAGTATTATCTTACTCGGTTATAATAAAAAAGAAAGAAAGTAAAGAAATTAGTAGCCCAAACTTGAAATCTGTGATAGGAGATGTCATAATTGAATTAGTGGAACATTGCATATTAAGCAAAATGGTTACAAACTATTATCATTAGAAGTAGTATTACCACTTCTATTTTTTTTTGAGGAGAACGGGTGTGTAGCGTGGAGCTACACAGCCGATTAAGGTAATATATAGATATATGAAAGTGGGTCGACCAACAAGCCTGGTCGATAGCGGAATCAGTGTTTATCAAGTTAACCATACAGCCACAAAAAACAGTTTGTCTACTACAGCATTCACTCCAGAGGTTGTTTAAATATACACAGTGAACCCTGCTTTGATCAGCAAGAAAATAGAGAGATTACTACATAGCCTACTGTCAAGAGTATTTCACGCGGTTACTGGCAATGGTTCACTAATCCAAGACCTTTCTCCTTAAGCTGAAGATGAAGCGCTACCACCAGATTCTTGGGAGGGAGATCGAGGTGCAGGAAGGCGAAGCCTGAAAGGCGCAGCGGCTGTGGAGCCTGACCAATATGTAAAAATATTAGTAATTTTACAACATAATGTAAACGGTTTACTGGTTAGTCTGTTGAATATAATGGCATTTCGTTCGGTCCAGATGACCCAACAGAAGATGTAAACGTATTACCACTTCTATTATTATTAAAACTATTAATATTAACTTTTTGAACTAATTCAATTTTCATAAAACTTGGTAGATGTTTAGAAACTTAGATAACTTGGTTAAATAATTCCAAATTTAGTAAATTTGTATAAACTTGGTTAACTTAAATTTTTATAAAATATGGTTATTTTTTATGGGCTTAATTTGTATAGAACTTAGTAAATATTATAAAACATAGTCAAATTTCAATTTTACAAACTTAGTTAATTTAGTTAAATTTAATAAAATAGTCAACTCTTATAAAAGTTTGGCAAAGTTTATAAACATAATTACTTTTATAAACTTTTATAAAACTTAGTTTGCTTAATTTATTTTATAAAATTCAGTCAATTTTTATAAATTTAGTTAACGTTTATATAATTTAGTCAACTTAGTTAACTTTTATAGATTTATTTATTTTTTATGATTTTATTTAATATTTATTGAACTTAGTTTGTTGTTGATTTTTACAAATCTTAGTTAACTTAATTAATTTTTATAAATTTAATTAATCTTTATAAAACTTAGTTAGCTTAGTTAAAATTATTTTGAGAGAACCAAACATCGATATGCTAGGCCAAGAACAAAGATGAAACCAACTTAACATAGGTACACTGGAAAACCAAGTGTTTTTAATAGGTTTAGTAATATTGGTAATATCAATAACATGAAAGTACAAAGATAAGTTTATTATGACTAACAATTATCATATCTCATTCCACCACACAATAATAAGAACATAACATAGATAGAGAAAGCAATTTGTGAAACTTATCAAACAGGGACGGAGCCAGGATTTCAAATCACCAAGGGCTATGTAATATTATTCTTCGACCAAATATATAGGATAATAGGGAATTTGGTTAAATATGAATAACCTGATAGGCTGAAAGTGGAAATGTAATAACAGTGGGAAACTAAATATGTATCTTTTATTTCAATCTTCAGTCAAACTTTTTTATTATGAAAAAAATTGATTGGCGATATAGTTTATTACAGAGAACATTTAGCCTATTTTGAAAGAGTTAAAAATAATGGGCTTTACACCACTTGAACGAGCTATATGTATAAGTAATATAAAATAAAATTTCAAAGATTCACCCGGACTATAACCTAGGTTGCATTGGCCATGGATCCATCTCAGTTACCAAATGCGACCAAATGAAAAATGGGGATCATCTTTTCTTGAATCTATTTTTTTGCAATCATAAGGGATCACCAAGATTAACAATATTAGGACATCCATCTGCTCAGCAGAAAATTTAGGATAAAAGTAACATATAAGCTGATATGAAGGGCAGAATGCATCATAAAACATACCTAGTAAACGATTATGTCCGACAACCAACTTGTTTACAAATGAAAGAATTTTAGTTATATTACGAAAGAAACCGCATACTGAATTTATTGCTTTAGTAATCTCAACATATCGTCATTCGCCTCTTCCTATGCCAAAATAGAAAGGACTGGAAGCATTAGTGCCTAGATAAGATACACAGTCTGATGGAAGCAATAGATAATTATTGGTTGTTACATTATGAAATATACACTGACAATATTAGAACAATTACCAAGTGCATTTAATTCTACAATCATATAAGAAGAATGTGTAGTACATCTACAATGACAGTGAACAACTAATTATCTCAAACGCTTGTCCCCATTATATATCCTTCTTAAATGGAAAATAGATAATTACATGTATGATACTAAAGAAACTTAAGATATTGAGAATTGGTTATGTTCTTATGAGTCCTAGAAAAGTAACATATTTTGGCTAAAGTTTTGACATAAAATCCATGGAACACCTGCTTTCACACAGCATATTGTCGATAAATTTTCCAAACAAAAATGTAAAAAGGAACCTGTGGAAATTAGCATAGGGAACGATCGGAAATAAATACAGTTTGGAACATGCAAAATTTCAAAGTTCCAGTTCATTTCTATTGGACATTCGAAGTATCAAAGAGGGATGTGAGATATCAAATCGGATCCGATATAGATGGCCTTGTAGTTAATTTTTGTAAATTTATTTGATTTTTATACAAATTAGCTTATTAGTCATTTTTTACAAACTTGGTATTTTTTATAAAATTTAATTAATTTTTGGAAACTTGTTTAATTTTTATAAAATTTGGTTAACTTAGTTAATTTCTATAAAACTTACTTACCTTAGTTAAACTTTATAAAAAATTAGCTAATTTTTATAAATTGTCAGCTTTTTTAACAAAACTTAATTTATTTTTCTGAACTAAATAAACTTAGATAACAATTTATAAAACTTCGTTAACTTGTTTAATTTTTATATAACTTACTTAACGTAGTTTTTTTGCAAAAGTTAATTAATTTTTATAAACTTAGTTAATTATTATAAACCTTTGTCAATTTAGTTGAATTTGATAAAACTAAACTAATTTTTATAAACTTACTTAATTTTTACAAAATTTGGTTAACTTAGTTAATCACACCTTGCATTACAATGTAAGAAGCAATAAGATGTCACAACATATATTATTGTTTTGTTATATATATATAAGCATACTACCATTTTAATATTCTCTAATTTGAGAAAAAAAATCTGACATGCATCCTCATGGTCATTAACGCTTCCCCATACACCTCAATTTAATATATACACACACATGTGCATATATATATGTATGTATGTATGTATGTATTTATATATATGTCTTATATGTATGTATATATTTGAAAATGATACACCCATATACATACATAGAAGTGTTCAATGGCACCACCGCAAATAGTGCAACACCTTGTTGCCCTTTGATTTCCACCACACAAACCGAATTAATTAATATAGTTTTCTCTCTCTTCCCACTAGTCATATTATTTAATTCGGATTGTGTGGTGGAAAACAGGGCCTACATGGATGCTGCGAAATGAGGGTGCTATTGAGCGCTCCTCGTATACATATATATGTGTGTGTGCATGTGCACCTGCACAAGGAACGACTACACCTCATTTCCACTAAACCTCTATTCCTTTCGATTTCAGCCACACAGTCCAATTTAAATATTATACTTTCTCTTTCTTGTCACCTCCAAGAATAACAATGCCAAGAACCATGCATACTACTTACAGAAGACGGATATACCACCAATTGGTAATTTTTTTGGGTTTATATAATACTTTTTGTTGATGCTAATTTTTGAAGCATTATCACAACATTAGTGTTTTATCGGTTGAGAAAATTATGTAATATTAATGATTTAGTCAAATAGAAATTTGACCGCTGGGGATGTAATAGGAAACTGGGATCACCAATTTGACGGTAAAAGAACCGACCTTGGAAAGATAAACATACCTGCACCATTAAATTTCTTCTCCATATTATATTTGTTATGAGATGTTCCGTGAGAAAATTATATATGACAAACCATATTAGCATGTGAATTTTCAAGCTTGTTACTAAACTAGTTTAAAAACAATGTCATATGATTCTTTCTGCAAGTACATGATTTCATAATGCTACCAAAAATGAATAGCAATAAAATACCAAAGTATATTAGAAATTAAGCTTGGTTTCAACGCATGTACATGGTTATTATGCTGGTCATCATGCCTGAAGGAAAACCATGTATGTCAGACTTTTTTTCCGAACTTTAGCAAACATATGCATCTTGTTTGTTACAAACTAAAGGCAACTTTTAGGCCTGAATGCACCTTTCAAGTACTTTGTTGTTTACACACATAAGAATGTAAATTATGTAAGTAATGTATTTAAAAATTGGTGCATACTAATAAGGTCATGAATATTTGAGAAATGATGTACAGATCAACCATTGCAATGCTTAAGAAACTACAATAGTCATCACAGGCCAACACTAAACTGTTAACTTTTGCATTTGTAGTGCATAAAATATCAAGTACACTGACCTCGAACATGACTCAATTAGTGAACAATAGATCTCCTCACTTTAAGCTCAAAGCATATTTACTTGATACATGTAGTTCTATACTGCCCCTAAATTTAAATCATCAATCTAAAGCATAAAAAAAACTAAAGAATTGGAATAGCACATGGGAAACATATATTAACACAAGAAAAAGACAACATCTAACCTAGACATTATTTACAGGTACATCACCAAATGAAATGGCAGCTGGAACATTGTACACGAGCAGCACTATTCAATGTAAGCTGAAAGTTAAAATATTTTTTGGATATTTGCATATACTAGACGACCTCAACGACAACCTTATTAACCAATACAGTTCTAGGAAACTTGAACTTAGAATTAGATTTAAAACTTAACTTCATATTGGAATAGCATAATTATAAAAATCGATAAACTTTAACAATGGATGCAAAATTGTAATACAGATTCATGATTATGACGATACGAAAATAAGTATTTAATGATATTTATATGTTAAACACGAATGGATGGTCATAAAATGTACACATACGTTGGCTTTATAAATATGATGATCTCTATAGCCTTTTTCAACAAGCATTTGGTGTAAAAATAAAATTTGAGACTGCGTTTTAAAGAGCAAAAATGTTACTTTTCATCTTCTAGTCTTCTACCTATTTATTTCTATTACTATCCCTAAGCAAATCATTGAAAAATAAAACTAAAAAGCTTGATATCTTCCAATTTTGTTCAATTTCAACAAGTTATTTTCTTTGAAAGAAGTATTTTATATCTTGGTACTTGTTATCCTTTCAGTAATTATTTAATCAAAATAGTGGGAGATAGTATATGCAATGTGGTACCAATCTGAAAAAAGCACATAGAACTTTGAATTATTTTCAAGAACAAAAATACAGCATCCATAGTTAATTATACATTTTTCGGTTCATTTTTTTATGTCAGTCAAGTCTTCCTTGGATTTAAGGTCCCCTAATGATAAATAATCAACAAGAACACGATGTTACATAATCTGTACAGAATTAGTCATACAATACTCACTTGTAAAAGATTATATAGATGTTAGCATTTAAATAGAATAATTTTTTTTCAAAAATAATATTTTTTTGATTTGCAACAATATCTAGTTTTCCAGCATAACGCAAATGCTCACGTAGTATTATAGTTCAAATAACATTTTCATTTCAGGCATACATCCATACCCACAAAGTTTGAGCAATCATGGATCTGGAAGTGCGTTTAAAAGCTACTCGCAGACGGTCAAATTGAGGTAATGCTTAACAAAACGCTTTTCATTCACAATTTGGTTCATTATTTCTTCATGCAAAGCTAAATGTGCTATTTCTAGCTTTTATAATTTCAGAATTTGTACAAAGCCATGCTAGCTTATATCTACTATTGTTTTAATCACTGCTTTTACTTTTGGAATAGGTAGAAATAAATACAAAAACTTTAGAATAGCGGACTATATATAAGTGGAGGTGAGGGTGCACTGTTTGTCTATGAATGAATATTATTTTGATAAGGTAATTAATATTATATGCTTTCATATGGTATTTAATATGACAATGTTTTACCCCCATCCCAAAAAGAAAGCACCTTCAAAGTTCTTTTAAAAAAAACTTTATGTATTACTTAATAATTTCAAAATTTTCAAGCATAGTAATACTTTAGTCTTACTCATTCCTACGCTGTGTTTGATGGATTTTTTAGATCAATAATTCAGAAAGTCATGGAAGTATATCAACCTGATCTGGTTGTACTACAATGTGGTGTTGATTCATTAGCTATAGATAGATAACATAGGTCAAGCTATTTTAACTTGTCACTGAAAGAACTTAAAATCGCTTCAATTCTTAGGTCCGTGAACCACTTATGGTATTGGGTTGTTGAAGCGGTTAAAAAAATTTGAAATGTAGTGAGGTTTTGGTGCTACGACATTTACTTGGATCTTTTTGACTAATGATATCTGAGATTTCTCAGCTATTCCCACTGCAAGGCCTGTATTAGTCTAAATAATTAAATAAATAATAGAAAAGACATGTTGTCGGATGCTATTAAGCCTTCTAAAATATAAGCAAATGTTTCACCAAAAAAAATTAAGCATTAGACAAAATATACCTCATTAAGACACAATCTTCTCCAATGACAAACTTTTACTTGTGCAATCTTTGAAAAGAATAGGACATATTTTTGTAGTTACTGGTGATGGAACGAATGCTGCTTTCGTTCTTTGTCTACGTCAGATAGAGATGCAATCACAGACAAAATAGATGTAATGCCTTCCCTTCCATAACTAAGTTTCATAAAAATTAAACAAGTTTATGAAATATTGAGTTTTTTTGTACCTTTTAATATTTAGTAACAGCAATCAAGTTCAAACTGCAACATTCATTATAAGGCAGCTGGTTTTAAAGCTCCACTCAAGCTATTACAACTTTCTATGAACTCATAGCTCTAAAACGAAGCACATGACCAAATCATTTGCACAACTAAGAATGGTCATAAAGATCCAAATAAAATATCACACATGTCATAACACCAATACCTCACTACATTTCAACTTATTTTTAACCACCACCACAACCCAATACCATAAGTGGTTCACGGACCTAAGAAATCGAAGCGATTGTAAGTTCTTTCAATGATACTTTAAAATAGCATGACCTATGTTATCTATCTATAGCTAATGAATCAGCACCACACTGTAGTACAACCAGATCAGCATGATATACTTCCATGACTTTCTGAATTATTGGTTTGAAAAACGCATCAAAATACAACATAGGAATGAGTAAGACTAAAGTATTACTATGCTTGAAAATTTTGAAATTATTAAGTACTATATGAAGTTTTTTTTAAAAATAAAGAACTTTGAAGGTGATTTTTTTTGGAGGGCAATATAAAATACCATGTGAAAGTATATAATATTAATTGCCTTATCAAATAATATTTATTTATAGACAAATAGTGCACCCTTACCTCTACCTATATGCATTTTATAAAGTTTTTGTATTTATTTCTCCTATTCCAAAAGGTAAAATTAATGATTAAAACAATAGTAGATATAAGCTAGTGTGGCTTTGCACAAATTCTGAAATTGTAAAAGCTAGAAAGAGCATATTTAGCTTTGCATGAAGAAATAATGCATGAGGAAATAATGATCTAAATTGTGAATGAATAACTGATTTTTGTTAAGCATTACCTCATTTTGACTATCTGCTAGTAGTTTTTCAACGCACTTCCATATCTGGGATTACTCAAACTCTACGAATATGGACGTGTGCCTGAAATAAAAATGATATTTGAACTATAATACTGCATGAGCATTTGCGTTATCCTGGAAAACTAGATATTGTTGAAAAATCAAGAAAATATTTTTTTTGAAAAAAAAGTTTATTCTATTGAAATGTTAACATCTGTATAATATTTTACAAGTGAGTATTATATGACCAATTCAGTTCAGATTGTGTAACATCATGTTTTTGTTGATTATTTATCATTAGGGGACCTTAAATCTAAGGAAGGCTTGAATGGCATAAAAAAATTAATTGAAAATGTATAATTAACTATGGATGCTATATTTTTGTTCTTGAAAATAATTCATAATTCTGAGTGCTTTTTTCAGATTTGTACCACATCGTATATACCATATCCCACTCCTTTGGTTAAATAATTACTTAAAAGATGACAAGTACCAAGGTATACAAATACTTCTTTTTAAGAAAATAACTTATTGAAATTGAAATAAATTGGAAATTATCAATCTTTTTTATTTTATTTTTCAATGATTTGCTTCTGGATAATTGTAGAAATAAATAAATAGAAGACTAGAAGATGAAAAATAACATTTTTCCACTTTATAAAGTAGTCACAAATTTTATTTTACACCAAATATTTGTTAAAGGCCACAAAGATCATCATGTTTATAAAGCCAACATATGTGTATAATTTTATGACCATCCATTTATGTTTAACATATAAATATCATTAAATACTTATTTATATATCGTCATAATCATGATCATTGTTATCAAAAATCTTAAAACCCTACGATCTAAATCCTAATTTAGATCGTATCTTTCTCTTTACAATTCAATTTACATTCCGATTCAAACTTGGTTAAAACCATAATAGAGAAAATTTATCCAATGCATATTAATGTATTTAATATGCTTATTTTGGTCTACAATTTCAATTCTTAGTTTTCTAAACAAAATAAAAATGGAACAAAAGAAGAAGTAAAATTGAGTTTTAGGTTTAGATGTAGAAGTTCATACGTCAAAATCAATTTTGAAGTGCATACAAACCTTTAAATATGGATGTTTTGAATCTTCTATTTACGATTTAAATTCCATTTACATTTTAAAATTTAAACTTTATGATTTACGATTTGAACCTCATTTGATAATCTTGATCATGATGTACTCATACTCTAGTTCTAAAGGATTGAAATATCCACATGTCATGTTGTACCATATTAACGTATCCACACCCTTGCCTATGTTACATAGCTTAGTAGTACTCCCTCACAATATGAAACCTTGAGTATGAAAATGGTTATACAATCAAGTATAAGGGCAAATATAAGTGAATGTCTTCGGAAATAGATGATTCATAGTACCAGATGAACAAAATACTTTATTCAACTTGTATTAGACTCTTCTTGCATGTGTATTTATACAACACACTAATCTTAAAATTTAGATTCACTGTTATAATCTCCACCATCAAGGATATATATCATATATACTAATACCATCCCTAAACCTATACCTGATCAACAAACTTCTCAAAGCAACCAAAGGTAATAGATGCATTACCAAACAGAGACGGTTTTTAGTAGCAGAGCGAAGGGTAGATATGTTGATATGGATTCACAAACTTGGGAGCCAAAAAATTTCAAATAAAATAAATTCCACGTACAAACAAAATAAACAAAATATAAATAATCAAAGAAAAATAACATTATTGATAGGGAATGGGGATTAATCGGTTAAATGAATTTCTCAAACATGCCATCAATAGATAGAATACCCTTTATCTGATAGATATCATCACCACATTCCATTAATAATGTGATTAACCATTGGCCATAACAATATGAATAGCTTAATCTTTGCAAAAAATTATGAATTTATTTTCTCCTTTTTTTGAATATTGGGGCTTTACAATGTAACAAAACCCTATTTTATTACAATAAGAATCAAATACATAATATAACTAAGGAAAGTATGACAAAACACCGTATATATAGTTCTTAGGTATGCAGCTCATAAGGCAGAAAATACATTAATTGGTAATTCGAAACTTTAAATGCACATTCAAAACCTTGCTTTATTTTAGTCATCTTACAAATTTCACATTTAAAGGACAAAAAAATCAACATGTAGAAAAGCAACGACTTAAAGAAAAAAGGAAATTTAGATAACATTGTATATTACAGGACTTACTATCAAAAATGAGTTGCTTTAAGCGATTTTTTTGCAAAACGAGATGGTTCATCCACAATATTGCCAAAATATTGGGATATTGTAGTATCAAGATGTTTTATATTCTTGATCATCACGTTAGTTAGCTTTTCTCACTCTGCATGGTTTGTTATTTTCTTTTGTTAGGGTGAATGGGGGATAGACTAGGGATATATGTTACTGCTTATAATTGTGATCTCTGAGCTACAGGTTTGAGATGCGACAGTAAAGAACTTTAGATGCTACTGACTTAAGTTTTTCGGGAACAAGATTTTTGTTTGAGACATTTGGTGTGTGTCAATAGTACTTATCTTTTATTTTTTCCTTGTTTATAGTTGTATTTAAAATGTACATAGACATGCATTATTAAGACATACTCCATTTGAAATCAATTTTTCTTATCATCATGTCACTCCTTCCACACTTTCATATATCTTTAGTTCTCATAACTTGAGAACTTAAGTCTCACTAAAGCTACATAGCATGGTCAATACCTAAATTGCAATGATAACATATGTTTTAACCCAGTTGTAAACTTGTTATAAAGTTGATAATTAGAATTAGTAACAAACGACTTGATCGTAAAAAAAAGCCTAGAAATTAGAATGTATGCTATTAATTACAACCATGGTCATTATCCATATCCATAATGATTGATAGTCTACGTACTACATTGAGACCATAACAAATGAAATGTATGTCCAAGTGAACAGTTTTATCTTTCGGTATGTATATTGACATTCTTCATCATGTAAAAGTAAAAAACAATTAAACGAAACTAGAAATAGATCCATATTTTGTTAAAAAAATGAAATTATAATAAAATAAACTTAATAAACCTTCATAGAATAAAGGTTCATAAACTAAATAAATCAAGGGCCATATAAATTGTGCATTACCTATGCTTTCCAAAACATCAATATCATTTACGCTTAATCACTAAAAGTTATAAAAGATCTCGTCTAGAAGTTTTAATGAAATGCGGCGTTTGTTATATATTTTCGCAAAATATAACATAAGTTCATTCTGCATAATGACTTTTTCATCATTATGATTCATATGAGCGAAAAATTAAATGGAAGAAGAGAGTCAAAAACAAAATATTAAAAAATATTAGCACAATCAACAAATAATTTACATTTTATTTGTTCATGTATATCATTTATGCTTAATCATAAATTTAGTTGAACATTTATCTTCAGCAATAGGTGTTCATAGAGAACAAAAATTCATGACAATGCTCGTTAGAGATGAAACATATGTTCAAAACATAAGTATTAATGACGCACGGTGCAAAAAGGCACAAAACCTCCCCGAAGCCTTGGCGCACGACGCGACAAATGATGTATGCCTTTTTAATTTACTGCATATGTTAAGATTTTTTTTTATAAATTTGATATATATATATATATATATATATAACAATTAATTTAAAAAGTTTAATAAAATTTCTATTTAACGTATATATAATAAAGATTTTCAGACATTTTGTTAATAATATCATTAAATATAATATCATAAGCTTAAAATATCAAGCACAATAGTCTTTAAAAACTAAAATCTAAGATAATAGTACATATTACTGATAAATTAAAAATATAAATTTGATTAAGCAAATATTTTATAAATCATTATCTGCATGAACATATTCATAAGGTGCCATGTTTTCCTTATCTACCTTATATCGATTAACAATACATTTGGTGCGACCGTAATAGGAACAGACAGTTCCAAGTTCGTTAAAGATTAATTTAATATAAACATCCATTCGAGATTATTTTTTTGATGCAACTGAAGATAGTATGAAGTTCGTTTAATATTAATCTGCAGAAGTACTAAGTTGATCCATCGGGTTCGGGATGGATCCAGACCTGACCCAACGCGTTTTGATTCTAGTTGGGTTGGGTTTTGTCAAGTCTAATTTGTATATTTTAAAATTTTGACATGACCCGATATTCGATTTAGATCGGGTCAGTTTGGGTCTGATTGGGTAATAACATTAAAAAAGCATATATTTTCTTGCTTTTTTGTTTAATCTTCCGGGTTTGACCCGGTTCTTCATGTTATTTTCAATCAACTAGACCCAATCCAAAACCCATTGGGTTCGGATCTATCTGATTTAAAATTGTGGATCTTGATTCTAATTGTCCATCATAGTTCGGTGTGACAATAATACAAATAAATGTTCAAAGTTTGTTGAATGTAGTTCGAACTTCGAAGTGTAGTCATATCATTTTATAAAATATATATAATACATTCAACCATTTTTAGAGATTACTTTGGATTATAAAAAATAAAAATAAAAAAAAATAAAAAAAATAAAACACCAAAAAGGCACGCCATTTGCGCCGTAAGCGCTATTTGCTCCATTTACTGCACCTTTCCATGTGCGCTACGACATATGAAAGAAAGGCACAAACTTTGCGCCATGGCGCACGACACTAAGCGCCATATTGCGCGCCATAATGCTTCTTTAATAACAATGTTCATAAGATCTCTTTTTAGCAAATACATCAAAAAATCACGACAATCCGCTAATTTAAGTTTCTGAAGTACGAAATTTGACATCAACGACTGAAATAAACCAAAAAATTGTCAAATCCATTAAATCTAAAATAGATGAATTAGAGTTTTTCATTAACAAGGGAGTACCCGAGGTATTAAAGGTGAATTAGGACAACGACGATCAACAAAATAGAAAATAATTGAAATATGAGGGAAAATGAAATGTGGAGACGAGGGTGGGGCAATAGGAGAGATGCTAGAAGATGAAATTTTTGGGCAAGTGCAAGGAAAGAAGCAGCAAATATTCTGATAGTGAAAATTAGACCTTGTATTATTCTCTACGTTTGGATGAAAATATTTTTCATTCTACAATAACTTTAACCCCACTTGCATTTTGAATGCTAAGAATGCGATCAAAAATATGATTTTTTGTAGTGTCCCGAATGCCATTCATTCCCAAAATGGCGTTACATCCCATATTTATCACGTATAAATGAGTGTGTATGCATCACATTATTTCATAGCGTCAACTCATTAATAGGTAGCCGTGACATGAAAATTCAGTAAAAATAGCATAATATGGAATATTAATACATAACTTAGACTCAAACATGTCAATATTTAATCAACCAAGTCGTATGACTATTTCAACATAGTAATCCAAGGCCATTTGCATTTCAGATATATCAGTCCAAGGCTAATTTGTGTTTGTTAATTCAGCATGAAACCATCGATAAAGTAATGGTTAGACATAGCGTAACATCGAATATTTCATACTTCCAAATAATTCAATAACCATAATTTATACATACATATGAACTTCAAATAAACAAATATTTCTCAAAACATTATTTATTTTCACCTTAGAACATTTCAGGTCCTACCAATAAAATACACTTTAATTCTTTTATAAATTCTCTTTATTTTTAAAATAATAAATATAATTCCTTTTTGAAAATGTATTAATGACTTGAAAATTTCCATATTTATATAAAAGAAATTTATAAAAATGTCACACATGTCGAAAATATATCCATATTGAACTTTCAGATTTTAAAACCAATTTGTATGTATATCCATATATTTTAAAAATCACCACTTTATATTCATATATCATCATTATATATTTACATCTAAATACATTTGTTCGTTTTAATTATTTCACCATAACCATTCTCAATTGTATTCATTGTTGTGTGTATTTGTGTATATGTATGTATATATCTGTGTGTGTATGCATCTCATATTTAATGAACAATGGCCATAAAAGAATGCTCCAATTGCATAATCAAGTCAAGCACCAAATATTGTTCACATCCAAGCATAGGTGAATGACTCGTATTAATAACCACTATTCCATTCAAGCAGCATACAAATCAATCAACAAATAATATCAAATTACTTTACGTCCATATATTCTTACCTTTAAATTTCCATATATTCACCAATTCACATATTTAATTAAATCAATCACCTAATCACATAGCATATAAACATGAATATCATAATATATGCTCATTTTTTCATAACTCATTATATGTATATTTATATTTCAACCAATCTACTAGCTATTTTAATCATCGTTGGCTATGTTCAATTATATAATTTGTTAAATGATATTGGTTGATTAAAGGGATAACTTCATTCAATAACAACTTTATATCAAAGATAAATAGAGTTTTAACTCACCAAAATGCAAAAAGTTGATATCAAAATCTACCAAACGACCTCCTCCACTGCCATGCCAAATCTGTCTAATTCGCTGTCGGCCACCATATGGAGATTGATTCCAAAATGCTACCCAACGAGCTCCCCAGGCTGTGATTGTAACGTCTTCGAGATTTTCGACTTTCAAAAATCAATATTAATACGTCCACTGTATCAACTGTCGAACAATCGAAGGCCGGAAAACCGAATTGTTAGGGTTAAAGAAGAAGAGGTAGAAGAAGAAAGAAAGAAGAAGCAACAGAAACAATATCAGAATCTCACAATCGCAGCGGAACAATATATAATAGATAAATGAATAATCTTTAAATCAAAAGAACTGTACATTTTATACATTACATCATCAGAGTCAACTTACAACACAACACAACTGGAATCATATGAACTTGTCCTTACAAGTGGATACACAGCGGAAAAGATAATATCATATACAAGTGATACGTTTCGCCATCCATCTCGCCTTTTGAGCTCCACAGCACCTCCTGAATTCTAGAATATCCTGATAACCTGACTCTAGGCTGTCCTGTGTGGAAAATGATGGGGACCTAGAGTTTAGGAAGGGAAAAATAAACTCCAGGTCAGTCATGGGACTGGTGTGAGAACTTAAAACAGTTTATCTTTAAAAACAAATAAATAAATATTTTAAGATAGATCCGCAATGCTTTTAGAAAATGTAACTACCATAAGGCCTTCCGCCACACACACCATGCAAACACAGAATTGGAGGAGATTTATCCTTATGATAGTCACATGCTTGATACGCAAATTTTCTTTGATATTATTACTAGAAGTGCAAAGTGCAGGAAAAAATTTCGAAAGTATAATATAAATCTTAGCCAGCATAGACATTCCGAACTATGCCTACTATAGCTACCATTTCAATAGCAGGTTACCGCCACATTCCATGGCAGGTTATACAACTAAAACCGTACAAGGCTCGTATTGTTTCTTTGGATTTTCCAACAAATGGTCAGGCAAAGGAACTTCCTATTGCCACATGGGAACGCCTCTGGCGGGACTCCCGAAGAACCTAACCGGATCTCTGCCAACACAAGGCCGGATTACCTCTGCAAAAATAGGTAACTACTGACACGAGTATGTCATCCCCGGTTGTAAACAACCTTTATCCGAGGATCCTCAATACCAACAACCACAAAGTAATAAATTTGCAACAACCACATATGTAACAACCCGCATATTTATCGATTGAATATTTAAATATTTTATTTAAGTATTTCATCATTCGTCGGATTTTAGTCCGAAAAGCTACTTGTTGCAAACAGCCGAATTTGGACTCGAGACCACTTCCATTGAGTTCAAAAGGCTGTTTGCGACCTTTTTGAGTATAAACTTCGATATGTTTGGAGATAGTAGAATTTTGCTACTTTTCACTTAGGGCTTTGGGTTTGGGTTTGGGTTCAGCCCACTAGCCAACTTAATACCCAAATCTGAACCACTTCTCCCCATTCACTCCCACTTCCACTTCTTTTCAGTTCTAAAGAAAAAATGGTGGAAGAGAATGGGAAATAGAAATCCAAAACCCTAGTTTCCATTTGCAAATCAATTTCTAGCTCCAAACTCAAGAGAACCCATTGGTAAGTATCTCCTTCTTCTCCAACTCATTCTCTCTTTGATTTCAGAAAATTCCTAAATCTAATTTGGGAAATGTTTCTCTTTTAAGCTTAGATTCAAGCTTCTTGTGTGAGATTGAGGTGTGGTTGATCTTCCCTTGTCTTCAAGCTTCTCGTTCATTGTTTTTGGGTTCAAAGGTGAGATTTTTATCTCACATCTAAGTCTATGATTATCTTTGATTCCTAGGTATGAATTCCTAGCACTTATTCATGTCAATTTGATTTTGATTTGGATTGGTTTTGTGAATATTCCAAATTTTAGTGTTTTGAGTTCAAATCTTCAAAAATCATAGCTTTGTTGTTTGAACTTGTTTTTGGTGATGCATTAAAGAGCCTATAGGGCCGGGTTGCCATTTGGCATAAATCCCTAGCGCCATTGCTCGTTCGTTTGTGAATTGGAGGAGATTGCATAGCAATCATACAGACCGGAAAATTGCCTAGGCTCCAGTACGTCGACTGACATTTCCAGTCAGTCGACTGGCTGTAGCTATTATGCATTCCGAGGGCCATCTGCAGAGCCATGGGGCTCTGTTTCCCTGCAGTCAGTCGACCGACTCTCTGAGTTTAGTCGACTGACCTGTATCCCGCATATTTTCAGGGACTGTGATCAGTCGACTGAACTCATTGAGCCAGTCGACTGACCTGCTCTTAAATGCCTATTATGCCTATTTTGCCTATTTGGGTTGTGATTCCAGTTTTTATCGATTCGTTTTGATTCCTAATTGATGCTATCAATTTTTCGACTTTGATGACTTCTAATATGGAATTCTTGGAAATATCCATTTTGATGGATTTGATATCGATTTCTTTGGAATTAATTCACGTCTTCGTATGTGAATTTTTATGATTGGTTGTTTCTACAATCATTTCTGTGATTTGTCACTTTAAAAATATAAAGGTTTCAATACTAGTAGTAAATATCAAAACTCTTTCATCAAAGCGATTTCAAAACTATTTTATTACAAAGCTCTTTTCTTCAACCATTTTCCAATCTACTAGCATATACAAACCTTTACCTCACTCGTATGAGAAATCTAATTAAACGACTTAGTAAAACAAGTGGTATGAAACGCTTGCGTTTACTTTGTTGGTTAATTCTTGGACTTGTTCGATTGAATCTCTTGTGACAATTTTCTAGTGGAGATCTACAATTTATTCGCAAATATTTAAGTTAAGCTAGTGGTTATGGGACATGATGCTAAACTCATATATTTACTAGCTTATTGTAATTGACACTTCTTGATGATCAATGATGATCATTTTATGTTTTTGACTAGCAATGTGCGATGTCTCTTTGCCTACGTGGAGGACTGTTCCTCATTTTATTGAGCTTCGTCTCATTTCTTGCATGGGTCGTACCTATTTAGGTGCGTCGATGTTTATTTATGCATGGAGTGTACCTTTCTAGGTGCATCGATGTTTGTTTACTTCGTGGAGAAATCGGCTCAATAAGTCGGGACATGGGGCGTATCTTTCTAGTTGCGTCGATGTTCGTCTATGCATGGGGCGTATCTTTCCAGGTGCGTCGATGTTCGACTTTGCGTGGGGTGTATCTTTCCAGGTGCATCGATGTTAGACATTCCATGGGGTGTATCTTTCTAGGTGCATCGATGTTTATTTATGCATGGGGCATATCTTTCTAGGTGCGTCGATGCTAGAGCATGGGGCGTATCTTTCAAAGTTCGTCAATGTTCAACTGAGCGTGGGGCGTGTCTCTCTAGGTGCGTCGATGTCCAGTTTTTGGGATTGGCCATCCTTTTCTTGTGATTTCTGGATTTCTAATTATTGATTTCTGTAATTTATGTTTCACCACCTTTTTCAGTTGGCATTGATAAGTATGTCATTTATTGTGGCTTGGTGAATTAAATAAAGAATATGACATTCTTTTTGATGCTTTGAGATTCTTGAGATTTTGTATGACTTTCGTTATTCTCTAATGTATACCAGTCGTTGTATGGCATTTTTAGTTATCATACATTTTAATAATATATCTCTTCTTATATCTCATTTTTATTTGATAATTATAGCTAGACTGATCCGTTTATTATTTTCTTCTTAAATAATACTCGGGTCAGACTGAGTTTTTACAGGTGCTTCCTCATGTCTTCTTATCTGGGACCATCATCTGACCTTTTTGGCTAACTACTTTAGTTTAGTAGTTTTTGTTGTATACATCTAAGTTATAGACTCCTTGATGTATACATATTTTTGTCTTGCACTTGTATCTGTTCCTTTGTGATATTGTGGATCTTGATAGACCACTACTCTGATGTACACTTTGAAGTGTAATATTCATATCTATTTCCGCCTATGTGATATGAATTATCTGTGACTGATTTATGTTATGTTTATTTCTATATTTGTTTCCGAAGATTATATATAGCCACTGTGTAGTAGCTTTGAGTTTGTGTCGGCATGCCGGATTTCCTCTTGAGATGAAATGCATGTTATATTTTCTGGCATATAGGTGCTCGCACAAAGCAATTACACGGATGGTCGCTACTCAACAGCCTTATTCTCCGCGCTAGTTGACGGCATTACCCCGTGGTGTCCTTGCCTAGCGTGGGTATAGAGGTGGGGCGTCACAGCTTGGTATCAGAGCCAAACTTCGGAACAATGTAGAATAATCTAGCAAGGATCATGTCCTAAGTCTTTCTTAAGAGTTGTGCCTTAGGATTTATTCGAGTCTTCGTACCGTTCTATCCTACTTTCTTTTATGATCCCTTGTTTTATCTATCAATATTGCTTGATATTTATTTTAGAGAATAACTTTTCTTCTTCTTTCTTTCTTTCTTAAAGAAGAGAAATGGTTAGACCTGGCCGCCCCAGCGCCGATCAATCTAGTGCTACTCCCTAGGATGGAGTATTTATGTCCGCCCAGCAGCTTCTTGATCTAGTAAAGAATGCTCAAGCTGCCGGACCCATTCCAGAGCCTACTCATCCTAGATCCGGTTTTGCACGCTTGTGCAGAGACTACACTGATTTGGGTGGAAGGCCATTCAGGGGATCCGAGAGTGTTATAAAAATTCAAGCTTGGCTCAAATCACGCGATTGCATATTTTCTCGCATAAACCTTATTGATCTACATCGAGTCCAAGTGGCTTCTAGCATGCTCCAAGAAAGAGCATTAGATTGGTATGAGCTTTTGGTTTTTGAAATCGTAGAAGCAGATCTCACTTGGAAGCAATTTCGGGAAAGATTCGAATTGAAATTTGTGCCGGAGGCTGAAAAAGTAACTTTAGCACGGCGTTTCATAGACCTTGTTCAAGGTGAATCTTCTGTGACAGACTATGTCACATCTTTCGAATCTCTTTCTAAATATGGGGTTGAGTATATTAATACCCCGGTGAAGAAAAATCAGAGATTTGTCTATGGCTTGAATAAGAATCTTAAGAAGCCATTACTCCTGAAACTTGAGGTTTCATTTGATCATCTTATTGATATCGCTCTTCGTCTTGAAGAAGCCGATAGAGAGAGTAATGTTGAAATTGTGGTTGCCAAACAGAACTTCAACGACAACACGAAGAGGCCAATTAAATTCAAAGTCCCCGTTCCCAATAAGCAAGGGAGGCAAGAGACCCCAGTAGCAAAAGCACCTACCTCTAGTCGTGGACAATGCTACAATTGTGATTCCACGGACCGCTATGCAAGGGAGTGTCTGAAAACCCTCTTTTGTCGCTATTGCAAAAATTCGGGTCACCATATAACTTCATGTCCCATACTTCAAAGTAGGAAGGAGGGAAAGCTCAATGTAATGCAAACTCCTAGCAACTCTTCCCTTGGTCAAGGTATTTTACATCCAATCCTTGATGCTATTGTTTTATTTCGTGATCTTCTTATTTGAGTTCTTTTTGATATGGGTTCTCATTATTTTATATCAAAAGAACTTGTTGATTCTTTTTCTTTAAAAACATTTTGGGCTTGATGACTTCTCTGAGAATTGTGAATCCGGTTGGTGGATCCGCAACACTCAATTTGCTTTTTATTGATGTCGAAATTATTTTATGTGATTTTTCTTTCCGAGCGGGTTTTTTTCTTAGGCTTCGGAATTGATTTTTGTAAGGATTGGCTTAATCGTTGTGAAGCCCATATCCTATTTTCCGTGTGGACTATTCATCCTCGACATTTATAATATGTTAAGCAGATTTCTATTTCTCTTTGTGATTTTGATTCCAATTTGATGGCATCATTTTATTCTTTAAGCCTTCATGATAAGGAAAGTGTTGTTTCTCTCATCAAAATAGTTTGTGAAACTTTTCGGTATTTTTGAGTTTGTCTTAGGATTATCACCTAAGAAACCTTTTGTGTGGTGTTAAGGTCTTTCTAGTTCGACCTTGCCATCGATTTTCATTTGGCTACGAGTTGCGGGAGTTAGCATTCCACTTACCGCATTCTGCACTCGTTACGATTCTTATGAATGACTTATTATATCATTCAGTTTGTCCAGCTTATTTCATCCATTTTATAAGCAGAATATTCTATGAGTATTTCGATGAGACTATTCTTGTGTTTATTGATTTTGGATGAAATTAGCAATTTAAAATTTTTGCAAATCTTTTTCATAAGATTTATTTATAAGTATAAATAGGATTTCTGTTCTTAGAACGAACAAAGCGAATTTTCAAAAGTGTTTAGAAACATGTTTATCCTATAAAAGATGATTTTGTGATTGTATTGCCCATTTAGTGTTTTAAGAATTCTGGTCGATGCGCCTGATCAACGTTATCGATAGGAATTTCCTAAACGCTTTGATGAGACAGTTAGACACGATATATTGACTTGTAAAAATGTAAATTTTTCTACAAAGATTTTTACATTGAGATAATTGTAATTTTGAAAGTTTTAGCTTTTCGGGAAGGGAGATTATTTAAAAGAACAATTTTCCGATACTCTTATTCTTGTGATTCCCGCTGGGAACCAAGACTTTATCTTTTGTACCGATGCTAATCGTATTGGCCTGGATGTCGTTCTCTTGCAAAAGAGAACGTGCAATTTCTTGTGCTTCTAAATCATTAATGCCTAGTGAGACTAGATATGCCACTCATGATCTAGTGCTCGTGGCTATCGATTTCGCTTTTAAAGATTTGGCATCATTATTTTTGGGCGAGAAATTTGTTCTCTACCCTGATCATAAATCTTTGGAATATTTATTTTCTCATAAGGAACTTAATATTGTCTCGAGTTCCTTGCATCTTATGATCTTGATATTCTTTGTATATTCCCGGAAAGGAGAATCGTGTTGCCAATGCACTTTGTTGTAAACAACAAGTGGTTGTTTCTTTGATGATGTCCAAATGGAATGATCATTTTACCAACATCGGACGTTTTGATATACTTCGTTTTATTGAGCTTTATCTCATTTCTTTTATGGACTAGTGTCCGATGTTCTTTTATGGTGTTCGGTTCATTGGATGTACTGTTATTATACTACATCGATGTTCCGTCTTATTTGGATCAATGGATGTACCATTATTATACTGCATCGTTGTTCCGGTTTATTGGTTCATTGGACATACCGTTTTTGTACTACGTCGGTGTTCCGACATTATTCGAGCGTACCGTTTTTGTACTACGCCGTTGCACCGGCTCAATTTTCTGCTATGCTTGACGTTTTCCACGTCTTTTAACTATGGAAATGCTTTTGTGTTTCCGGTTTTTATTCTTGAGCCCAGTGTTATTAAGGAAATTGAAGTTTCGCCTATTTGACTTTTGAGCAACATTTTATTCGCATCATTGCTTCGGAGGTGGAGCGCCTTCGGAATAAAGATGTTCTTCTTGTGAAAGTTCAATGGTTCTCAGATCCTAGGGATTGCTCTTGGGAATACTGGGAATTCATCGTGCGAACCCGTTCGGACTTACTCTTTCGTGCTCTTTATGGTGAACTTCTTATTTCAAAATTCTTTTGTGTTGATATGCTTTTATGGTTGTTACTATTTATTTTCTTCTTAAGTATTGCGAGGACGCAATTTCTTTAAGGAGGGGAGTCTGTAACAACCCGCATATTTATCGATTGAATATTTAAATATTTTATTTAAGTATTTCATCATTCGTCGGATTTTAGTCCGAAAAGCTACTTGTTGCAAACAGCCGAATTTGGACTCGAGACCACTTCCATTGAGTTCAAAAGGCCGTTTGCGATCTTTTTGAGTATAAACTTCGATATGTTTGGAGATAGTAGAATTTTGCTACTTTTCACTTAGGGCTTTGAGTTTGGGTTTGGGTTCAGCCCACTAGCCAACTTAATACCCAATTGTGAACCACTTGTCCCCATTCACTCTCACTTCCTCCTCTTTTCAGTTCTAAAGCAAAAATGGTAGAAGAGAATGGAAAATAGAAATCCAAAACCCTAGTTTCCATTTGCAAATCAATTTCTAGCTCCAAACTCAAGAGAACCCATTGGTAAGTATCTCCTTCTTCTCCAACTCATTCTCTCTTTGATTTCAGAAAATTCCTAAACCTAATTTGGGAAATGTTTCTCTTTTAAGCTTAGATTCAAGCTTCTTGTGTGAGATTGAGGTGTGGTTGATCTTCCCTTGTCTTCAAGCTTCTCATTCATTGTTTTTGGGTTCAAAGGTGAGATTATTACCTCACATCTAAGTCTATGATTATCTTTGATTGCTAGGTATGAATTCCTTGCACTTATTCATGTGCATTTGATTTTGATTTTGATTTGGATTGGTTTTGTGAATATTCCAAATTTTAGTGTTTTGAGTTCAAATCTTCAAAAATCATAGCTTTGTTGTTTGAACTTATTTTTGGTGATGCATCGAAGAGCCTATAGAGTCGGGTAGCCGTTTGGCATAAATCCCTAGCGCCATTGCTCATTCGTTTGCGAATTGGAGAAGATTGCATAGCAATCATATAGACCGGAAAATTTCCTAGGCTACAGTCAGTCGACTGACATTTCCAGTCAGTCGACTGGCTGTAGCTATTATGCACTTCGAGGGCCATCTGCAGAACCATGGGGCTATGTTTCCCTGCAGTCAGTCGACTGACTCTCTGAGTTTAGTCGACCGACCTGTATCCCGCATATTTTCAGGGACTTTGATCAGTCGACTGGACTCATTGAGCCAGTCGACTGACCTGCTCTTAAATGCCTATTATGCCTATTTTGCTTATTTGGGTTGTGATTGCAGTTTTTATCGAATCATTTTGATTCCTAATTGATGCTATCAATTTTTCGAATTTGATGACTTCTAATATGGAATTCTTGGAAATATCCATTTTGATGGATTTGATATCGATTTCTTTGGAATTAATTCACGTCTTCGTATGTGAATTTTTATGATTGATTGTTTGTACAATCATTTCTGTGATTTTTCACTTTAAAAATATAAAGGTTTCAATACCAGTAGTAAATATCAAAACTCTTTCATCAAAGCGATTTCAAAACTATTTTATTACAAAGCTCTTTTCTTCAACCATTTTCCAATCTACTAGCATATACAAACCTTTACCTCACTCGTATGAGAAATCTAATTAAACGACTTAGTAAAACAAGTGGTATGAAACGCTTGCGTTTACTTTGTTGGTTAATTCTTGGACTTGTTCGATTGAATCTCTTGTGACAATTTTCTAGTGGAGATCTACAATTTGTTCGCAAATATTTAAGTTAAGCTAGTGGTTATGGGACATGATGCTAAACTCATATATTTACTAGCTTATTCTAGTTGACACTTCTTGATGATCAATGATGATCATTTTATGTTTTTGACTAGCAATGTGCGATGTCTCTTTGCCTCCGTGGAGGACTGTTCCTCATTTTATTGAGCTTCGTCTCATTTCTTGCATGGGTCGTACCTATTTAGGTGCGTCGATGTTTATTTATGCATGGGGTGTACCTTTCTAGGTGCATCGATGTTTGTTTACTTCGTGGAGCAATCGGCTTAATAAGCCGGGACATGGGGCGTATCTTTCTAGTTGCGTCGATGTTCGTCTATGCATGGGGCGTATCTTTCCAGGTGCGTCGATATTCGACTTTGCGTGGGGTGTATCTTTTCAGGTGCATCGATGTTAGACATTCCATGGGGTGTATCTTTCTAGGTGCATCGATGTTTATTTATGCATGGGGCGTATCTTTCTAGGTGCGTCGATGCTAGAGCATGGGGCGTATCTTTCAAGGTTCGTCAATGTTCAACTGAGCATGGGGCGTGTCTCTCTAGGTGCGTCAATGTCCAGTTTTTGGGATTGGCCATCCTTTTCTTGTGATTTTTGGATTTCTAATTATTGATTTCTGGAATTTATGTTTCACCACCTTTTTCAGTTGGCATTGATAAGTATGTCATTTATTGTGGCTTGGTGAATTAAATAAAGAATATGACATTCTTTTTGATGATATGAGATTCTTGAGATTTTGTATAACTTTCGTGATTCTCTAATGTATACTAGTCGTAGTATGGCATTTTTAATTATCGTACGTTTTAATAATATATCTCTTCTTATATCTCATTTTTATCTGATAATTATAGCTAGACTGATCCGTTTATTATTTTCTTCTTAAATAATACTCGGGTCAGACTGAGTTTTTACAGGTGCTTCCTCATGTCTTCTTATCTGGGACCATCATCTGAAATTTTTGGCTAACTACTTTAGTTTAGTAGTTTTTGTTGTATACATCTAAGATACAGACTCCTTGATGTATACATATTTTTGTCTTGCACTTGTATCTGTTCCTTTGTGATATTATGGATCTTGATAGACCACTACTCTGATGTACACTTTGAAGTGTAATATTCATATCTATTTCCGCCTATGTGATATGAATTATCTGTGACTGATTTATGTTATGTTTATTTCTATATTTGTTTCTGAAGATTATATATAGCCACTGTGTAGTGGCTTTGAGTTTGTGTCGGCATGCCGGATTTCCTCTTGAGATGAAATGCATGTTATATTTTATCTGGCATATCGGTGCTCGCACAAAGCAATTACACGGATGGTCGCTCCTCAACAGCCTTATTCTCCGCGCTAGTTGACGGCATTACCCCGTAGTGTCCTTGCCTAGCGTGGGTATAGAGGTGGGGCGTCACAACACAGGTCAAGTATCTGGGCTCCATACCATGATACCACCTCTATCCAAAAGGAAATAAACATGCCGTAAGGGGCGCTACCCCCTAAAACCTTGCTGCATTCTTCCTGTTTCGACCATTCTGGGGTGTGAGGTCCGACGAAGTCTCGTCCACAAAGCTGCGCTTTTCACAAAAGTCATGCTTCGATCAACAAATGATCAGCAGCACTTCGTATGCCACATTACCAAATTGGGGATGTATCACTAGTAACCATCAACTACATAACCTCTGAGCTCGTACGTCTCATAGAAGGGTGTTAAGCTAAGAGTATAATTCTTACGCCACCAACAGAAATGTATTTGATAGAAACCAGCTTTACATCTTAAATTATAACGTCAGACACACATCCATACAAGTCCGTTCCGAGATCGAACGGAACCGAAGGCACTTCCAAAGAAGCCATTGAAATCCTGATATTCACTAGTCAAGTCCGGACTTCCCATCACAAAGGATGATAAAATCTCTATATCGGGGATCAACCGATGCAGAGACATTCGAAGGTAATCCTTCCGTTTTCAAAAATATCGGATCTTCAACCCCGGTCTTCAAATGCTATACATTATGATGTATCACTATTCAAAATCGGATTAATGACCCCAAGGTCCTCTCCCGACTAAACCGAATGACGAGCGCTTATTTTGAAATAAGTGTAGCATTCAAATTCAAGAAAATCACAACAAATACTCATTTAAAGGTAAATATTGATAGTCCGTTATTTAACTATCAATAGATATGCACAACATCACCAGATTCCAAATAATTTTCCAAATTATTTATTTTCCAAAATTATCTTTACAAGATATATTTTTCCACACTTCAACCATTTGAAAACAAATTTCAAATCACTTTTCACCTTTACAACTTTTGAAAACAAATTTCAAATCATTTTACTTACGCGAAAACACTTCCAAATATTTATTTATTTTCACTGGAAATCTGCCGAGTACAAATACTTTAAAATAATTTATAACACTTATCCCAAATATATCGGGAAAACACTTTGAAATAAAACTATTTTTCTTTAAACACTTTACTTAAAATATTAGTTATAAAAATATTATACTAATATTACATATAACTTAAGCCCAAACTAATTTTCAAAATAAAATTAGCAGATAGAGTATAACTATTTAAATAACTATTTTCTAAAACAATTATTGATTAAATCTTAGAAATAATCATTTCTATATCAACTTAATAAATCTTTACTTAAAGGATTTAAAACAATTTAAGAAGTTAATTTCTCCAAAGTATCCTTTCAAAACCAATTGTAGAATTATATACATATATATATGTATATATTTTTAAAAGTTATTCAGAAATTTTATTCGGCTTTCCAGGGAGAATACACTTTCATTTCAAAATGGTTCATTTAAACCAATTAAATAAATCCTTACCGGTTTACTTTAAATTTACGTTCCAAATCCATAAATTTATTTCCACACTTCAAAAATAAATCAATGTTATTTTTAAGCAAATTTCCCTTTCCTTTATAAATTCCATGGTGAATCTAAATTTTCAAATATCCACTGATATACGATTTTCAAATCGATTTCAAATATTCACTTTCAACAGTAATTAAAATTTTCAGTCGATTTCAAAAACAACAAAATCAAACTCCATACTGATTTTCCAAGAAATTAAACACCAAGTGAATTTCATTTTAATCTCAAATTGAAACCAATTTCTACTAAGCCCCAAACCAATTTTCAAATTGATTCCAAATTCTTTTCAAAACTCCTAATAATTTCCAAACGGATTTTCAAAAGATTTAAATTCAATCACCAAAAATCAATCCCCAAATGGGTTTCAAATTTTATTTCCTTTTAAAAAATAAATTCCTTTTAAAGAAAACCAATTCTTTTATTTTTCAAACTCTTTAAAATCGGTATTTTGAATAAATTCTTCAACCTTTGAATAATATTACCCGAAATCCATTTATTAAAGCTTTTCCCATATTTTGAAATTTTATTCAATAAGATTATAAATAAAACTTTATTATTTTAGAATTCCTTCTTTTAAATTTATCCAATTCTCAAAAATAATTTTAATATAAACTTTCAACCTGGATTTTCAAAAATCAAATTTTTATTTGTTTTCGGTATCCTACGATACCAAAATTATATTCGGCTAAATTTGGACTTCAACGATTTCAATCACAAAGATAATCACTCAGAGAATAATCAACACAGAACATTGAAACAAATTCAATTATTTGAGGAATCCAGTTGGATCCCTCCAACTTGTTTCCCTGCATCCACAGATGTTAGCACAATACCAATCCCGTTTCAAGACGGGATATCGCGGTATATGGGTTTATATAAAATATCATCCGCTATTATGCGGCGCAATAGGGTCTCATCCGCTATATAATGCGGGAAATCAACTCCAAGTACATATATAATACCAATTCCACTTCAAGGTGGAATATCGCGGCATATGTGTTTAATAAAATAACCTCCACTTAATATGCGGCCTATAGGGTCTATTTCAATACAACAAATAGCAACCATCAATGAACCACACAATCAGGCAATTTTAAATTTAACTATTTAAAATTTAAATCGAAACAAATTCGATTGAGTGAGAAGTTCTCACCTTGCTTCCAATAGCGGTTTTAGCATTTTATTCCGAATAAAGTTAAACGCGCATTTAATTTTAACCAAAATTCACACTAGCTCCAATCAATCCCAATCCATCTCCATTGCGTAGTATTCGTCTATATGATTCCAACGCAAGTCGTTTCGTCCAAGACGGACCTCGTATCAAAAAGTTATGGCATTTTAAAGATTGAAGGAATTTAAATATAAAAGTTGACAATTTTCTTTTTATTATTTTATAAACCATTAATCCTGGCCATTGATTTTGTAACATCAGATCATGGCCGCGTGTATCCTTCTTCCCAATTCACGTCTAAACCTAGCTGAGAAACCCATAGCCGCTGAAATTGTTTGAAATTTCGAGGCCACCACGATCCACCTGAACACGATCGGCGAACGGCGTATGGAAGTCCACCTCGTGCTCCACCTTCGACGTGAATCCGGTCGAGCTCGGCTATGTATTTTGCTCAAAAAACATGCGCAAACATCGGCTGTTCAAGCTCAAATTTCCGTTGATTCTTTGCGAAATTTTCGATCATAACCGTTGATCTTCTAGATCTCATCGCCCTCTTCCTCTTTGTATTTGAAAACTTTTTGATTTGACTAACGGATTTGAAGAAAAACGAGGAGGAAGAAGAATAATTTTCGGCCATTAAGCGTTTGCTGGCAGCTAGGGCATTGAAATGAAACCCTAGGTTTTAGTTTGCAAATGTGAATGTTAAGGTCCTTATATAGACAATTCCAAAGCACTATTCATCCGAAATTTTCTCAACTCGAAACGAAGCATGCCGCCTGGCATTTATAAAGTTTTACCCCTATTCCGAACGCAATGGAATATATATCGGGAGCCGATTCGATCGTATTTGGAAGATATGTTTCCGAATCGAATTATTTAAATTTAAAATTCACTTAAACCGATTTCTACGCGTTAAAGTAGCTTGCCCCGGACAAACCGTAAATCCGATTGATACGAAATTTGAGATCTTACAATAATTTAGCATTACGGATCCAATGAAACTAGTTTCGTCGAAATCCGAGACTGTTTGAAAAATGACTATTTTTACTCGTCAATTAAATATTAAAATATTCAATTTCCGCAATTTAACTTTTAATTCAATTTTAAAAGTTTTATAACATCATTCTAACTCCAATATGATTTAATACAACTTTATAAATCAAATTTAATCACATTAAACCCAATTTCCAATTATTTCTGTAATTTCAAATATTAAATTATCCAATTAAATTTAGATATTCGAAATATAATGTGACGACCCGAAATCGATGTCCGATAAACGACATCAAATTCGCATCGCCGGAGCTTATAACAACAATTAGATGAATATAAAACAGCGGAACAGGATGAATATCATAAATATCATCACAGTTGCAACATCAACATAATATCCATACTACATCATAGTATATAATAAATACACCACAACTCCAAATACAACATCATGATAATACAACAGTGATCATATATCCAAAAGTCCTCAAATGAGAGAGGTGATAACGAACTCCCAAAAGCTAAACACCTGAAATCTCTAAAAGCTAAACACCTGAAATCTCCAAAAGCTCCTAAGTACATCTCCAAGATAAGAGCTCCAAAATACTGCTACTCCAAAATACAGAAACCTGCTACTAGGCTGCCCGTGTGGAAATAATGGGCACCCAGAGTTTAGGAAATAAACAATAAACTCTGGATCAGTCATGGGACTGGTAAGAGTAAAAAAAATAGTTGCTTTCAAAGAACTAGATTTATAAAAGAATTTTTGGTATGCTTTTAAAAATGGACCTACCATAAGCTGAAATGTCTATTCTGCAATTGGGATATGATTTCTTAATATTATCTTCAGTCTCCCAAGTACAGTCCTTTGGATCGCCACTCCATTGAACTTTGACCAGCTTCACAATCTTGTTTCTTAATCGCTTCTCATCATGATCAACAATTTTTATCGGCTCTCTTTTAACTGTCAAGTTAAGAGTGATCTCTAGATCCTGCTGAGCAGCTTCTTCAATAACATCATCTGGATCGTGCACATATTTCCGAAGATTAGAAATGTGGAACACATCATGCACGCCAGACAACCAGCTGGGTAGCTGTACTCGATATGCTAGAGGACCAATCCTTTCCAGAATAGGGAAATGACCAATATAATGCGGTGCTAACTTTCCAGTTTTCCGGAATATCAATACACCCCGCATCGGGGATACTTTCAGAAATACAGAATCTCCAACTTGAAATTCCAAATTTCTCCTTCGGCAGTCATAATAGCTCTTCTGACGGCTTTGGGCAGTTAACAATTTCTTTCGAATAAAATCTACCTTCTTAGTAGCCTCTTTAATCATGTCCGGTCCAAGAACAAGTCTATCATCTGATTCGATCCAACATGTAGGTGATTGACACGGACGACCATATAAAGCTTCGAAAGGAGCCATTTATGTACTGGCCTGATAACTGTTATTATATGAGAATTCAACCAGATGTAAATGGTCCTCCCAAGAACCCCCAAGATCATGAACGCAAGCACGCAGTAGGTCTTCTAGAATTCGATTGACCCTCTCTGTATGCCCATCAGATTGTGGATGATAAGCAGTACTAAAATTTAATTTTGTTCCCAAAGCGTCTTGGAATGCCTCCCAAAATCTACTGGTGAAGATCGGATCACGATCACTCACTATACTGCTGGGAATACCATGGAGGTGAACAATTTCCTTTATATATATATATACCGGCCAAGCTTGCCGCAGTCCGAGTGGATTTCACTGGAATAAAGTGAGCAGTTTGGTTAGACGGTCTACAATAACCCAAATTGCTTCATTTCCCTTCTTGATTCGTGGCAATCCGTCGATGAAATCCATCGATACCTGATCCCACTTCCATTTCGGTACTTCCAAAGGCTGAAGTAAATCGGCTACTTTCATTTGTTCACTTTTGATTTACTGACAAGTAGCACAGCGACTCACATAAATCGATATGTCTCTTTTCATCGTCTTCCACCAGAAAGTTCTTTTAATATCACGATACATTTTGTTGACTCCTGGATAGATACTGAGTTTGGACTTGTGGCATTCGTCCAATACTCCATGTTTCAGATCAGGGAAGTCTGGAACACAAATCCTGCCTTTTAATCTTATTACTCCTCTATTATCCATCTCAAAACTATTGTCTTCTCCTTGGAAAATTCTTTTATAAATTCCCCGAAGAAACTCATCTTCATATTGCTTGCTCGGAATCTTCTTAAGAAGGGTAGGAGTGATAACTAGATGAGCAAGAATAGCCTGTTTCCTACATAAGGCATCTGCAACTACATTGGCTTTTCCCGGCGTATACAGAATATCTAAGTCATAAGATGACAGAAATTCCAACCAACGTTGTTGTCGTAAATTCAGATCCTTCTGGGTGAAAAGATATTTCAAAGATTTATGGTCGGTGAATAATTCAAAATTTTCACCTAAACAAAGAGAATTTATTAAGTAGATTGTTTAAGTTAAATTCATAAATTGTTTAAGAAAGCTGCAAAATTCTTACCCAGAAGATAGTGACGCCAGATTTTTAAAGCGAAAACAACACCCAAAAGTTCCAAATCGTGTGTTGGGTAGTTTTTCTCATGCGGACGTAATTGTCTACTCGCGTAGGCAACTACCTTTCCATTTTGCATTAATACTGCACCTACCCATCACCACGTGCATCAGTATAGACAGATAAGCCTTGGTTCCCATTAACAATAGTGAGAACAGGAGCAGTGGTCAATCTCTTTTTCAACTCCTGAAAAACTTCTTCACATTTTGGAGTCCAAATGAACTTTGCATTTTTCATTGTTAGCTTAGTCAATGGGCTAGCCAACTTAGAAAAATCCTGAACGAATTTCCGGTAATAGCCTGCTAAACCCAAAGAGCTTCGAACTTCTTTTGGAGTTGTGGGTCGTTTCCAATCAAGAATAGCGGAAATTTTGCTAGGATCTACCGAAATTCCTTCTTCATTAACAATATGGCCAAGGAATTTGACTTCTTTGACCCAAAAGTGGCATTTGGAAAATTTAGCAAATAGAACATTTCTCCTCAATATTTCCAATACGATTTTAAGATGTTCGGCATGCTCTTCTTTAGTCTTAGAATAGATCAAAATATCATCAATGAATACAAGCACAAATTTATTCAATACTTCCCGAAACACACGAGTCATAAGATCTACGAAATATGCTGGAGCATTGGTTAGCCCGAAAGGCATGACTAACCATTCGTAGAACATTTCAGACCTCTAAAAGCGGTCAAATGGACACAATCTTCGACGATTCGTATTTGATGGAATCCTTGGGCTAGATCCATTTTTGAAAAGAAACGAGCGCCATGAAGTTGGTCGAATAGATCATCAATTCTTGGTAAAGGGAATTTGTTCTTGAGAGTTTGCTTATTGAGATCGCGGTAATCTACACACAATCGTAGTTCATCAGTTTGATGAACCAATTCAATCTTTTCCCTGGGTACCTCCTGCGACTTGCGTCAACTACAGGACGAGGATTGGGTACTAAATCAATCCGGAACTCTATTTCTCGGTGAGGAGGTAAAGATTTCACTTCTTCAAATACGTCGAAAAAATCCCGAACAACAGGTATAGACTGCAAACTGGGTTCAGGATATCCCAAAGTATACATCAATCTATCTCTCCTTGGACTTGGATCCTCACAAGAGATTTCAATAAAATTTCCAAAACTTGTTTTGACTAAAACTGTCCGATTAATACGATCCAATATAGCTTCGTATTTAGATAACCAGTTCATACCGAGTAAGATTTCAAATTCATTAAATTCGAGGACAAAAAGGTTGATAGGAAATCGATAGCTAGCATATGAAATAGGAACTCTCTTACAATATAAACAAAGATTTGCGGGACCTCCAATCAGATTTATCATGCAAATAGGATCGTCAACAAATTTAGTTTTAAGTCCTAATTCATTTACGGTTTGTTGAGAGATAAAGCTATGTGAAGCTCCCGTATCAAATAAAATTCTAACAGTTCTATTATAAATAGTAAGGTTACCTTCCAAAACACCTTTTTTTATCAGCTTTCGAAGTTGAAGGGTCTTTCTTTATCGCATAAACATTTGCCACCTGTGCTGGCTTCATCACTGGGCAATCTTTAATAAAATGTCCAGGCTTGTGACAATTATAACATTCTTTTGCTCCTCTAACTGTTTCTTCCTTCTTAACTTGCTTCTTCGGTTTTGGGAAGCTATTTGAATAATGGCCCTTCTCTTTGCAGTTGTAACAAGTGACATTTTCTACCGCGCTTCCCTGAATGCTCCTCTTTTTCTCGTTGCCCTGCCATGGTTTCTTGCCTCCAAATTTTCGCTTCTTACAATTTTGTTTGCCCGAATTTCCCTTCTCCATCTGTGCTTCTTGCATATCAAGGGTAGCATATCTGTACCCCATATCAACTAAATCTGAAAAAGATTCCTTAACATGGCCCGTCATTCTTTCGTGGAATTTCTTATTCATCCCGCGAAGAATCTTCCGTTCATTTTTAAAGGCATATTCACCAATTCGGGACCAAAACGAGACAATTCATTAAATCTATTCAGATTCTCTTCGAATGATAAACTTCCCTGCTTCAAGTCCATAAATTCCTGATACATTCGAGGAATTCCACCTGATGGCAGATATCGCTTCTCAAATAATTCTTTGAATTTTTCCCAAGAAAACTCGTTTTCTGGCTTATCTACTGTGATTGTCTCCCCCCAGGCCGAGTCTTCATCTTGAAGTTGCCAAGAAGCTATGAGTTGCTTCTGATCGTCTTCCAATTTTAGCCCTCTGAAGATTTTCTCACACGATCTTATCCAGGCTTGAGCCTCAACAATCGACTCCTTGCCGTTGAACGGCTTACCACCAAGTCTCGAGAAATTCTTATATAAGTCAGCCAGATTCGGCTGTTGCTGAGCTGCCGCTATGCCGTTGGGGGATCTTGATCAGGTGCTGTGGCACCTCCCTGACCCCTAACTCTTCCCCTTCGTCCGCTCATTTCTTACTATCTGTAATTAGTAAGAAAATTGATTTAAATACACGAACGAAATATCTTAAGGAATATCAGCAGTAAAAGAAATAGACTAATAAAATTTAGAGTTTCAGTCTCGGTTATACTCATTCTAGGGTATACTTCACCCCATCTCTAATGAGCCATCGAATGTGTTATACTCCGTAGCTAAAGTTCTTACTCAACCAACAGCTTTGATACCACTTGTGACGACCCGAACTCGATGTCCGATAAATGACATCAAATTCGCATCGCCGGAGCTTATAACAATAATTAGATGAATATAAAACAGCGGAACAGAATGAATATCATAAATATCATCACAGTTACAACATCAACATAATATCCATACTACATCATAGTATATAATACATACACCACAACTCCAAATACAACATCATGATAATACAACAGTGATCATATATCCAAAAGTCCTACAATGAGAGAGGTGATAACGAACTCCCAAAAGCTAAACACCTGAAATCTCCAAAAGCTAAACACCTGAAATCTCCAAAAGCTCCCAAGTACATCTCCAAGATAAGAGCTCCAAAATACTTCTACTCCAAAATACAGAAATCTGCTACTAGGCTGCCCGTGTGGAAATAATGGGCACCCAGAGTTTAGGAAATAAACAATAAACTCTGGATCAGTCATGGGACTGGTATGAGTAAATAAAAAACAGTTGCTTTTAAAGAACTAGATTTATAAAAGAATTTTCGGTACGCTTTTAAAAATGGAACTACCATAAGACCTCCTACCACACACACAATGCAAACGCAGAATTGGAGGAGATTTCTTCTTATGATAGTCAAATATGCTTGGTACGAGAAAAAGAATTCTTTGATATTATACTAGTGCATAGTGAAGTGAAGAAAACATTTCGAAAGTAGAATATAAATCTTAGCCAGCATAGACATTCCGAACTATGCCTAATATAGCTACCATCTAAACAGTGGTGACCACCATAAGTAAATGGAAGGTTCTATAACTAAAACCGTACAGGGTTTCGTATTGGGAATTGGATTTTCCAACAATGGTCAGGCTAAGTAACTTCCTGGGCCACATGGGTACGCCTCTGGAGGGATGACCCGAGAACCTAACCGGATCTCTGCCAACACAAGGCCGGGTTACCCCTAACTGGGTAACTACTGACACGAGTATGCCATCTCCCGGTTGTCACCAACCTTTAACCGGGGCCCCAGCAACAAATCACAAAGTAATACATATATATATCTTCGATATCAACATAAGTTAAATATCTGGGCTCCATACCATGATACCACTTCTATCTAGAAGGAAATGCACATACCCTAAGCGGTGCTACCCCCAATAACCTTGTCGCATCTTTCCTGTTTCGACCATTACGGGGTGTGAGGCTCGACGAAGTCTCGTCCACAAAGCTGCGCTTTTCACAAAGCCATGCTTCGATCAACAAATGACCAGCAACACCCAGCATGCCACATTACCAAATTGGGAATATATCGCCGATAACCTTCAACTACATAACCTCTAAGGGTGTTGAGCTAAGAGAATAAATTCTCCGCCACCAACGGAAAATGTATTTGAAAGAAATCTGCTTTATATCTCAATTTGTAATGTCGGACATACAATCCATACATGTCTGTTCTCGGTTCGAACAGAACAGAAGGCACTTCCAAAGAAGTCCTTGTAATCCAGATATCGACAATCCTGATCGGATTCCCCATCACATATGGAGAACTCTATACCGGAGCAACTCGGTGCAGAGTCAATTGACAGGTCAACCTATCGCTCTCGCAAATACCCGGTCTTCAACACCGATCTTTAAATGCTATCCATAACGTCGTATCACATATTCGAAATGGGTTATATGACACAAAGGCCCTTTCCCGGCTAATTCGAATAGTGAGTGTCAAATTTTAAAACATGTGGATGTCATTCAAAAAAATTCACAGGTTCGATGTGGGTTTCGGATAACCAACTGAAATCCAATTCCCAGTCGCATCGAAGATTAACTGCCGTTTTACGGCAAACAGGGTTTTCACATCAATACAGAACAAATTACAATTATAGTGCAGTACATGGCAATCTACATAACACAGCATCCCCAACAGAACAGAAATATCAATATAGTGCACAACAATAGTTAATTATTTTCCAATGCGGTTTAAATAAATTTACCACATAATTATTTTAAATCAATGATGAAAATTTGGATAAATAAATTTAATCTTAATTAACTCGATTTATTGTTTCAAAATTAGTTATTTAAATTAACTGCTAATTTTCTTGATTAATGAACTTAAATTAATTTGAATAGCAAATTCTCAATTACAATTAAATTTGAACACTTAATTAAATTTCAAATTGTATATCATCCTTAATTTCTTTTTTTAAAATCATTAATTAATAAAAAATATCCACTTCAATTATTTGAAAAATCTTCTTTATATCTTAAGAATCAATTTATTGTTGTATTTAAAAGTTCTAATGTAAATTAATTCAAACTCTGATTTTAGATTTAATCATTTAAATAAAGAGTTAATTAAATTTTAAAAACATTTATTAAATGATGTAAACTCATAATAAGTCTTCACTTAACATAAATCGACATTGTTTACCCTGGAATACAAAAATTTACTTAACTTTGAAATTATTCAAATCTTATTGGGCCTAACCCAAATTTTCAAAAGCCTGAGTAAAAATAAGGCTTTACTCGAGTAAAACCCGTGTCCTCCTCGTCACTTTCCCGGGCTTCTTCTCTCTCTCACCACGTCTGTTCCTTCTTTTTTTTTTTAGCTTAAGTTTTTATTTTCTTCCTTCAAACCACAACTGTAACAACCCATATGGACACGAGAAAACACGAGCCAACGCAGTCCCTTACTCGAGCATTCCTTCGAGTTTCTCCTCCAACCCAACCTCCTGACACGACATCGAAAAACGTGCACGTGCACATCAACGCGCCGCCATTCTGGCGAACGTCACGACTCTCAGCAGATCGAAAATCTCACATACACTCGAATTCCAACCTCAATTCGAAGCCATCGTTTCGAAATCAAAAAGTAGCAGTTCGCTCGACCCTGTAACTAAAACCTACCCACGCGAAAACGCCTCGCTGCCTCGCACCGTCCACCAGAAAAATCCATGCTTCCGGCCATAGCACGTTAACCCGATGTTCTTCCATTTCCCTCAATATCATGAAGCTCGATCAATTCGTGGTGACCAAATCACCACGTTTACAGAACATTGCAAAAACCCAAGGTTAAACCCTAAGTTGAACCCGTCTCCAAAATTTACGCGATGAAATTTTTTTTCGACAATTTTCCCATTACTAGTAACTGTCAATCTTGCTTTATACCAACTCTTAGCATTTAAGGTTGATTCGATTTTCAGAAATTCGAAAAAATGCAATTTTTGTTCATACAAGAATTTCTCTGAGAATACTAAATAAAAAATCTAAATTTTTGTTTTAAAATTCATGCCTTGCAGCATAGATTCAAATAATATTCTTGAATCAATATTTTACAACAATTTATTTTTACCAAATATCAGTTGAATACCTGTAAAACAAAGTTACAGTGATGTGCTTGATGAAGAGGATTTTAAATCAACCTTTAAGTATCTTATTTTTAAGTTTAACAACTTGTTTAGTTGAGAACCAAAGCTTACAAAATGTTTTTAAACAAAAATAGTTTGAATGTTTGAACAAAAATGAAATCTGTAACAACTTTCAAAGAACACAGAGCATATTAAAATCATATGCTAACTGAAGCATATACAAACAGTTTATAGATGAAGTTTCAACTGGTTTAAATAAACTTAAAACTCTTTACAAAATTATGTTTACTCACATGGAAATATCTGAAAACAGAGAACACTTTTTCTTTTTTCTTGATTTTGAAACCTGTAGTTAATCTTTTCTTTGTTTTGTTTCCTTAGCAAATTGTCTTTCAACATGAATACAAAGTGATTTATTTTCTTCTTTTTATTTTATATTCTGTTCTTTGTTATGATTTGTTGAACGAATGAACTAAGACAAATCTCAAGTATATAAAGAAGTGGGCAGGTTTAAATGAAGTACTGAAATTAAATTTTGTACAGTTTCTTTATACTGTATTTGTACTTTGAGAATATTTCAATTAACTGGTTGAAGTTTGAAAGCATTTAATGAAAGTATGTATGTAATACTTTCATGTATTTACAGCATGTCGTGCTCATGCTTTGATTTAGGCTGGTAAGATCTTGCACATGCAGAGGAGTACATAGCATTAAATGAAAGTATGTTTTGATCATGCTGTTTGATCTTTTGATAAGTGTTGTTTTTGTTTTTATTTTTATTTTTTTGTTTAAATACTTACTTGTATACTTGCAGCAATGTTACTTTATTTCTTTGTAAGTACAAAGTTTATTTTTTTTGTTTTACACTCCTACACACTTATATTTAAATGTTCCTTCCTTTTGTTTTCTTTGTTTTCTTGTTTATTTGGCCAAATATTAGATTATAATTATGTGATTTAAATTTTATAATTTTATCATAACTTACATTAACTATTTTATTTCTATTAAAAGCTCAACTATCAATATTTAAATTTATAACCCATATTTCATTTAATGGTTTTAAACAATTTCTTATTTTACTTTGTTAAAAAGAAAAGTTGTTTTAATTATTAACATTTAATAACTATGTGATTTCATTACAATATTTTATTTCTTTTGAAATTCTCAAATTAAATTTAAAAGTTCTAACAATTCAACGAATTTAATTGAACAAAATTACGGGATGTTACATATAATTTATTCGACTTACAAATTTTACTTGTTAGTATTTAAAATCAATTAAATATACGAATTTCAAATGACAAGAATTCTGGGTCGTTACAAACTTCCTCCCTTAAAAGAATTTCGTCTTCGAAATTGCCAAGTCAGAAAAAGTCTTGAAATCCATTAACTTTTTTTTCAAAAACAAACCGTTCCAACTCGATTTCAGATTCATTTTAATTTCTTAACTTTTCTAAAATCCGATGGTTACACTTTTCTAGTTCAATTCCTGCATTTTCATTTGAAATTAGAAATTGACTTTTCGTTAACAAAAATTTTCAAAATTTTTCTAACTCCCAAAGTTTACGGAAAATTTTGGTAGAGTCTCCCTTGTATGGAGGAGCTTTTGTAATATCTCAATATATATGAATATATATATATATATATATATATATCGATCCACACGGTCGGAAAATAGAAAAACCGTTCATATTCCCTATTTTTATTGCATAGGCGTACCTTTTTAGCATTTTTAAGCAAAGCAGTTATTTATTAGCATTTTAGCGTGACCAAATCCAACCAATTACATCCCCAGTACCTGTACTTACTCAATTTAAACATGTAAGTGACATATATAGGAAATTCATTTACATTTCACTAATTTTCAACAGAAAACACATAGTTTTCATAAGCAATGCAATTAAATTAATTCCCATAAGCAATTTATAAGGTTTCGATACAAATTTTAATTGCTTACAACTAATTCACATTAGTTCACTTTCAGTTCAAATTCAATTACATAGCTTTCCATTTATCAATCCAATTTCATTAACACTTAATGAATTATATACAATCAACTAACAATCATATAACAACCAAATCATAACCAACATAACCAAATTATTAAATTTACATTCAATTTGGTTTAACACTTTTAATTTCCAATTGGTTTAATATCTAATTGACTTTTCTTTCAATTATTCAAAATTTTTTTCAACTTCATTAGCTTCTAATGAATTAACACTTACATTCATTATTCTATATCAATTCTTTTACATTCGATTGATTAATATTCAACCCATTTATTAATTCGATTGCTAATTCATTTAACAAATTTTGTTGAGTTTCATTTATATAATTCAAGTCCATATCCATTTAATTCACTTTATTATTATACTTCGATACCAAAATCAACTTCATTCAACATCACTTAAGTTATATTCCATTTCAAACATCATTTGTTTAACTTAACTTAAATTTCCCCTTATAAATCCAATTCAGATTCCAATTCTAATTAACTTTTACCAAAGTCAAATTTCATCACTTATTCAAATTCATATCTCGTTTTGCTTAACAGAATCGTTTAACCATTTTATCATTTGGTTTCACTTACATTTTCTCACTTTATAAGTTATACAACTTATTTAAACTTCAAAGTTATATTATATAATCACTTCAGTTTAATTTCCATTTCGATAGCTTACCTAATCCAAATCAATTTATTTAGCCTTCGTTTAGTTAAATTTCAAATCATATGTTTTATTATGCCAACTCAAATTTATTTCAACTTTACCAAAGTAAAATCTTTATTATTTCATATTATAAGTCCAAAACTTTATTACTTATATTCAACAATTACAACTTGGATTTTAAATTTTTAAATTTGTTTATCACAACAAAATTCAACTAATTTACTCTGGTAGCAAATCCATCACACAGAAACTTGAAAATGATACTGATAATGCTGCAGTCATCACCCTTATTATTTCCCAGCAACAGTAGCGAATCATTGATTTAAATTCTTTCAGAAAATTTCCTTTTACTTATAACTCACATTTATAAGTCTTTTTCTTATAGAATTTCACTATTCCACTTCACTTACATAAGATTATTCCAAATTGATTTATCTTACTTAATAACATCTTTAACTTTGAAAAACAACTTTCAAAATAGACAGGATTCAAAACTTTCAAATTCATAGTCCAAATTCATTTTTATTTACAACTTATATTTATAAATATACTCATATAGTTTCACTTCTTATATATATAAGATTATTTCACAATTGTAAATCACATTAATTATAATTCCATACTTAATAATTCATTTGCTTATACAATTATTCTGTTACAATTGTTGTTTTTATTTAGATTATTCAAACATCTTTAAATTAACTTATATATATTCTTACATATTCAACAACCAAACAATCAATTTATATACACTTTAATAATTTCTGAAAAATTATTTCCTTTTTATGTAAAATATAATCGAGGTAAAATTATTTCATTTACCCAATTTAAAATGATACTATGTCGACTTGCCTCGATTAAGTGTTTAGAAATCCTTATCGATGATATGGCGTCCCATATACCGACCAGAATTCACAAACAGCTCAACGGATAAGCAAACACAATATAAAACATTTTTATATTCACTAACAAATATGCGCTCGTATCTATGATTACACTCACACTCATTTTAGAGTACTACTGACTCTATCTCTAATGAGTAATTCCCAACAGAGCCAGGGTTGTCGCTTAACCAAATGCTCTGATACCAAATGTAAAGTCTTCGAGATTTTCGACTTCCGAAAATCGACATTAACATGTCCATTTTATCAACTGCCGAGCAATCGAAGGCCGGAAAACCGAATTGTTAGGGTTAAAGAAGAAGAGGTAGAAGAAGAAAGAAAGAAGAAGCAATAGAAACAATATCAGAATCTCACAATCGCAGCGGAACAACATATAATAGATAAATGAATAATCTTTAAATCAAAAGAACCGTACATTTTATACATTACATCATCAGAGTTAACTTAAACACAACACAACTGAACAATTATATGAACTTGTCCTTACAAGTGGATACACAGCGGAAAAGATAATATCATATACAAGTGATACGTTTCTCCATCCAGCTCGCCTCTTGAGCTCCACAGCACCTCCTGAATTCCAGAATATCCTGATAACCTGACTCTAGGCTGCCCGTGTGGAAAATGATGGGCACCCAGAGTTTAGGAAGGGAATAACAAACTCCAGGTCAGTCATGGGACTGGTGTGAGAACTTAAAACAGTTTATCTTTAAAAACAAACAAAGAAATATTTTAAGATAGATCCGCAATGCTTTTAGAAAATGTAACTACCATAAGGCCTCCCGTCACACACACCATGCAAACGCAGAATTGGAGGAGATTTCTCCTTATGATAGTCAAACATGCTTGATACGCAAATTTTCTTTGATATTATTACTACAAGTGCAAAGTGAAGGAAAACATTTCGAAAGTATAATATAGATCTTAGCCAGCATAGACATTCCGAACTATGCCTACTATAGCTACGATGTTCAATAGCAGGTTACCGCCACATTCCATGGCAGGTTATACAACTAAAACCGTACAGGGCTCGTATTGTTTCTTTGGATTTTCCAACAAATGTCAGGCTAAGTAAATTCCTATTGCCACATAGGAACGCTTCTGGCAGGACGCCCCGAGAACCTAACCGGATCTCTGCCAACACAAGGCCGGGTTACCTCTACAAAATAGGTAACTACTGACACGAGTATGTCAACCCCGGTTGTAAACAACCTTTATCCGAGGATCCTCCATAACAACAACCACAAAGTAATATATTTGCAGCAACCATATAGGTCAAGTATCTGGGCTCCATACCATGATACCACCTCTATCCAGAAGGAAATGAACATACCCTAAGGGGCGCTACCCCCTAAAACCTTGCTGCATTCTTCCTATTTCGACCATTCCGGGGTGTGAGGTCCAACGAAATCTTGTCTACAAAGCTACGTTTTTCACAAAAGTCATGCTTCGATCAACAAATGATCAGCAGCACTTCGTATGCCACGTTACCAAATTGGGAATGTATCACTAGTAACCATCAACTACATAACCTCTGAGCTCGTATGTCTCAGAGAAGGGTGTTAAGCTAAGAGAATAAATTCTCCGCCACCAACGGAAATGTATTTTGATAGAAACCAGCTTTACATCTCAAATTATAACATCAGACACACATCCATACAAGTCTGTTCCGGGATCGAACAGAACCGAAGGCACTTCCAAAGAAGCCCTTGCAATTCGGAAATTCACTAATCACGTCCGGACTTCCCATCACAAAGGGTGATAAAATCTCTATATCGGGGATCAACCGATGCAGAGACATTCAACGGTAATCCTTTCGTTTTCGTTAATATTTGGTCTTCAACACTGGTCTTCAAATGCCATCCATTACGACATATCACTATTCGGAATGGTATTTATGACCCAAAGGTCCTCTCCCGGCTAAACCGAATGACGAGCACTTATTTTAAAATAAGTGTAGCATTCAAATTCAAGCAAATCACAACAAATACCCGTTTAAAGGTAAATATTGATAGTCGGTTATTTAACTATCAATAGATATGCACAACATCACCGGATTCCAAATAATTTCCCAAATTATTTATTTTCCAAAAATATATTTACAAGATATATTTTCCCACACTTTAACCATTTGAAAACAAATTTCAAATCACTTTTCACCTTTACAACTTTGGAAAACAAATTTCAAATCATTTTCCTTACGCGGAAATACTTCCAAATATTTATTGAGTTCAAATACTTTAAAATAATTTATAACACTTATCCAAAATATATCGGGAAAACTTTGAAATAAAACTATTTTTCTTTAAACACTTTACTTAAAATATTAGTTATAAAAATATTATACCAATATTACATTTAACTTAAGTCCAAACTAATTTTCAAAATAAAATTAGTAGATAGAGTATAACTATTTAAATAACGATTTTCTAAAACAATTATTGATTAAATCTTAAAATTATCATTTCTATATCAACTTGATAAATCTTTACTTAAAGGATTTAAAACAATTTAAAAAGTTAATTTCTCCAAAGTATCCTCTTCAAAACCAATTCTAGAATTATATACATATATATGTATATATTTTTCAAAGTTATTCAGAAATTTTATTCGGCTTTCCAGGGAGAATACACTTTCATTTCAAAATGGTTCATTTAAACCAATTAAATAAATCCTTACCGATTTACTTTAAATTTACGTTCCAAATATGTAAATTTATTTCCACACTTCAAAAATAAATCAATTTTTATTTTTAAACAAATTTCCCTTTACTTTATAATTCCATGGTGAATTTAAATTTCCAAATATCCACTAATATACGATTTTCAAATCGATTTCGAATATTCACTTTCAATAACAATTAAATTTTTCAATCGATTTCAAAAACAACCAAATCAAATTCCATACTGATTTTCCAAGAAATTAAACACCAAGTGAATTTCATTCTAATCTCAAATTGAAATCAATTTATACTAAGCCCCAAATCAATTTTCAAATTGATTCCAAATTCTTTTCAAAACACCTAATAAATTTCCAAATGGATTTTCAAAAGATTTAAATTCAGTCACCAAAAATCAATTCGCAAATGGGTTTCAAATTTTATTTCCTTTTAAAAAATAAATTCTTTTTAATGAAAACCAATTCTTTTATTTTTCAAACTCTTTAAAATTCGTATTTTGAATAAATTCTTCAACCTTTGAATAATATTACCCGAAATCCATTTATTAAAGCTTTTCCCATATTTTAAAATTTTATTCAATAAGATTAAAAATAAAATTTTATTATTTTGGAATTCCTTCTTTTAAATTTGTCCAATTCTCAAAAATAAATTTTAATATAAACTTTCAACCTGAATTTTCAAAAATCAAATTTTTATTTGTTTCCGGTATCCAACGATACCAAAATCATATTCGGCTAAATTTAGCCTTCAATGATTTCAATCACAAAGATAATCACATAGAGATATAAATAATCAACACACTACATTGAAACAAATTCAATTATTTAAGGAATCCAGTTGGATCCCTCCAACCTACTTCCCTGCATCCACAGATGTTAGCACAATACCAATCCGGTTTCAAGACGGGATATCGTGGCACATGGGTTTATATAAAATATCATCCGAGTCTCGTCCGCAATATAATGCGGGAAATCAACTCCAAGCACATATATAATACCAATTCCGCTTCAAGGTGGAAAATCGCGGTATATGTGTTTAATAAAATAACCTCCACTTAATATGCGGCGTATAGGGTCTATTTCAATACAACAAATAGCAACCTTCATTCAATCACACAATCAAGCAATTTTAAATTTAACTATTTAAAATTTAAATCGAAACAAATTCGATTGAGTGAGAAGTTCTCACCTTGCTTCCAATAGCGGTTTCAGCGTTTTATTCCGAATAAAATTAAACGCACGTTTAATTTTACTCAAAATTTACACTAGCTCTAATCAATCCCAATCAAGCTCCATCGCATAGTATTCGTCCATACGATTCCAACACAAGTCGTTTCGTCCAAAACGGACCTCGTATCAAAAAGTTATGGCATTTTAAAGTTTGAACGAATTTAAATATAAAAATTAACAATTTTCTTTTTATTATTTTATAAACCTTTAATCCTGGCCGTTGATTTGTAACATCAGATCATGGCCACGCGTATCCTTCTTCCCCATTCACGTCTAAACCTAGCTGAGAAACACATAGCCGTCGAAATTGTTTGAAATTTCGAGCCCACCACGATCCACCTGAACACGATCGGCGAACGGCGTATGGAAGTCGACCACGTGCTCCACCTTCGACGTGAATCCGGTCGATCTCGGCTATGTATTTTGCTCGAAAAACGTGCGCAAACATTGGATGTTCGAGCTCAAATTGCCATTGATTCTTTGCGAAATTTTCGATCATAACCGTTAATCTTTTAGATCTCGTCGCCCTTTTCCTCTTTGTAGTTGAGAACTTTTTGAATTGACTAACGAATTTGAAGAAAAACGAGGAGAAAAAAGAATAATTTTCGGCCAATAAGCGTTTGCTGGCGGCTAGGGCATTGAAATGAAACCCTAGGTTTTTAGTTTGCAAATGTGAATGTTGTGGTTCTTATATAGAAAATTCCAAAACACTATTCATCCGAAATTTTCCCGAACTCGAAACGAAGCATGCCGCCTGGCGTTTATAATGTTTTACCCCTATTCCGAACGAAATGGAATATATATTGGAAGCCAATTCGATCGTATTTGGAAGATAGGTTTCCGAATCGAATTATTTAAATTTAAAATTCACTTAAACCGATTTCCATGCGTTTTAGCTTGCCACGGACAAACCGTAAATCCGACTGACACGAAATTTGAAATCTTACAATAATTTAACATTATGGATCCAATGGAACTCGTTTCGTCGAAATCCAAAACAGTTTGAAAAATGACTATTTGTACTCGTCAATTAAATATTAAAATATTCAATTTCCACAATTTAGCTTTTAATTCAATTTTAAAAGTTCTATAACATCATTCTAATTCCAATATGATTTAATACAACTTTAGAAATCAAATTTAATCACATTTAATCCAATTTTCAATTATTTCTGTAATTTCAAATATTAAATTATCGATTTAAATATCCAATTAAATCTAGATATTCGAAATATAATTTATTCAACTTACAAATTTACTTGTTAATATTTAAAATCAATTAAATATACGAATTTCAAATGACAGGAATTCTGGATCGTTACAGTGATCGACCAACATTTCACCTTTAGACCAACAAACGTCGCCTACCATGTTGAGCTCTGCCGTGCCACAATCATTGGTGCATTACTAGGTCATGGCTGTTGTCCCCAAAATCATCGCACGCAGATCGTCACCCTTGCACACGATTATTGCCATCACCAGACGTAGCGCCACCTCAATCCAACAGCATGCATCTCAGGCGGCACCTCCTTCGCCTGCAACGACTTCAAGCGTCGTACCTTCGTCGTTTTTTCTTTCTTTTCTTTCGTAAGCAATTTAGGGGAATAAGGGGCTTGAGCCAGTTCAGATATGATGGGTGCAGATTTAGAAATGAGATAAGGACATGGATGGTTATATGGTTCTTTAAATGCCACTCAGCTCAGAAGAAATGAAACAATGGCTCTTCCTTGTATAAATTTTATAACTGACCTTTTCTACATCATTTCAAGACATTTTAATACATATAAAAAAATTCCAAGCAAATCAAATATTTTCTCAAATTTATTTCAAAATAATTTTTCAATGGCAAAAATACCATTCTTACTCCTTAAAACAATATAAAAGATTTTATTCCTTAAAACATTTTCAAAACTCATAAATACATTTTATTTCACAATATAAATTTTATATAACATATGGATTCACAAAACACAATTCAAATTCCAAATTCAAATTTTACATCCCAATTTCACCATTTAATCCCAAAATTTTACCTTTATTCATTAGTACTTCCAATTTAAATTCAAAAATACATTTTTTTATATTTGTTTTACTTAGTTCCTTACTAAGATGTTATAGAGAGCATGTGGAGACTATGACTTATTGTTGTATGAGTATTCCAATTTGAGAAAAACAAAAGAGGGTTTTGTTTTTGTTCTTCTTTTAGGTTTAGCCTCTAAATTAAAATCAATTTGATTTAACTCTTTTTCTAGTAAAGTAACATAGACCTCTTCTCAAAGTAGATGTACACTGTCTTGTGATCGCGAACCGATATAAATTTTGCATGTTATTTATTTTTCTTTTTTGCGTATGTGATTGTTCTTTAAGTATATTAGTCTTTTGTTTGTTCTACCTCATTGTCAACATGTTTTTAATTAATTTCCGCTAAGTTTGGGAGAATCATGGGATTTACCCCAATGGTATAGAAATAATGAGTACCCCTTGTCTGATATTTAAGTTGAATCTACTCTTATCATATTAAATTGGAAGTATGTCATTTGGAATAAACTTTGAGGGCAGTTATGCATAAGATAACATATTATTTTTTGGTTAATTTTCCTTTCATAGTCAATCCTTCTGTAATAAGTTGCATCGAAATAGCTTCTTGATTCTACATGGTAGAATATCTTAAAAATTTATGGCTAGTTTGAAGTTTGTGCAAAAAAGAGTAGGAAAAAATAAGAATTATTTGATGATGATCTTGTGTTAAATGCCGTAGAAAATCCATATACTATGTACAAGCTAGTTTTTACGTGTTCTTGTTCACAAATCTATGTATGATTTTATCACTTCTCTTAAAGATTATGACTGTAAGATATGTACAATTTTTCATATAATTAATAGCACTTATTTAATGGCCCAATGCTTCGTTTAATATATTATAATATGATAGATACATTGTTTATAGTGAAACATGGTGTTTGAATATATCTAGTCCTAAATCTATATTACTTTTGTTTGCATTAATCACTTTTAATACGTCATGAAAAGAAATTGATAGTCATTTAAACTGAATAGATCCAGTCCAAAGCAAGATTTTTAGAAAGTTGTTCAGCTCAAATGTTCGTTGAGTATCATTCAAGAACTGTATATGGAAAAAATAAATTTTGTTTTACCAAATAGCTTGTTGAGAATCTAATCTCAAATTACTTTAATAAACTGTATTAACATTGAACTATTGAAGTACATTGTCACTGTGATGTTAAGTTCGATAATTTCGCTTTTGAGACTATTTTCAACAATCTATCAAGTAAAACAAAATTTAGGTTTTCTGTATACAGTTTCTGAATAACACTCAATGAACATGTTTTATAATAATAGCAATACTTTATTCAAGCAGAGTGCTCGTTGTGATATTTTAGAGGCTTGAATCCAAGACATTTAGAACCTTTGTCTAAAAGGTCACATCTCAAACCGCTTGATAGGTCCTTGATGATACTCAATGAACATTTGAGCCAAAAACATTATAAGAAAACTAGATTTAAGGAAAGATCTGTTTCATTTAAATGACTGCTAATTTCTTTGCATAATGTATTAAAAGTGGCTAATGGAAACAACAACATAATATAAATATGGGGATGGATCAATTTAGACACCATAATCAAGAATTTGGATACTAATAATGTGCTACTAATTATATGAAAATTTATATACATCTTAAATTCGTAAACTGTAAGAGAACCGATAAGTCATACTTGGATTTGTGAACATGAATATTGGAAAACTAGCCTATGACACGATATACATATATTTACAGCATTAAAATAAGATCATCATCAAAAAATTCTCATATTTCTACTTTTTTAGCAAAAACTTTGAAACTAATCACAAATATTTAAATAAGTTATGTTGTAGAATCAAAAAGCTATTTAGATGCAACTTAGTCTGGAAGGATTGGCTATGAAAGGAAAAGGAAATAGAAAATAACATGTTATCTTTTGCATAACTATCCTTTAATGACATATTTTCAATTGAGCATAATATGATGTGTGTAGTTTCAACTTAAATATCAGATAAATAGCAGACAATATTTCATACCATACAAGCCATGCATTATTTCTAGCATTAAATATTTTTATAACTAAGCTCTCCTTAATTGGAAAATGATAAATCACAGTTAAAACATTCGTACCCCAGGAATATTATCAAACTAGGCCTGCGAGTCCATCTTTTACTCAATCTCATCTCTCCATTTAAGACGGGTTCTCTAAATATATGATGTTTTCCTTCTTGTGTGACCTCTTTGCCTTCATCTCGTAGCTCAGCAACTCTAGGGTCATATTTTGCCACTTGATACTTCTAAATATGAAGTGGCCTTCTATAATCACTACATAATACTTTTAAAAAGAGACATAGATAGATTCTACCATTTAAGACCTCAATCAAGATAGACCCCATCATTTAAGACATATTCCCAAGGTGGTTTCCTAACAATGTTATCAATGGTCGGTGGGTCCTAGCTACAAAGACCTCTAACCACTATTTAAGACTTTCAGCATTTAATGTTTAACTATTACTACATCTATCGCCATAATACCATAGCCATGTAAGAGACAATATCGAAGCCACTTGATACCTTTAAAAGGACTAGGCGGTAATCATTTAATACCTATATTCTAGGCAGGTCCTACATCACTTAATACCTATCCCTAGGTGAACTCCTCACATGTAATATCATTATTACAGCCTTAGCAATATAAGAGACCGTACCCAAGCCACTAAACACCTCATTAATGAGGACTAGGCGGATCCTTGACCATTTAACACCAAGTAAACCTTTGTAGAGACATCCTTATTTATTTTGAACCTCATTAGGTTATTCAATACTTCCTTCTAGGAGCGAGGCGGACCATGCGGCCACTTAATACCTCAAAGCAGAAGCGAACCCCTATGTAGATATCTCTCACCATTCCTAATTCCAAATTCGGACCATTTAATACCTTTTAATTGGGAAAGAGACGGACCCTCAAACCACTACTTAATACCTCTGATCCTAAAGCAGGTCCTATCTCTCGCAAAGTAACTGGTCCTAGAATTAGTGATATCTCACATCAATAGTAAGTACACTCAACTTTTAGTAGCCTCAAAGTGGAGGGCAGTCTTCCGTCGAGTGACTCCACTGACCTCGCATCACTAACCTGCTAAGTCCAATTAACTATCCTATGTCTTTACTTGTCTTTACTTATATTGTCTTAGATTCACATTAGACTTAGCTTACTAATTTCCTTTTTATTTAAGGCAATAAAATTTACTTTAAATACATATCTACCCATAAATTCCCTTTTAATGCTCATAAATGTCAATTTGTCCATAAAATCCTAACGGACATTTTCTAAGACGTTTATGTATAACTATCGATTCCAAATTTGAGACGACCCGACTTTCTCACCATAGAAAATCGTATCATCTTGAAGAAGAAAGGGATAGAAAAGAGAAAAGAAAGAAGAGAAAGAAGAAACAACATCAAAATCTAAAAAGCGGAACGAATAAATTATATTAACAACATAAATATTACATAGTTTACAACCATCATCAGAGTTACATAGATATACATCACATACTAGACAGTTATAAACACCTGTCTAGTTATACAACTCAATAAAAACAAGAAACTACTCAGAGAAACCAACATAGCGGAAAACTATATGACGCAGCGGATTAATAATAAGTTGTCATCAAATGATGCACAACGAGCAAACGACGATGGAACGATACAAAGATGAATAGATCCATTGATAATAACAAAGATAAATGCCCAAATCCGTTGATCTCGCGAGATACCGGATTCTAGCTATCTTTAACATGTTGATCGTGCACGATATCGTGTTGAAAGATCTACGATTCTTCGACGTTGATCTCGCTCACGAGATTCCGTGAACCGGCTTCAAAATCGTTGATTCGAGCGCACTCGAATAACCGAAGATGGAGAAAGGAGATAACACTCAACTTCCAATTTTAAAGAGGCACAAAGCACTCAAACAAAAGTTTATTCAAAATCAACCACCTTTATAATGACATCACACACGTATTTATAGAAGATTACAACTCACACAACAAAACACAGCCGACCTAACTTACGGCCGATCTAAGAACAAACGACTTAACCCGTACAACACGATCTACGACTTAACAGTTACAACACACGCGACCTACGATTCAACAAACAACACACGACCTATGTACAACACATAAGCGACTTAAGGAAAATTACAACATAGCTCGGCTTCTAGTACTTGAGCGACCTAACATCAGGAACGACCTCGGATGCATGAACGACTTAAGGAAGCACGACAGCGACCTAGGCAAGCTCGCGACCTAAGGAATCTCGCGACTCAGGAAAACGTCTTTGGAAATCTGGAACGATTTAAGGTCTGTAGCGACCTAACCATGGAGATGTTCGCGACTTAAGCTAGTGAAGAGACCTACTGGAGTTGCTCGCGACTTAAGGAAAATCGCTGCAAATTCTTCACGGCTTAAAGCAGGTAGTCCGCGACCTAGAGTTTGCTCGCGACTTAAGGCTACGTTCAACCTAAGGAGGAGAAGCGACCTAAGCTCGCCGCGACTTAAGGAATCAAATGCAGCATAGGTTGTTAGGTCGTGTAACTTGCTAGCGCGACTCAAAGAACTCGAGCGACCTAAAACCACCAAGCTATCTTCGGAGCGACTTAACGCGTATTCTGCTTTCATTGAGTTAAGTCGTAACTCGTTAGGTCGGAACTCCTGTTGCGCTGCATCATCCTTCCCTGCTTGACAGGAATTCGACCCCGAATTCACACTTTCCTCTTCTTCGACACACTTATCCCTATGATATGGAATCAAGTGTTTGACGTTGAAAACGACGGTAGTATGGACATGATCTGGCAGTCTTAACCGATAAGCATTATCATTAATCTTCTTCAAGATTTCTACTGGTCCAATCTTTCGAGCTTTCAATTTGTTGTAAGTTTGAACTGGAATACGATCTTTCGTCAATACTGTGTAAACAAAATCACCCTCTTTGAAGTCCACACTCCCTCGCTTCTTATCTGACAGTTGCTTATACTTCTCATTTGACTTAAGCAATCGTTCATGTACAATTCTGTGACACTCCTGCAACTCATTCACGAAATCACAAGCTCGTTTAACAACCCCTTTCTGACGTGGAACTATCGACAAATCCAATGGTCCTTTCGGAATTGTTGAATAGACTACTTGAAATGGACCGAATCCTGTACTTCGATTAACAGCATGATTATGTGCGAATTCTGCCTGACACAACTTCACATCCCAGCTCTTCAAATTATCCTTCACAAGACATCTCAACAAGCTTCCCAAAGATCTGTTCACCACTTCCGTTTGCCCATCCGTTTGTGGATGATAGGCGCTACTAAAATTCAGCTTAGTCCCGACCATCTTCCACATACTCAACCAAAAATGACTTAGAAATCGAATATCTTGGTCAGAAACAATGGTCTCAGGTAGTCCAAGTAGTCGATAAACCTCTTTAAAGAACAATTGAGCAGCACAGACTACATCGGCAGTCTTTTTGCCGGCTATGAAATGCGCCATCTTCGAAAATCTATCCACCACAACATATATAGAATCGTTCCCTCGTTGAGTTCTTGGCAAACCCAAAACAAATTCCACGCTAATATCAACCCATGGTCTAGTAGGCACGGGTAATGGCATATACAATCCTGCATTCGTAGCCATCCCTTTGGAAACTTGATATATGTGACATCTCTGCACGAATCTTTCAACTTCTTTCCTCATGGAAGGCCAAAAATATGATTGAGAAATCAACTGCAATTCCTTCACAATCTTCATTCGCAAACTTCATTCGCAAACTGCACTCTGGTATACATAATCGATTTCCTTTGAATAGAAAACCATCCACCAACAGATACTCATCCGTATTCCCTTTCTCGGCTTCATCTATAATCTTAGCGAAGTAAGGATATTCAACAAACAATTCTGGAAATACTTCAAAACCCGTCACTTCAACTCTCATCGTAGTCAACAAATGATTTCTTCTACTCGATGCGTCTGCCACTCGATTTGTAACTCCCGACTTATGCTTTACAACAAATATAAACTGTTGCAAGTATGCGATCCATGAAACATGCCTGGCTGCAATCTTATCCTGTCCTTGCAAATGCTTCAACGCTTCATGATCAGTATATAACACAAACTCTTTATAAAACAAGTCGCGTCTCCAGTGCTTTATGGCTTGGACAATAGCATAGAACTCCAAGTCGTAGGTACTGTATCTTATCTTGGCTCCAGAGAGTTTCTCGCTAAAATAAGCAATCAGACGCCCCTTTTGACTTAATACTCCACCAATTCCAACCTTAGACGCATCAGTATCTAGCTCAAAGAGAAATTGAAAATCCAGGTATCTAAGAATCGGTGTTGTAGTCAAGAGTGTCTTGATCTGTTGGAAAGCAGAATCAGCATCTTCAGTCCACACAAACTGCTTTCCTTTCATACAATCTGTCACTGGTGCCATCACGCTACTGAAATGTGGAATAAACCTTCGGTAGAATGATGCTAACCCATGGAAACTTCTCACTTCAGTTACAGTCCTGGGTTGTGGCCAATCCTTGATTGCTTCAACTTTACCTTGATCCACATGGATTTCTTCCTTGGACAACACATGCCCCAAAAACAAAACACCGTGTGTCATGAACTTGCACTTCTTCGTTGCCGCGTAAAATTGCTCCTGACGAAGTATCATCAACACTTCCTGCAAATGTTGTAGATGTTTTTCTACGCTTCCACTGTATATCAATATATCATCAAATTATACCACCATGAACTTTCCAATAAACGGTCGAAAGATCTGATTCATCACTCACATAAAAGTACTAGGTGCATTCGAAAGACCAAATGGCATGGCCATCCATTCATACAACACTTCCCGTGTCTTGAATGCGGTCTTCCATTCATCCCCTGGTTGAATTCGAATCTGATGATACCCACTCTTCAGATCAATCTTTGAAAAGATAGCAGCTCCGCTTTACCGATCTAACAAGTCGTCCAATCTTGGCATCGGAAATCAGTACCTTACTGTAATCTTGTTTAGTGCTTGACTATCTGTACACATTCTCCAAGTTCCATCCTTCTTTGGCACTAACAAGGCTGGTATTGCACAAGGACTTAAACTTTCTTGTACGCGCCCTTGTTCAAGTAACTCCTCCACCTGTCTTCTCAACTCTTCGTGCTCCTTTGGACTCATTCTATAATGTGGTCTATGTGGTAATACTGCTTCCGGAACAAGATCAATCTGATGTTGTATGTCTCTCAATGGTGGTAATTCTTTTGGTAATTCTTCAGGAAATACATCTTCAAATTCCTTCAACGCCGGCTTAACTTCCTTAGGGATTTCAACCGTTTCACTACTTTTACGTCCAATCAACAGAAATACTTCAGGCCCATCCTCTACTTCTTTAACAAACTCCTTCAAAGATAACAGAGTCTTTAGCTCCTCGATTTCCTCCAACTTGCTTTCACTTTATTGTCGCTTTTTAGGAAATAAAGTGATTCTAGTGCCATTGAACATGAAACTATAGCAGTTGGTCCTTCCATCGTGTTGCACAGCTCTATCAAATTGTCACGGTCTCCCCAACAACAAATGACATACGTCCATATCTACCACGTCACACCAAATTTCATCATTATACTTCTTTCCGATGGAAAAAGTTACATAAGCTCTTTGACTAACCTTCACTTCCCCACCTTTCCTCAACCAAGCTAATTTGTAGGGTTTGGGATGTTTCTCCGTCTTTAACGCTAACTTCTTTATAGCTTCTGTAGAGATGATGTTATCACAACTTCCTGCATCGATAACAAACTTACAAACCCTTCCCAAAATAGTACACGTCGACTGAAAAATATTACTTCTCAACTAGCTGGTCTCCTCTTCCTGCTTTGGTGTCAAACAAGATCTCCTCATCATTAAAGAATATCCCTCGTCTCTCGCCAATAATTTTTCTTCCTCCTCTACTTGTGGTGAATTGGAACATTCTATTTCTGCATCCTCATCCTCAAGCTCCGCAACCATCGCTCGCTTCTTAGGCCTCGGGCATTCATTGCTCTTATGACCAAACTTATGACAGTTATAACACTTGAAATTGTTGTTGACCTTGGTCTTAGCAACTTCATTGACAACCGGTTTACTAACAGCCTTGGAAACATTAGTTTTGCTACTAGCCCCTTTCACCTAATTGATCGAACTCGTAAGCATACCACCTCCTCTTCTACCTTGCTTCTCCCAAGCTAGAGCCTTCTGGTGTGCTTCAGCAACGGATCTTGGATCAAACATATTCACCATATCCTGAATTTGCATTCTCAATCCTCCAACAAATCTAGATGTCAACTGTTCGTCCGTTTCCATGATATCGTTTCTAGCAATCGGTTGATAAAACTCATTTGCATAATCATTTACCGACTTTGTCCCTTGTCTTAAATTCTGTAAGCGTTGATACATAAGATACTGATAATTATAAGGCAAGAAAGTAGCCTTTAACAACTTCTTCATCTTTTCCCATGAAACAATCTTCAACTTCCCCGTTCTCTCCCGTGTAAGTTTAGTTTGTTGCCACCATGCCAATAGCTCTTCCCCTTAATCGAGTAGCAACCAACTTAACTCTACGATGCTCGGGTACTTCCTTGAAGTCAAAAATTTCCTCAACATTTGATAACCAATCCAGAAACTCTTTCGCTATCATTCCCCCTTTGAATTCTGGAATCTCTATTTTCATGTCCGACTCCCATCGACGATCATCTTCTACATTCCGATATTGACTTTGTACTTGGTCTCGATCTCGATAATGAATACTGCCTCTATCACCATCTTCATCATAATCAAATGTACTTCGATATCTATCCCATCCATCTACATCTCCACGATCATGCATTGTCCTTCTACCCTGTCTTTCAATATCACAATATGATTCATTTTCAAACCCCCTTGGAGTTCTTCTCTCTTCATTTTTGTACTCATGGTGTTTTTGTCTCATTGAAACCGATGATTCTCTTCTTTCTCGACAAGATTGTGGTGACAACCTCCTCGCTTCCGAAACTGATGGCGAAACCTTGTTTCCTCCATGGTTCGAGATTGGTGACATTCTCCTTTGACTTTTATTCATGTCATTCATCAATTTCTCTAACTTCCCAATACCTTCATCAAACTTTTCATTGATACGTTGTTCCATTTGCTCAGCTTCTTGTCTTCTATACACATCTTCAACATTTTGAAATCGATTAGCATGTCTCGGAGGCATGATCTTCAAACAATCTCTTTTCCTTTACTTGGTTCCGACTTCTAGCTCTCGGCTTTAACTCGGCTTGAACTAACTTTTACTCAGCCTTGATCAAACTTAGCTCGGATCTAGCTTTGATTAAGCTTTTACTAGCTTTGATACCAAATTGACACAGCAGATTAACAATAAGTTGTCACCAAATGATGCATAACGAACAAACAACGATGGAACGATACAAAGATGAATCGATGGATTGATAATACCCAAGATAAATGCCCAAATCCGTTGATCTCGCGAGATACTGGATTCTAGCTATCTTTAACATGCTGATCACGTAAGATTCCATGTTGAAAGATCTACGATTCTTCGACGTTGATCTCGCGCACGAGATTCCGTGAACCGGCTTCAAAATCGTTGATTCGAGCGCACTCAAATAACCGAAGATGGAGAAAGGAGATAACACTCAACCTCCAATTTTAAAGACGCACAAAGCACTCAAACAAAAGTTTATTCAAAATCAACCACCTTTACAATGACATCACACACGTATTTATAGAATATTACAACTCACACAACACAACACAGCCGACCTAACTCACGGCCGATCTAAGAACAAACGACTTAACCCATACAACACGATCTACAACTTAACAGTTACAACACACGCGACCTACGATTCAACAAACAACACACAAACTATGTACAACACATAAGCGACTTAAGAAAAATTACAACACAGCTCGGCTTTTGGTACTTGAGCGACATAACATCAGGAACGACCTCGGATGCATGAACGACTTAAGAAAGCATGACAGAGACCTAGACAAGCTCGCGACCTAAGGAATCTCGCGACGTAGGAAAACGTCTTTGGAAATCTGGAACGATTTAAGGTCTGTAGCGACCTAACCATGGAGATGTTCGCGACTTAAGCTAGTGGAGCGACCTACTGGAGTTGCTCGCAACTTAAGGAAAATCGCTTCAAATTCTTCACGACTTAAAGAAGGTCACTCGCGACCTTGAGTTTGCTTGCGACTTAAGGCTTCGTTCGACCTAAGGAGGAGAAGCGACCTAAGCTCGCCGCGGCTTAAGGAATCAAATGCGGCATAGGTTTTTAGGTCGTGTAACTCGCTAGCACGACTCAAAGAACCCGAGTGACCTAAAACCACCGAGCTATCTTCCGTGCGACTTAACGCGTAATCCGCTTTCATTAAGTTAGGTCGTAACTCCTGTTGCACTGCAGCACTATATATCTACACGCAGAAGCCTCCTGCTCCATTTGCTCCTCCACAATTCATCAAAGCCAACCTGAATCCCTTGTTTACTCGTAAAAATTTAAGTACCCAAGAGTTTAAGAAAATAGAAGATAAACTTCGAGTCGGACATGGGTCTGGCTTGAGTAATAGGTTAAGGCTGCTTAACTTTTAAAAAACCTTTTGAAAAGAAAGGTATCATGTAAGACTTCCCACACATAAACATGGAAAAGTTTTTACCTTACGCTAACTAAAACATTTGATAGGAAATCCGATGATATTATAGTAGTGTCTAGGGTTTTCAAGTAAAATACAGAAATAGCTGGAATGCTTACATCTCACGTTCCAACATAGTTGGGCACAACTAATACGTACGACACTTATTGGATTTTGGATTCCATCAATGGCAGGGCTACCGGGGTACCGCCCATCACAGTACGTGGCCTAGATCAACGTACCGAGGATCACTCCCAATTCCCTGCAACACAAGGCCGGAACCATTCCTTACTGAACGGTTCCGAACAAGACAACCCCGCAGTTGTGGCTGGCAACCGCCCCACACAGTCGAATAAAAGGGACCTCTAGATAGGGGAAAATCTCGTCCTACTTGGGCATGACCCACTTAACCTTGCCGCACCTCCCTTGTTTTATCCATTCCCGATTGATGAGGCTTGAGGCTAAGATTACCTTTAGTGAACACATCACTTAGAATGCTTATCGTCCACCGACGATGTTCTAAAAGCATTCAATCCATACAAGTTCGTTCTGGGTTCGAACGAAACCGAAGGCATTATCTCGTTACACTCATTTTGGAATCACCCTCAGAGTTAACGACAATAACCCTTGCACTCTGAATCTACATCTTCACTTGAGATTCACGACCTATCGTTAATTTGGATCGATGTGGTTTTCGAATATCTAAATATGGAAACCCGATCCCGGTCTCATTGAAATCCAAAACGTATCTTTTAGGTCCAAGTTGTTTTAAAGTTTAAAACAATTCAATTATCTATATACACAAAGATAGATAACTCACAAATCACAATTGATAATCAACATTATCAAATAAACAGGTAATCCACATTATCATCAAAATAGGTAATCCATATCACCATCACAATTGATAATCTATATTATCATCACAATGCAACCTAGCATTCATACCACACAACATTACTTATCTCATTTCTGAGATCACAACCATTCAAGACAATCAATGTCATCCATTCATACATAAGCAATGATTTACTTCATCACAATATAATTAATTTAAAATGAATTAAATTAATTACCTCCATTCTAATTAATTTAAAGTGAATTAAATTAATTACCTCATCTTTTAAATTAATTTAAAATAAATTAAATTAATTACTTCATCAATATAAATCTTGCTTACTCAACCATTAATTTGATTACAATCAATTAATTAATCATTCATTATTAATTACCTTAATTAATCACCCTTGATTAATTATCCTTAATTACATTCATGTAATTATCCTTAATTAATTTCACAAATTAATTATTCTCAACCAAAAACAGTAATTAACCTTTAATTACTTCAATTAGCTGATTAATTATAATTAATTACATTAATCCTAAATTAATTGCATTAATTAATTACCCTTAATTACTTGTCATTGATTAATTAATCATAATTAATCAACTTTAATTACATCATTAGTTATATTAATTAATGTCCTTAATTATAGTTAATAAATTATCCTCTTAAATTAATTACAAGTAATTAACCCGTAATTATTAATCCTTCTTGATTAACCATATTCAGTAATTAACTAACTTTAATTACTTCATTAAAACAAATTAATTATTCCTTAATTAATTTCTTAATTAATCCCTTGATTAATTTCTAAGTAATTATACTCCAAATTACGTTATTCTTGAACATCTTCAATTAATTACAACATGTAATTATCAATCAATTACTTCACCAAGCAATTTTCAATCCATTAATTACATGAAGTAATTATCTTTAAAACCTCAAGTGTTTAAAATTAATTAAACTTAATTAATTAAATTAAACAATCACATTTAATTCAATTAATTACCTTAAGTAATTAATTTCTTAATTACTTCATTAAGTAATTACACTCAACAATTCACAAATGATTATTATTAAATTAATTAATCTAGTTAATTATTAAAAATTAACCACATTAATTAATTATTAAATAATCCTGGTTAATGACATTCATTAACATTTCTTTAATTATTTTTATTAAGTAATTTACTTAGATTAATCACAAATTAAATTATCTTTAATTATCCATTAAATAAAATCTAATTATTTAATCAATTAAGTGTTAACTGTCACTTAATAAATCCTTAATTATTCAATTAATTTACCTTGATTAAAACTTAATTACTTAATTAATAATTCTTTAATCATTAATTAAAATCTAATTAATGATCTTAATTACAAATTGATTAACCATTAATCAATATTTATTAAACCTTAATCAATTAATTAAATAAATTAACTAGTTATTCCTTAATTACTCCATTAATTAACTTAATTTCAAAACATTAAATCATAACTTAATTTTAAGTTAAAACATTTCTTAATTATGTTTAAAAAACAAATTTATTTGAAACAAATTACTTTTGAAATTACTTTGAAATTTCGTTTCAAATATGAAATTTAAAATGAATATAATTTGAACTTAATCAAAGTTTAAACAATTTAAAACCTTTTTAAAAATTATAAGACAAACAAGCGCTTGTCTTAGAAATGAAATTCATAAGAATTTTGAAATTAATTCAATAATTTAAATTTACATTTTGTTTAATTTTTCAAATTTAAATCTTCTTTTAATTTCAAAACTGAAGTTCATATTTAAACTTTTGATTTCCAGATTTAAATTTAATTTCAAATCTTGCTCATATTTTTAAAAACTTCATTTTCTAAAAGGTTCAAACTACTTACTAAAATAAAGTAGTTAATTAAGTTCAAATTTAAAACTTTATTTTTATTTTTATTAAAAACTGAGATTTTAAATTTAACTTAAATTCTAAAATTTAAACTTGAATTTAAAACCAGGTTTAAAATTTTCTTTTCATTCAAAATCTTCAGGGTTTAAAAAAAAATTAAAACAGATACTACAGGTTTTATCAAAACCTGTAAAACAGAAACACCCTGAAACACCACAAAATTGCTTCGAGTCAAATGCCTATCTTCCCCGAGCCAATGACCCAAAAACTTCGAGCAATATCAAGAGCTTTCCCTGTTACCAAAACCTACCCAAACTTTATCTGTGCAAATTCTTCACCGTGCGTATGCACGTCACCCCCAGCCACCTCTGACCATCAGAGATGATCGTACTACATCCAAAAACGCTCCAACACCTAAAAGCGATCATCAGATCGTACGCTTAACCTTGAATTCAAATTCGAGTACTAAATCCCAAACCTGGAAAACAACCATCAGTTTTCCTTCAAACCCGTCAATGGCAAAAATTTGCCGCTCTGACCACCTGAAGACTAGCCCTCCGGCATCAACTTCAACTACGGCCAATCTAACAACTCTCAAAAGATCATAACACTCGATCCATTATACAAACCGAAATGACCGATTCTTTAAAGCAAATAAAAACTAGGGTTTAAAATAAATTTTCAAAACTACACTTTCCACAACGATATCCATCACCATCCATGATTTTTCTTAGCATCAACAAACACTCCTCTATTACCAAGAAGAAACCCGAGACCTCCCAATTCAAAGATCACCAGAAAATGCTTAAAATCCTATTTCAGTTCAAAACCCAACCGCACCTTCATTTTATTCCTAAACAAACACTCCTCTATTACCAAGAAGAAACCCGAGACCTCCCAATTCAAAGATCACCAGAAAATGCTTAAAATCCTATTTCAAAACCCAACTGCACCTTCATTTTATTCCTAAAAATCCTAATTCTTGATTTAAAAATTAAGTTTCTGTTAATACTTTTGATTTATGATACTGGATTACTAAATTAACATGTTTGGATTTTTATTAAAATCAACATGCACTGATACTCCTTATGTTTCCAGAGACAATAACACTAATATTTTAACTTACTTAAAATTTTAAATATTGACTTAAGATAATCAACAACTTCACCTTATAAATTTCATCATATCAGAAACTTAATTAAAAGATAAGTATTTTAATGAAGTTTTGTGCCTAGAAAATCAAAACAGGACAGGAAAATAAATAAAACAGCATGCACACAATTCATTTTTCACATCAACATTTATCTATAACACAAGCAATACAATTCCACTTCAATATACTAGCATGCAACCTATTTTTAAATTTAAAAAGTTACTTACAGTTTTTTTTTTAAAAAGAAACAGAGCCTCTGATTGAAGGGCTTTTGAACTTGCTTGATTGTAAACTGTTTGCAATCTTGATCTTGTTTGACTTCAGGTTGAAATAAAATGCAGGCATGATCTTTCAACAATTGATTTCAGGTTGAAATGAAATGCAGTTTTGATTCCGGAGGAAGGAATGCAGTTGCTTGCAGAATTCATTTTTCCAGATTGAAAATACAAATGATGCAGATTTGTTTGAAGATAACAAGTGCAGGGTTTGAAGATGCAAGTTAGATTTGAAGATGCAGACTTGCTTTAGATTTGCACAGGGATTTGAATATGCAGGTTTGATTTTGAAGAGGAGTTTTGATTTTTTATTTGTATATTGATTTGGGTTTTCATGTTTCAGATTTGTAAAAAAAGATGAAATTTTCTTTGATTAGAAAAAAAATGAGAAAAGAAACAATAGTGAAAATGAATGTTTATATAGATGCAGTTTCAGATTTTATTAAATAAAAGTAAAAAATTTAAAACAAAATTACACTTGTAAAAATTTTCAACATTTGTCAAATTAAATGTTTATCTTATAACACTTGTTTAATGAGGCTTTAAGAATACAACACTTGTCTTATTTAGAGTAATTAGTATTTAATTCACAAGTTAATATATATGTTAAGCCTAATTAATTTGTTAATCAGTATTTAATATGTAAATAAATTTATAAAAGAAATAAAAAAAATTATGTTTAAAAATAAAGCTTATACATATGAAAATTAAAACAATTAAAACTTATACTTTGAAATTTAAATTCAAATTAAATTCAAAATCAAATATTTAAAAATCAAGTTATAAATACAAATTAAATTTGAAATAACAATAGCTATTTTTATTCAAAACTATTTGTAAAACAATACACTATTAATATTGTTTGTAGAAATATCTCATTATTAAAATAAAAAGAAATTATTTCTTTATTAATAAATTACCTATTTTATTAAGCTATAAAACTCTTTGTTAATTCAATTAAATCTTAATTAAATTTTAAACATTTGTCTTAACAATTTAAAATTATATATTTATTTATTAAATAGTTTTGAAAACTTAATATTAAATTAAAATCAAAATTTTCCAAATTATTGTTATATATATAAGAATTTTAAACCATGATTCATTAATTAAATTTAAACCAAGATTAATTATATAATAAATTTGAAAAGCTTATATATTAAATAAAAACAAATTTCCAAATTACTACAAATATTAGAATTAGAAAATATGTTTTATTTATTAAATTTAAAACAATGCTAATCTATTTACAATATAAACTATATATTTATATTATAAATAGAAACCAATTTATTATTTTTAAAAGATAAAATAACTAATTAAATATTTATTAAAGAAGATTATTAAATCTATTTGAATTATTATTAACAAAATTATCAATATCAATTTAATTTTAATACAGATTATTAAATTGATATTGTTAAAAATTCCAGGATATTACAAAATTAGTAACATTTTTATATTTATTCCATTTTTATCCATTTGTCTCTATTAATTTTAACTCCTAAATTCTTTTCATTTCTTGCCTATTAGTTGGAATTGCATTAATTCTTGTACTAATCAATTGTAACCTTTAGTCTAATCCTGTAACAACCCTGTATTTTGTGACTATTTTAATTGTATATTTTGATTTATATTAAATTGAATCCCTGATTTAAAAACTTTATTTTATTCATTAAAATGGATAAATTTTGTTATTTTAAATATAAAATTTGATTTTTATGTGAATTCTAATTTCAAACATGTATAAATTGAACATTTTCCAAAAATATGAATTTTGGTCAATATGGTCAAACTTTGACTTTTAAATTTGAATTTTTGAATTTTCTCTTTTATTATGACAGTAAATTAAATTTCATGAACACTGCTTTTCATTTCGTTGAAATCCGATTTATATTGTGAAAGTTTTGCTTTTTACAATATTGTGCGTGAATTGTTTATTTTACAAAATTGTTTATTTTAATTTATATAAATAATATTTTTGTTTGTTATAATTTCTGTATATATGTGTAACATGATATGTTATGTATATATTTTATTTTTAAAACATTTTTAAAAGTGAAGTTATAATTTTCCAAAGCTTACTTTATTTTATTTACAATTTTTAAATTCAAGTTCAATATAATAATTGTTTTCTTCATTTACTTTTATATTTTCCTAAAAATATTTATTTATTTTCTTTTTCACTTTATTCTGTTTTCATTTTAATTTTATTTACTGATTTATTTTTGTTTATTTTGATTTAAAAGAAAATGGAAATTTAAAGAGGCAAAGTCCTTTCATTTTCCATGACTTTTCATGTACTTGTCCTTTCATTTGCTTTTGCCTTTTCACCTCATCTTTTGGCCGTCCATCTCCTTATGTTAGCCGTGCATTTCCATTTACTTTTCATGTGAAATATTTCTTCTCGCCATTTCTAAAACTCACGACTATCATTCTTTGAAGAAAATTTTGCTAATGGCTTTATCTCCTTCTTCTTTTCATTACTTTTCCATTGATTTTGCCTTTCTCCTCCTCTTACATAGCTCGTCCTCTACTCTACCTCTTCACCACCAAATCACCTTCACCACCACAATCTATAGTAGCAGCATTAGCCTTTCCTCTGACCATGACCTGTCCATGACTTCCACTTGAGGCTAGCTCCACAAATTTGCACAAAATCCCTTGAATTTGCTTAACCAAGCCTTAATTCCACCTATTCCCTTCATCTTGCACTTTGGCCACCCCCTCAGCCCCCACCACCAGTAGCTACACCACCTCTAGCCATAGCTCCTACCATGTCTAGATCTGTACTTGACCATAGCCGAGCCCAATGATGTAATAGTCGAGCCTTGTGTGCTCAAAACTCTTCACCTTTAGCCTTGTCTCTTTGTTTACCCTATGTTGTAACTTCCCTACACTTCATCCACTTCTAGCCATGCTTACATGATGCCATACCCGAGCCTATGGCCAAGCATTTGAATGGTTAAGGCGTGGTAAATTCATCATATCCATTGTTGCATTTTAAATTTAAATTGTTTCAATGTGTTTTGTGTTAAATATATTCATGTGTATATTGTTTGTCTTGTTTTGGGTTGTTGTTTACAAGATCATATCTTGGCTCTCTCTCCACATACTTGAATCAATTGTCATGCTGTGTCGTGCTATCATGCCTTCTGGAATCTATTTGGTGTGTTTTGATTTGCTATCTCCAGCATAAAAAGTTGAGTAATTCACACTTGACATTCATACTTATTATATTAACTTTGAATTGATCACAAGTGAATGTGTAGAATTTTTATATCATGTTATACCTGCCTGTGATATGAATTATATGATGTTAAACCCCACTATAAACTTGTATCATCATCTGCTATGTTATATTTTGTCATACAATTTATTTATATCCGTTTCTCACACTACAAGTACCTTGTAGAATAGAATCTGTAATGACCCGCAAATCCGTACCCCTTGAGTCAACACTACTCTACAACAAGCAACTCAAATTGTACAGAAATACGAACCATTTGGGTTAAAGAAGAAGAGGTAGAAGAAGAAAATAGAAATCAACAACAGAATCTAACCATCGCAGCGGAATAAAATATAATAGATATTAACATATCTTTACACAAAATCAAATATATCTATTTATATATTACATCACCAGTGTACATCAATCACAGATCAACATCAATAACATACATCTGGATACATAGCTACTCAACACAGCGGAATACATATAAAACAAGTACGAAAGTACGTATTGTCATCCAGCTCGTCCCCTGAGCTCTACGGCATCATATCCTGTATCCTATAATACTCGGTCTGACCCGAGCATTACAGTTAAATAACACCCGACTTAGTCTGGAATACCAGCGTGAGAAAATCACACTCAATTGATTATTAAAGCTTCAAAAATCTTTTTGAAAACAAAATCATCTTGTAAGACCACGCCACAAATAAACATGTCGGGTTTTTACCTTACGATAGCTAAAACGATTTTTATAGAAATCCTCTGATATTGTAATAGGGTCTATATACAAATACTTATAAAATAGCCAAAATTGTTACATTCATTAAATTCCAGCTACTAGCCACATAGTGGGTAATACAAACAAAACTCGTACAAGGCTCGTAGCGAGAATGGATTTCCAACTAATGACTAGGCACTGGGGTACCACCTGTCACAGTACGTGGCCTAGATCACAGTACCGAGGAGTACGCCCGCTCCCCTGCAACACAAGACCGGGACTACCCCTTACTGGATAATCCTAAGTGAGATCACCTCGCGGTTGGGATCAACAACCGCCTACTAAGCCAAAATAAAAGGGACATCTAGACAGGGATGACCTCACCCTGCTTGGGTGCTACCCACCTAGCCTTGCTGCATAACCCCTGATTTTCAGTCATTCCCATTTGATGAGGCTTAAGGCTAAGTGTTACATTTTTATAACACATATCCCTTAGAATGCCCATCGTCCACCTGACGATGTTCCGAAAGCATTCATCCATACAAGTCCGTCCCGGGTTCGAACGGAACTGAATGCACTATTCCTGCTACATCCATTTTGGAAATATCCTCAGGATTAGTAGCGACTAGCCCTTGCACTTCACTGCTCCATCTTCGAATCCAAACTCGTTTCCATGAAACTTACAAACCGGATCGAAGTGGTTTTCGAGAAATAAATCTAAATCCCGGTCTCTTCGAAACGATCAGCGCATTTGTCCAATATTGGTGGTCGGTTATATAACTATCAATTAATATTCACAACAGCCATCACACAATAAATAATTTCCCAAATTATTTATTAACCTCAAAAATATATTCACAATATATATTTCTATTTTCAACCCTTTGAAAACAGTTTCAAATCATCTTTCTGTTCAGAATAAACTTTTCCAAATATTTTCTATCTCCACTGAAATCACCAAGCACGAAACTAGCTTTTTAAAATAATATAAAACGCTTTACTTTGAAATATAATTTAAAACATTTAAGTTAAAACTACTTCAAGAATTCGTTAAAAATACACATTATATGAATATTTGAAAATGGAGTTACTTAATAAAATATAAAACTAGATTTTCACTTTAGAAAACAAGATACTAAGTCACTTTTTAAATAATTACTGCTATAATAGATTAAAGAAAAATACTTACTTTAGAATTTAAATATTAGAAATAATAAATTTTCCAAAACTTTCTTTTTAAAACAACTTTAAAACTTTTAACTTATATTTAAAAATTTACTTTAAAAATGTACTTGGTTATCCAGAGGAAATTCCAACTTCAATCACTTAAATCAATTTCCCAAATTGATTTCCAATTTATTCCATTTGAAATAAATACCTTTACTTTCTTAATTCATTTTCAAAGTTCTTTAATCATGGACTTTATTATTATTATTATTATTATTATTATTATTATTATTAGTTTCCGTTTGATTTTAAACTTTTTTAAATGAAATAGACGAATTTCAGCTTTTCCCAATTTCTTCTTGATTCTTTTCAATAATTTAAATCTTAAATTTTAAATAAATGTTTTGTTCTTTTAAAATGATCATACTGAAGTTTGAAATTCATTACTCTTCTGTTTATTCAAAATTACCCTTTCTATACTCAAGATTTATTTATTAGAAATTTTTAAGCCACTTTATTTCTTTTTCCCTTCATTCTTAAATTTATTCAAATTTCCATAATTATTTTACTTACAATTTCACTTCTTTTATTATCATTCCAAAATCCAATTTATATATTTTTGGAAATTCATTATACCCAATTATATCCAATCGAGCCTTAGCATTCAATATTCCAATATAATTCATCATAGAATATCAAATAATCACAATAGAGGGTATTAAATAATTTAAATAAATGTTGAGGGATTCAATTGGATCCCTCCAACCTGTTTCCCTGCATCCACAAACGTTAGCACAACATAAAATGCTAATTCCAAAATATACCATACTATGGAACATAAATCAATTCAACCATTCAAACAGTTATTTAGATTTAATCTTTAAAATTTTAAATTTAACTTCCGTTGAGTGAGATTAACTCACCTTTTTATTTTGCTTGCAGTCCACTTCAAAATTGCCTTGGTTTTTCCTCGATTTTTGACCTTGAATAAACAATTTATATGACTCTTATTAATATTCGAAATAATCGAACAGTCGCTTATTATTAAATTATTTAATTGACTAACAACCTTATTCAAACTGATAAATTTCCTTTTTATAAAATTGAATTAGTTAATAGTTTAATTTTAACTAAATAATTTAAGTCCGAGTTTATAAAGTTAAGTAACATTGAATTTATGTGTTAGTAATAGTTAACTACTCGAACAGAAAACAATTCTACTTCCAAACAGTTTATAAACTAATTATAAGTTTATATATATTTTACCAAACTTTATCTATATAATCTCTGTATATTACCGTCTGTCTAATTTATCGGCTCTTTAAACTATAAACTACTATACTGTTAATTCTAGATAAAAGAAATAAAAGTTAACAAATAAATTTTAGGGTTTAAACTTTAAGTACTATCAATTTAAAAATTCTTAAAATTTTAAATTACCTCAAATCGATAGGAAACAAAATCAACGGCTTAGCTCAAAGTTCCATACAAGACTGCCTCGCGAACTTCAGGAGTTACTTCCCAATTGATCGCCACGTTTCCCAAGCCGATTTGACCCCGGCCTCCTCCTCGCGCTCACCAATGCAACTCACAGAGACCATCCCATCTTCCTCTCTTCTCACGCACCCATTCACAAAGTTTTGCTCAAGCTGTCGCGTACGAGCTTCCCCCATTGCTGCCCTTACTGCCACCTTCGAGCTCGACATGACGAACAGCGGTGAGGTTGAACAACGTCCCCCTCTATCTATAAATTTCGAACGGAATCGAAATCGATTCCATTTTTTCTTCTTTGAACGAGATTTGAATCCTTCGTGAGGAAGCATGACGATGAAAGGAAAAGAAAAACACGGTGGAATTTAAAAGGAAGAACGAAAATAATTCGTTAAGAAGGAAAAGGGTTTCAGGCATCCGCCATTTTCTTTTCTGAATTTTGATTTCTGTTTTGAAAGAAGGAGCTCGATTCTATCTTTAAACAAAAAGGGTTGCGTGCTGTTGTTAAAAGAGGGGACACGGATATGAAAGGAAGTCGGCTTGCTCAGGACAGATTTCGGCTGGTGAGGTTGCTTATGTGATAATATACATATAAAATTTAAATTGAATGTTCGTTGTAATTTCAACACGTTTATGTAGAGTATGCTCACACAACAACTCCAAAAACTACGAAAACTGAAATCCGATAACAATAAAATATTACGGATCCAAATGGAACTGGTTTCGTCGAATTCCGAGACTGTGCCTCGGAAGGCTATTTTTAAATTCAATTTAAACTATAAAATTTTAAAACTGAACAAACCACTGTTAATTTCAATTTTACAACTTCTATGATCTTCAGTGTTATCAATATAAATTTTACAAGCCTTCAAATTATTTTTAACAGGCTTAAAACTCCAGATTCGACATTTTACCCAGCTTCTAGAAATTAAATCCAGTAATTAAATTCCAGATAATGGTGATATTTGAAATTCAAGTTAAAAATTTACTTTTAAATATTTAAAATCAATTAAATATTCATATTTCAAATGCTTAAAAATTCCGGGTCGTCACATTCCTCCCCCTTAAAAGAATTTCATCCGTGAAATTACTAATTAGGAAGAATGGTCCAATACCCGTTTACTTATCCCCAAAACCAAACAATTCAACATCCAACCAACTATCTTTTTATAAAAGACCATTATCATTCTTATTAACCTCTCTACTCTTCCATAGTTTTCAACTATTATTACTTGCTCAATCATTCAAATTTCAATTTAAACCAAATTTTGAATTATCAAAATTTTTCTAACTCCCTAAATTTTCAAATTTTTTTGCCAGTGTCTCCCTTGCGCAGCTAGCTCGGTACAACTACAAAAGGCCTCTACGGGCTCCCAAATCCCAAACGAAAACAAAAGCCAAGTGGCTAGATCCAAAAATCCAATCAAGTTTCACAGACATTTAGACACATACCTTTTTGGTCAGGAAATTTTAATTTATTATCTGAAATCAAAACCAATTTTCCTTTCCCTTTTTCATACCTGCATATCCTTCATAACAATAATATCCAATCACAATATCCCAAAAATATTTTATCGACTTCCTCACAAAATGTCAATATCCATTCATTCAAATATTAACTTAGATTATATTTGTAGTATCAATTTTTCATTTAAGAATTTACCATTTCTATCTTAAGCTTCGTATAAGCATTTTATATGCTTCTTATATTTATTTTCACCTTACCACTTCAGTTTATATCTATTTCTATTCAAATTGATTCTTTCATTTCCATATGAATTCATTTTATCTTTAACTCTGAATATTAAATTTCATCTTCCATTTATACTGATTCATATCATTATTTGGAATTTTTTTTCATTTACTAATTTGTTTCAATTTCCAATTTGAAACCGTTTTGTCATTAACAAAGTTTTCCATAATTTTCAAAAAAAAATTCTAACTCCCAAAATTTTTGAATTTTTTGGCAGAGTCTCCTTTGTACGGAGGAGCTTTTGCAATTTGATAAAAGATATAAATATATATACATTGACCCACACGGTCGGAAAAACCAAAAACAGATCATATTTCCTATTTTTATTGCGTAGGCGTACCTTATTTAGCATTTATAAGCAAGCGGCTTATTATTTTAGCAATTAGCGCAACCATATCCAGCCATACGGCTTCCAGGTACCTGTACTTACTCAATTTTAACATGTAAGTGCCATATAATGAAGTTTAACAACATTTCACTTATTTGCAATAGTTAAAACACATGAATTCTAAAAGAAATTCACACCAAACATTTTTCCGTAAGCAACTTATACAATTTTCATACTAATTCCACTATTCCAATTAATTTATACCCATTTTCATTCAATTTGAATGGTTTTCAATCCATTCGTACACAACTTCACCAATTTGAAAGGTTAAAAACTCAATTGCTTACATTTAATTTATTTTTAAGCAAACCGAACTCATATTTAATTCAATTGCTATCAAAATCAATTTATTTTACTCCTATCAATTCATAGAATTTTAATTACTTCCATTTACATCCAATGACAATTTATTCTATGCAATTTGACGAGATCTGTGTGAATAAATAAGTACTTATGTTTTATACCCAATTTAAATTGTTTTCAACTCAATTTATACTTAATTCTATTCCATTTTTAAATTTATTCACAATCCATATATTCTCATTTTCATTGCATTTTAAATTTGAACCATTCACTTGCATTTCCTTTTATTAACCAAACTAGTTTCATTCTTCAAACAGGTTCCATTCAAAACCACTTTATCTAGCTCGACACATTTTATTAAATTTTATCCCTTTCCAACTTTTATTCACGATCCATTCAATTACATTTCATTCCATGTTTGTTTATTCCGAACTATTTTATTTAGCTCGAAAACAATCCAGGCTATTTCATTCAATAACTATTTCTGAACTTATTTAAACCACTCTTAATTTGATTCTTATTTATTCCATCCATTTATTTATTCAATATAATTAGTTTACCTACTCAATCCATTATGAATTTTCATTTCCTTAAATATTATTTATAACCTACCAAATTCTATTTCGATTCAAATTTATTTTCACTTGATTTAAATTCAATCCAATATCATTAAACTTAGTTTTAAGTTGAATTCAATTCAACTCTCCTCCATCTATTCAGCTTAAGTTAATTTACTTCAATTTATTCAAATTTTATACTTAAGCTAATTTTCATTTTACAAGTAAATTTTTCTCTTCTATTCAACTTAATCCTATCTCAATTAAATCTCATTTTAAATCTACAATTTCTTTTGATTAGTTATTATAAAACTTAACTTTTCAGATTCGACTCATTTAATTGATTACAAGGCCATTTCCAATTTATTTCTACTTATTTGGATTATATTTGCAATTCAAACCATTACTATTTTAATCAAATTTCATTTTCAAAGTTCGACACATTTCCAATTATATTTATTTTTTTAACACTTCAAGTTGAATTTTAATTAATAACTCAAATTCTGATTCTACCATTCTCTTTTTAATGTACCATCCAATTTATTAACTCACAATTCAATTACATTTACTTCACTAACAATTTAGGTCGAATTTAATTTATAACTTAAGTTTTATTTTCAAACTTCATTATTAACTCACAATTCAGCTTTATTTAACTACAATAGGTTCCATTTACACATTTCATCAACTAATTTATTAACAAATTAGTTCTCCCTTTTTATAGTTCAATACTTAATTTTTTAATTCCAAATATCACTTCATTTAATTTTCTTAGTTCAGTTTATTTTATAATTCAAGTTTGGATTTTCTTTCGTTTTATTATCCAAAACATCAAACAATATTTATTTTGGATTTTGTATTCCATTTTCAATTTTATATGTCACAACTTATTATTTACACAATTCCATTCATTCTAGGCTTGAATATATTCATTTATTTATTTTAACTCGTAATTTACGCTTATCTATACTATTATATTATAAGCCAGTCGGATTTCAACAGCGCTGAAGCCCCCGCAATTTTTGAAACCGAAACGACGCGGTGCTCTCTCTTTTCTTTTTCCTCTCGCTCTCGCCTTTGTCTTTACCTTCTTTTCGACCGTTTGCCTTTTCTCTCGCATAGTGATTATTTCCCTTATTTTCTCTTAACCCCCCTTCCAATTTTGAAATTTCCCCTAAATTATGAAATCGTTATGCCGAATCAATCTCCCCTTTAGCTCTCAATCTCCCCTTCAGCTCCCAAAGTAAAGCATCCAAAACCCTAAACATATATCGCTTACTTTCAGATCGACATTGCGGCCGTACCTTATCCCACCGCTAGACACATGGCATGGACCTCCTTTCCGGTATCCGATTGCAGGTACCAGTCCCCAATCAGCTGCAATTGTAAACCACCGTCACTGCACCACTGCGAAATTGCCAATCCCGTTCGCAATATCATGTTCAGCCTAAACCATAGGTACGTTTCTTTCGTTTACTGTTTTGTTCTAATTCGACTGAAAATAAATTCTACTTGACGGACCCTAGGTATATTTCCTTCGTTTAATTTTTTTTTTCTAATTCAATTGAAAAAAAAATCTCTGTTCGATTTTAATGATTTGCCTAATTGTTTAGTTATTAGCAGTAATTGTGGCACTGGATAATTATTTATTAACAGCATGTTGCAATATTTAAGCATTTTCATATCATTAGCCCTTCAACATATGTGCGTCTGAAGTAATATATTTCAATTCTTCATTTCATAGTTAATTATCATTAGTCCATTACAGATGTTTGCATTATCAAAGGCTGAATGAAATTGAACTCTGGTAGCAGATAAGCAGTTCAATAGAATGTAACTAAAAATGAGTTCTCACTGTTTCATGTGATTTTATGTTTTTAGTAGTTGGTTGGACTCATTTTTATTTGTTAATCAATAATAAAATTCTACTTTTTGCTTTGTGAATTCAAATAAAGCTTGACAATGCATTTAGTTGTCAATTATCAATTCAAATAATTAACTTCTTAAACAAAATAATATGCAGTCTTTCACATTCATTATATATGAGCAGTTTGATTGAACAATGGATTTTTTTACTGTAAGTATACAGTCCTCTTCATATAATTCTATAACTTATGGTAAATTTGCACCTCTAATATTTTCAGTTTGTATTAGAAAGAATTCTGAGTGTGTCTGCGGACTGTCAACTATATTTCAGTATATTTGTAGCTAGCTTCAACAAAAATGCAGCTTGCAAACCTATAATTTTGTGCATATATCATTAAATATGAACAGATCAGAGAAAGATGCAGTTATGGTATTAGCAGATAAGAGTGAGGCATAAGTAGCCGTTCGACATGGAAAAGTAGTTCAAGCACAGAGGTTGGATGAGTGTCGCCTGTGGAGACATGTTGAACCGAGAAGCTCATGCAAGAATATTTATACCATCTCTTCAAGGATGAGCAAGAGACATGTTGGAAGCGAATTCAATAAAATTGCCAACAAACATATGCCTCCAGCCTACCAGTCACCATTACTTCTGCGGTAAATATATGTCCAAACATAAATTGAGGAATAAAGAGGTTGGAGCTAAGCAAGCAATGCAGGCATCCTTACGGAATTCAATTACATTCATTAGCAGCTCCCTGGTAAATATGATTTCTATTTACAATTTTTTTTTTAATATTTTACGATATGAAAGGGTAGGAAACTCATCCTTGACTAACAGGCAGTAGAACGATTCCTTGACTAACAGGCAGTATAGTTGGGTGATATACTGCAAGAATATTTGTACTTCATCTGGACTAACTAATGTAAATCAACGTACATAAAATTATAGAATGAGCAAACCATATTATGAAAACTTAGAATTAAATCGATATGTATGTATGAAGTATATTGATAATTATGAAAAATATCATTATGTATACCAATATTCTATAGATCTCATTATAGAATTGAGAATATCGTAATTCATTCTATGTCATCTGGACTAGAAAGTTCAATTATGTTTCAACATACATGTAACAAAAAACACATTAATCTGGAATGTTTTTTTTTGGAAATTCATGTATGTCTAGACTATGTATGTTCAGAATAAAATACTTCAATATATTGGTATTTTATCATCTCTGAATTATATTCATATCGATGTCAGCAACTACCAGGAACTAAACTATACCCAATTCCAGTAATTGAAGATATAGAACTTACCAGTTTAGCTATTGAAGTGGAAACCAAAACTGTGAATTTACCAAAGGCATTATGAGAATCTCTTTTTTATATGTACTGAATGAAAATAAATATTTTTAATTGAAATTAAGCTACTGATTAAGCATACAATGTTTATTTGTTTGATAGGTATGCCAATCTAAAGCCACCAACTTCTTTAATTCCTATTCAAAGAATCAGATCAAGTATATGTAATGCAAAGTTGAAGATGCCATAATTTCTAAACTAACAAATGAGAGTAAACCAGCAAAATCCTCTACAAAGAGGGAAGAGTATCTGACTCTCTCTCCTTACATTGTGAGTTTTTCTTTAATTTCCATTATAATATATATAGAAATGAATATGCACCCCTTCTTCTTCTTTATTACTACAATTTTTGGAATAGAATACATTTTTCTCATAATTTTGATGAGTTCTTTTTGGCATGTTTCCCCTCAACCGTATTCTTAATATCATCACACTACATTAAATTTGACACTTCATTTTCCGTAAATGTTTTGGAGCTCTTTGGATTAAGGCAACACATTCTTTAAATTCAACATCCTTTTTCTATAGCTTCTCCCTTGATTTGTGATTTATATTCTGAGAAATCTATTTTCCATTTCAATTTAATTCAAACTAGCAATATATTCTTCAATTCAGACAGCATTTCTAATTCTTATTTTCTAAATGTTGCTCCATTTTCAAATGCATCATTTCTAATTTTGACAGCAATATGTTCCATTCCTAAATGCTCCATTTTCAAACTGTTATGATTTCATCTTTTGACACTTCATTTTCTGTAAATGTTTCGGAGCTCTTTGGATTAAGACAACACATTCTTTAAATTTAACATCCTTTTTCTATAGCTTCTCCCTTAATTTGTGATTTATATTCTGAGAAATCTAATTTCAATATATTCTTCAATTCAGACAGCATTTCTAATTCTTATTTTCTAAATGTTGCTCCATTTTCAAATGCATCATTTCTAATTCAAACAGCAATATGTTCCATTCCCAAATGCTCCATTTTCAAACTGTTATGATTTCATCTTTTGAGATATCTAATTTTCATTTCAATTTAATTCAGTGTGGCAGTATGTTATTCAATTCAGACTGTATTTCTAATTCCTATTTTCTATCCCGATTCTCATAAACTCTTTATTTCATTCCCAAATTCTCCATTTTCAAACTGTGTAGAAAACATTAGTGCGAAGAAAACATAAGGTTTCCTTTAATATCAAGTAGGTCTTCAATGATGTGTTTTCAATTTAATTTCAATATGGAAACACCATTTGCTTTCTTGAGAAACCGTTGAAATAGTGTCCTGTGAATATGGAAATATGCGGCGAAGTGGAAATTAGATGTTTTTGATTCAAGCTTTCTCTCCATATCTTGCAAATAATCAAATCAATGGTCTTGAAGTTGTCGATTGTTCTTTTCATAATTTGAAGTGTTTTCTTAAGAATTTTTTTATAGATGATGTCCATCCTTTGCCTAGAGTGCTTTTGTAGTCTAGATTTTTTATTTTATTTTTCATCCTTATTTTTGTATACATGTTTTTAGTGCTGCCATATTCTTTTCTTCTTTGGATTAGGTATCCAATCAAGCCATTGTAAGTTATCGTTTATAAGAAATTTTCCAAAATTTTCTAGCTTTTGTCAATGTTTTTGTGTTCATGCTTGGTGATGATGCATGGTTATCTCCTTGATTTTATTACTTATTCTTTTGTGATTGCAAGAATATTTCATCTTACATAAAGCGGTTTATACCTAATTATAAGGATCATAATCATACATATAAAATGTAAAGGCATAATAACAATATTTTAAGTATTTTTAAATTTTTGTTTGTTTAAAGTTTGTGATTATGCTAATATTAGTAGTTTGATTCTTTTACATAAAATTTCTATTTGTGAATATTGAAGCAATGTTTCATGTTAGTTCAAATGGATAATGCTATTAACAATAATAACAAGTATTTATAATACATAATGTTTGCTTCAGTATTGTTACTTTAACATGGATAACTGTTGGTTTTATAAAGGGATAACCTTTTAAACCGATTAAAATGAGTTATATAAGACAAGGATATATCCATTCCACTACTCCATTATGTAGAGTTTATTATATATGTTGGTTCTAACTATTTTATTTTATTTCATATTTAAATACTTAAAGTAGTTTAAGGAACAAAACGATTGTTTGGTCTGCACTAAAAGGCCTACAAGGATGATGCTTATTTAGAATTACCAAATGGCTCAAAATAATAAGAAATTATTGCATGAAACCTAATGCTGATGTTTTCGAATCTTAATTTATTTTTCTTTTCTAAATGCAGGTTATTCATTTTGAAATGTCAAATAGTTTAGAGTTTTTTGTTCATAGATGTAGACAAACTGATTCCATAGAGTTACGTGCATCGACCACATATCACATTCAGGTATCAAGTTTGTATGATTATCTCAATGCTTTGATACAATTATAAGCTGACATCACATGTTTTAATGTCCTATCTCAATCTATTGACTAGATCAGTGGATATCTTGCAAGTTTTATCTCTATGTTTTGAATTAGTTGTGATATTAAAAATTATTTGAATTCAATGAGTATAGATTTTGAATGCTTTTAAGTCATACATTATTACTTACTTAATTTATACCATATAATGATACCAAGTTGATAAAAAGGACTGTTGCTTGAGGTAAACGTGCAGACTGAATAACATATTTAACATAACATTTGCTATTCCAGTTTATTTACATTAATTTACTTTCATGTGTGTTTTTTTTTCAAATAGTACCATCCCATATTTATTTTCTGTAACTAATTTTGACATCATAAATCTGTAATCAGTGCCATAGAAAATTCATAGGACATTATTGTTGAATTTACCATTGCTGCACTTATATTTTGGTAGCTGAAAAAATATTTAGAGTATGTTGGCATTTATACTTAAATTAATTTTGCTCTAGACAAACTCCGAGCGAATAAGCTGTGCTTAATTAATAATATTCACCCCCTTAAATGGATATTTATTGCATTCTTTGCTTAATATTCAAATTGACCTACTGCTGTTTTTTTTGACTTGAGATTAAAATGGAAATTAATCAACATGAAAACATGTCCGCTGTATGCCAATTCTTTTATACCATACTACCTGAATATTTAAACAGATATGTGGAAAAGTCAAGTGTTCCATTATTTTGTGATACTGATTATTATTTTAAGAAGTAATAGCATGTACTATTCCCTGTCAAAATAGTGAACAATCATGTGTATGATACAAAAATATAAAAACATTAATGGATTCGGTTGCCTTTATATATTAAGAAAATAAGTGTATAAAGAGAATAATATGTTTAATTATACTGAAAGGTTAATTATACATATCTGGTATGTGACATTAGATTAGATGTTTAATTGGACATATCATTTAGTAAGTGTACTGAAGAGTCAAAAGATATCATATGTAAGTATTTACCATTATAATTTACTAGATCGTCATCATTTTCATTGAATAAATAATTTGCTCTGTATAAGTTTTCATGCTTCACATTTATAAAGTACCACTAGTGTATGTCACCTTAGTCCAACATTAATTTTAGCATAGTTGACCATGAAGATAATTAGGATAAATGCTTTAATACATGACACATCTAACTTCAGGCAGGTGGAATTTTAAACCAAGAAGACTCACGGAGTAAGAAAACTCTCCTATTACTGCCCAAATATTTCTACGTACATATTGAAGCCACATTCATACAAAGAAGGATACAACCCATGTAGTAGTTATATTACAATTTGATATAAACCACATATCATATTTTCTCAAAAGTTTAATTATAGTCCATATTTCATTTATTTGGTTAGTAAAAAGAAAATGAACACCACGGGATCCATGTATTGATTGCTACATTAGTTTCAAATATTATTACTTTATGTTAAGAAAATTCGATCTTTTGGGTTGAATTTGGCTACTGACATCATTTGAAATCATTGTTTTTATTTCATAAATGGTATATTAAGTGTGCTTTTTATGCGATAATTAAAAATCTAACAAGTACATTTTTAGAATATTTTTAAGCAGTGCATAATTTCAAACTTAATTTATATTGTAGTTTATAGTAAGTTGATAAAAAAGGACTTTTGAAATATAGTACCCCCTCCACTTAATTTCAGGTTAACTAATATTGACATCACAAATCAGCATTCATTGCTGCAGAAAATTCATAGGACGTGAGTGTCGAATTCACCATTTTTGCATCCATATTTTGGTAGTTGTAATATATGTGAGGTATGTCAGTATTTATGCTTAAACTAATTTTGTTTTATGCAAAATCTGTACGAATAAGTTGTTCTTGCTTAATATGTATTCTCATTAAATGGATATTTATTGCTGTCTGAGCTTGATATTCAAATTGACCATTTGCTTTTATGACATGCGATAGATATAGAACCAAGTTATTGTGAAAACATTGGCATAAAACCATGTTTGTATTCCAATTTTTTTCTGTCATTAAAAAATATTTTACTATATATTTAGAAAAGTTGAAGGGTATATTATTTAGGATGCTAATTATTAGTTTTAAATTAGTAATATATATATATATATATATGTTATTCCCTGTCATAATAGTGAACAACTAAGAATTTTGTATGATGTAAAAAAAATTATTTTGATAGTATATATTATTCCCTGTCATAAATAGTGAACAACTACTAATGGATTTAGTGAACAACAATTAATGGATTCATTTGATTTTCTATACTAAAAAATAAGCGTGTATAATGGGACAACAAGATGCTATTTATAATGTAAGGTCAATTATTCGTTTATGGTATGTGACACTAAATATTTAATTAGACATATTAACAAATGTATTTAAGAGTCAAAAAGACATTATGCCAAATTAATGCAAGCATAATTTTCTATCATATTAAGAAGAATTAGCGCATGCAATAATTATATTTCAACAACAATTGTCCGATACAATATTTTCTCCAAAGTTTAACTGCAATACATATATGCTTTATTCGGAAAATGAACACCATTACATTTGTATATATTAGGTGCTACTTTAGTTTCAAATATTACTTTTATGGTACGAAATTCTTTCTATGTGTTTGGATCAAATGGATGAACCATTAAACTACTTCAGGTTGAACCATTATGGATTGATTTGTCACACTTGATGTGTCAAGCGAGCAGTTTAAATTTGTTTAGAAGTTTTACTTGAAATTTTGCAATAGCAATCAACCAGCTATGTGAAAATTCACAAAAAAGAACAAATAACTAATTAAGGCATGGATGCAAGATTAGTGAGTTACTCATGCACTATCAGGGCTATACTATAGTAACATGATTAATTTTTGTAAGCAAAGCAATAAAATAATAAGATAAAGCTACATTATGATCATTAGATTTTGGACAGTAGATTAGTTCACATAGTTTAATTTTCATTTAGTTTCTATGGATTATAATCGTTTTTTGTCCTAATCTCCACATAATTGCATGATGGTTTTATTTCTGCAAGAATTCTAAAATAACAATTCTTAGTTGATCTTTAAATTTAATTACGTGGCATCCTTTCAAAAAATGATCTATGTCCCTTTCTGTGCGCATGATTCATTTTTTTACATTTTGTATTCTTCTTAATAATGTTGGTTGCCAATATCATAATACTTCTAAGAAACATAAGTCAATTTTGTTCACTATGGCCAAAATTGCTGAATTGATTTTTCGTTATATTTTGTTTTGCAGAAACAATATCATGTTTTGTTCGTATAATTTAAAATTCACTCTTTGGGTGTTCAATAAAGTTAAGTCACTGTCATTGTGATGGTTTTTTCAACGCTTTTGGTAGTTGACTTTCATATTCCACGACTGATGTATTGATCACTACTCCATACTGCATTTAGTTCTTCAGTTTCTACTGTTGGTGTGGTGGAAATGTATGATATCTGATAATCTATAGGAACATAAAACATTTTTTTTACATCTGAGGCATTTTTTAACGGGCTCTTCAGTCATTTGAAATCAGATAGAACCAAGTTAAAGTTGACGGCTATGATAAAAATCCCAAAAATCTGTATTCCTACTTAGATAATGTGAGGAGTTTACCATCCAAACATGATAAAAAGGACCCTACAAAACAATCTGCCTTTGGAAAAGCTTCTACCAGAAAATCAGTTCAACATGATAAAGCTATCTTGCAATAGATATTCTAGGAGTAGGATCATCTACATTAAAAATTGGTAGTATGTCCCTAACCTTGAAGAATAGGGGGCTGCACATATCGTGAACTTAGCAAAATGTGAACACTTTAATTCATTGTGCACACCACCAGTATTCTAACAGTAGGGGTGCAATATATTTGTGATGATATAGTCTGGAAATACATCATTTCCACTCAATTCATGAAGTTTTACAGAGCTTTACAATGGCTTTATAGGCACAAGAGGATTATCAGTTTTGAATAATTTGTTGTAGGTAACAATCTGAACTTTTAGCTTACAATCTTTTTGAATGATTTTATTTTTGGAATTTTTCCTTATATCATATATTTGTATGATTAACTGCACTAAGAATTAGGAATGGGTACTGATGCGAGTCTACTTTTAGGTACAGGTTGTCCAAACCCAAAACAAACCGTTGTATATATTGTAAATAAGAGAAGCCAAGTTTGTTACAGATGGTTAGCTGTACATTATGTACACATATTGTATTACTTTTATTAGAGAAATTATGAGTTATGTATAATGCATTATATTTATCAAAACATGTTTGTGTACCATTGTTAATATTATATTAATCAAACTTTGATGAGCTATTCATGGAAGTGGCTGGTTCTAGCTTATCCAGTTTAATGGAATGTTTGATATTTTACTACAGCATCTGCGTTATGGTTTCTTCCATTTTCAGTAACAAGCACTTTTTATTCAACTGAAGTGTAAGGTGTTATTAGAGTAAGAAAGTAGTTTCATAACTATTGTTTTGGGAACTTGAAGACTATTATTATAATATGTTCGAGATTGTCTTAAAACTTATATTAGCCTGCTATTACTCTTTTTTAGTAGACTATTACAACTGTTAGGTGTTACTTTAATACCAAATGGTAATGCTGCTTAACTTGGTAGTTTTTGAATTTTAATTGACTTCCAAATAAAGCATACAAATTGCGTGGAAAATAAAAAAGAGTTCGATTTTGGTTTTTCGCAAATAAGTAAAGATGTAAACAATGCAATAACATAGAGAGTATAACAAACTATTAAGCCGAAAACCGTGTGCGTAGCACGGGTTTGCACTAGTTTATAACTTAAACATATTTTAATTACCATGGGTTTTTAATTGTTTTACAAATTATTCTAATTCATTTATTTCAATCCAATTCTTATCCAACTTATTTTCCATTTATTCAGGTAAGAATCTAATTCCATTCCAATAATTCTACTGAATTCTTATTCCAATTCAATTTTATTTTAACTCAGATTTATTTAACTCAATTCGATTTCGACTTAATTCGAATGCAAGTGGATATTATTTTCAACCTATTCAATTAATTTCAATCCAGTTAATTTTTTTAATTCCCCAATCCAGGTTAATTTCATATTTTACTATTCACTTTAAATTTACATTCCATTATTCAAAGCTTATATTTCCTTCCTGATTTAAAAATCATCTCAATTTATGAGCTTATCACCTATCTCCTCAGGATTTTCAAACACCCGGCTTTTGGTTTCAAATCATTTTGAAATCTCCAACATCTCAAATCACACTTCTCATAAAATTTAAACCAGTCCAACTTTTTATTTCGGACAAATTTCCTTCGAAATTTTCAAAAACAACTAGCTTTTCTGAACAAATCAATTTGGCAGCAATCTGTCACTTAGAAACTTGAAAATGAACATCGATGATGCTGCAGTCATCACCGAAGTTATTTTCCAGCGACTGAAGTGAGTTCAATGCTATATCCCTTCCCAAAATTTATTTGAAACAATTTCCTTTCAGAAATACCCCAAAAACCGCAATGCTACTATTTATCTTCAAAATACTTCCAAAATCTCCGGGGTTTTAAATTTCCAATCCTGCTTAAATCAATTTTAACTATAATTCATTTGTATAGTTTATGCTTATACAAATCTCCATTTGATTATATTTCAATTTATAATTTACATTTATAATTCATATTTATAAATTTCATTTTATAATGAATTTATTTTCTTAACCTTTGGTTATGTTTTAAATTTCTAGTTAAATTTTTACTCAACAATGATAATAATTTAATATTATACTTCCTAACATCCTATCAACCATATATTAGCTAAATAGTTAAGAAAAACTTTTCCTTATACCAAAATATATTTTTGGCTAAAATTATTTCATTCACCCATATTTAAAACAATACTGTGTCAATTGTTATATTCCAGTGTTTAGAAGCCCCTTCGATACAGTTGTCCAGACTGTGCCGACGAAGGTTCATATGCCACTCAATAGACCAATCAACACAATATTAAAACAATTTATATTCACTAACAAATACGCACTCATATCTATTAATACGCATAAACTCATTCTAGAGTACTACGGACTCTAATTTAAATGAGTAATTCCCACTAGAGCCAAGGTTATCACCAACCTGGCTCTGATACCAACTGTAATGACCCGCAAATCCGTACCCCTTGAGTCAACACTACTCTACAACAATCAACTCAAGTTGTACAGAAATACGAACCATTTGGGTTAAAAAAGAAGAGGTAGAAGAAGAAAATAGAAATCAACAACAGAATCTAACCAGCACAGCGGAATAAAATATAATAGATATTAACTATCTTTACACAAAATCAAATATATTTGTTTATATATTACATCATCAGAGTACAACAATCACAGATCAACATCAATAACATACATCTGGATATATAGCTACTCAACACAGCGAAATATATATAAAACAAGCACGAAAGTACGTATTGCCATCCAACTCGTCCCTTGAGCTCCACGACATCATATCCTGTATCCTATAATACTCGGTCTGACCCGAGCATTATAGTTAAATAACACCCGAGTCAGTCTGGAATACCAGCGTGAGAAAATCACACTCAGTTGATTATTAAAGTTTCAAAAATCTTTTTGAAAACAAAAGCATCTCGTAAGACCACGCCACAAATAAACATGTCGGGTTTTTACCTTACGATAGCTAAAACGATTTTTATAGAAATCCTCTGATATTATAGTAGGGTCTATATACAAATACTTATAAAATAGCCGAAATTGTTACATTCATTAAGTTCCCGCTACTAGCCACAGAGTGGGTAATACAAACAAAACTCGTACAAGGCTTGTAGGGAGAATGGATTTCCAACTAATGACTAGGCACTGGGGTACCACCTGTCACAGTACGTGGCCTAGATCATAGTACCGAGGAGTACGCCCGCTCCTCCGCAACACAAGACCAGGACTACCCCTTACTGGATAATCCCGAGTGAGATCACCCCGCGGTTGGGATCGACAACCACCCACAAAGCCGAAATAAAAGGGACATCTAGATAGGGATGACCTCACCCTGCTTGGGTGCTACCCACCTAGCCTTGCTGCATAACCCCTGATTTTCAGTCATTCCCATTTCATGAGGCTGAGGCTAAGCGTTACCTTTTTAGAACACATATCCCTTAGAATGCCCATCGTTCACCTGACCATGTTCTGAAAGCATTCATCCATACAAGACCACTCGGGTTCGAACGGAACCGAAGGCACTATTCCTACTACATCCATTTTGGAAATATCCTCGGGATTAGTAGCGACTAGCCCTTGCACTTCACTGCTCCATCTTCGAATCCAAACTCGTTTCCATGAAACGTACAAACCGGATCGAAGTGGTTTTTGGGAAATAAATCTCGATCTCGGTCTCTCTGAAACGATCAGCGCATTTTTCCAATATTGATAGTCGGTTATTTAACTATCAATTAATATTCACAACATCCATCACACAATAAATAATTTCCCAAATTATTTTTTAGCCTCAAAAATACCTTCACAATATATATTTCTATTTTCAACCCTTTGAAAACAGTTTCAAATCATCTTTCTTTTCAGAATAAACTTTCCCGAATATTTTCTATCTCCACTGAAATCACCAAGCACAAAACTAGTTTTTTAAAATAATTTAAAACGCTTTACATTGAAATATACTTTAAAACATTTAAGTTAAAACTACTTCAAGAATTTGTTAAAAATACATACTATATGAATATTTGAAAATGAGTTACTTAATAAAATATAAAACTAGATTTTCACTTTTAAAAACAAGATACTAAGTCACTTTTTAAATAATCACTGCTATAATAGATTAAAGAAAAATACCTACTTTAGAATTTAAATATTAGAAGTAATAAATTTTCCAAAACTTGCTTTTTAAAACAACTTTAAAACTTTTAACTTATATTTAAAAATTTACTTTAAAAATGTACTTGGTTATCCAGAGGAAATTCCAACTTCAATCACTTAAATCAATTTCCCAAATTGATTTCCAATTTATTCCATTTGAAATAAATACCTTTTCTTTCTTAATTCATTTTCAAAGTTCGTTAATCATGGACTTTATTATTATTATTATTTTCCATTTGATTTTAAACTTTTTTAACTGAAATATACGAATTTCAGCTTTTCCCAATTTCTTCTTTATTCTTTTCAATAATTTAAATCTTAAATTTTAAATAAATGTTTTATTCTTTTAAAATGATCATACTGAAGTTTAAAATTCATTAATCTTCTGTTTATTCAAAATTACCCTTTCTATACTCAAGATTTATTTATTAGAAATTTTTAAGCCACTTTATTTCTTTTTCCCTTCATTCTTAAATTTATTCAAATTTCCATAATTATTTTACTTACAATTTCACTTCTTTTATTACCATTCCGAAATCCAATTTATATATTTTTGGAAATTCATTATACCCAGTTATATCCAATCGAGCCTTAGCATTCAATATTCCAATATAATTCATCATAGAATATCAAATAATCACAATAGAGCGTATTAAATAATTTAAATAAATGTTGAGGGATTCAATTGGATCCCTCCAACCTGTTTTCACTGCATCCACAAACGTTAGAACAACATAAAATGCTAATTCCAAAATATACCATACTATGGAACATAAATCAATTCAACCATTCAAACAATTATTTAGATTTAATCTTTTAAATTTTAAATTTAACTTCCGTTGAGTGAGAATAACTCACCTTTTTATTTTGCTTGCAGTCCACTTCAAAATTGCCTTGGTTTTTCCTCGATTTTTGACCTTGAATAAACAATTTATACGAATCTTATTAATATTCGAAATAATCGAACAGTCGCTTATTATTAAATTATTTAATTGACTAACAACCTTATTCAAACTGATAAATTCCCTTTTTATAAAATTGAATTAGTTAATAGTTTAATTTTAACTAAATAATTTAAGTTCGAGTTTATAAGTTAAGTAACATTGAATTTAGGTGTTAGAAATAGTTAACTACTCGAACAGAAAACAATTCTACTTCCTAACAGTTTATAAACTAATTATAAGTTTATATATATTTTACCAAACTTTATCTATATAATCTCTGTATATTACTGTCTGCCTAGTTTATTGGCTCTTTAAACTATAAACTACTATACTGTTAATTCTAGATAAAGAAATAAAAGTTAACCAACAAATTTTAGGGTTTTAAACTTTAAGTACTATGAATTTAAAAATGCTTAAAATTTTAATTACCTCAAATCGATAGGAAACAAAATCAACGGCTTAGCTCAAAGTTCCATACAAGACTGCCTCGCGAACTTCAAGAGTTACCTCCCAACTGATCGCCACGTTTCCCAAGCCGATTTGACCCAGGCCTCCTCGTTGCGCTCACCAATGCAACTCACAAAGACCATCCCATCTTCCTCCCTTCTCACGCACCCGTTCCCAAAGTTTTTCTCAAGCCGTCGCATACGAGCTTCCCCCATTGCTGCCCTTACTGGAACCTTCGAGCTCGACATGACGAACAATGGTGAGGTTGAACAACATCGCCCCTCTATCTATAAATTTCAAACAGAATCGAAATCGATTTCGATTCCATTTTTCTTCTTTTTTGAACGAGATTTGAATCCTTCGTGAGGAAGCATGACTATGAAAGGAAAAGAAAAACATGGTGGAATTTAAAAGGAAGAACGAAAATAATTCGTTAAGAAGGAAAAGGGTTTCAGGCATCCGCCATTTTCTTTTTTGAATTTTGATTTCTGTTTTGAAAGAAGGAGGTCGATTCTATCTTTAAACAAAAAGGGTTGCGTGCTGTTGTTAAAAGAGGGGACACGGATATGAAAGGAAGTCGGCTTGCTCAGGACAGATTTTGGCTGGTGAGGTTGCATATGTGATAATATACATATAAAATTTAAATTGAATTTTCGTTGTAATTTCAACGCGTTTATGTAGAGTATGCTCACACAACAACTCTAAAAACTATGAAATTGAAATCCGATAATAATATAATATTACGGATCCAAATGGAACTGGTTTCGTCGAATTCCGAGACTGTGCCTCGGAAGGCTATTTTAAATTCAATTTAAACTATAAAATTTTAAAACTGAACAAACCACTGTTAATTTCAATTTTACAACTTCTATGATCATATGTGTTATCAATATAAATTTTACAAGCCTTCAAATTATTTTTAACAGGCTTAAAACTCCAGATTCAACATTTTACCCAGCTTTCAGAAATTAAATCCAATAATTAAATTCCAGATAATGGTGATATTTGTAATTCAAGTTAAAAAATTACTTTTAAATATTTAAAATCAATTAAATATTCAGATTTCAAATGCTTAAAAATTCCGGATCGTCACAGAATCACTATGGTTGAAATGATACATACCCAAACAGACTTTAGAATAGGGAAAAATCTTTATGGGCTGAAATAATAGGCTTGAATGATTTTTATTTTATTTCATTTTACTTGGGATTGCGGGTTTGAAATGATAGAACCCGGATTTTTCTTTATAAATTACGGATTGAAATGATATATTATCCGTATCACTTGACTTAAGTTAGAAAATATTATACAGACCCGTGGTTATTTTATATATATTTTTCTAGAAATTTTTAAAGTATTTTGAAATTGTATAATATGATATTTTGATTTAAGTTGAGTTAAATTTTTTTTTTATAAAGTATTAGTGATTTTTCTACAAGTTAAAATATGAAACAAACGAATGGTTAAGTTGAAAATTGAAATATAAATTAATTTTGAAATTTGTGGTTTTTTTTAAAATGGAGTTTAAGTTAAGTAAATAAAATATGATAATTGGTTTTAAATTTGAATTCAAAATTTGAATTTAAAATAACGTAATAAAGTGTTATTGATTTTTCTATGAATTAAATTGGTTAAATAAATGAATGTTTAAAAGTGTAATTTGAAATATAACCTAACTTGGAAATGTGAATTTGGTTTAAAATAAAGTTAAGTTAAGAAGATAAAATGGAAATTAAGTTTATATTTTTAAATGGTAATTAAACTTAATTATTAAGTTAATTTTTAAAATGCAAAGAATGGAAATTTGTATGTTTGAATTTAATAAGTGAACTATTTAAAAAAATTATTTTATCTATAAATTTTACTTTATAAAAATCTTAAATTTGAGGGTATTTTAAATGACCATTTTAAAGTGGAAAAATATGAAATTTTATAAGTTAAAATGGTTTAAATCAGAATTTTATTATTGCTGAAATTGTATTGAAAAGCTGGAAAGTGAATTAACAGCATTCAGAAATGCTATCATTTCTGAAGTTAACTTAAAATCTGTTGTAAAGGATATTACAACACTTTATAAGTGCCGTAGTTGATGCAAGTGAACTAAAAGACTAAAATTAACTAAGGGCTCTTGCAACACTTGGTAAGTGCTGTAGTTGCAGAACTAAAACTTAAACTTGAAATTAATAAAGGGCTATTGTAGCACTTGATAAGTGTTGCAGTTGGCTGAAATGAGATTTTTTGAATATAAATGAACTGTTACAACAATATTTAAGTGTTGTCTTTGCTAGATTGAATTGTTCTCAAATGTAACTTACCATAGTATTTCTAAATGCTACGAAAGCTGAAATTTTACCGTTTTAATGTATTTAAGTGAATAAATGAACTATGAAAAGGTTAAAATTTTGGGAATTTAATATTTGATTTGAAGGTGTAATGACTCCACCTTTATGGTTTAAATGAATGATTTTAATTCGAAATTATAAACATTTTTGGAATGTTAACCGCTAGTACACTCCTCTGTATGCCTTGTGATTTAGAATGTATTTAATTAGTGGTTTAACGGATCCTTAGAGGATGGGCGATCCCAAGCATCCTTTAAGTCATTGTGCATTACTATTACAATTGACTTGAGTTGGTTTACATTATATAAGTAAGTATGTCCTTACTTGAGTGTTTTGTATTTTACTTTACGCTCGAGTCAACCTGAGTATTCCAGCTTTGGATTTCTCTTTCTGGAGCTAGGAATCGCTAGAGATTCTGCTTATCTAGTTATTTATCTATTTCTGTTTCAGTTCATCTATTTCAGTTCTTGTATTAGTGAACTTATATGTATCTAGGGTTTCTATTGTGTTTGTTTTCAAACTGATATTATGTATTTTTTTAAGACTTTGTTATAGTAGCTTCATGAACTACTATGGTGTTTTTATTTATGCTGCGAGTTATTCTGATATTTCTGTGTCTGTGATTCTGTGAATGATTTTATTTGCTTCAAATTTTATTGCAATCTGTTATTTTGAATTATTCAAGTCTGACATGTGTGGATTATTGTCGATTTGAATGGTCTAAAATAGTGAGTCGTTACAAATCCTACATATTATTTCATTAATTGGGGTTACAATCTTTTATTTTCTACTAATTATTGACACATAATTTATTGCCCATTATTAGGAATTACTACATTTCTTAATTCTACCTATTCACTTCCTTAAATAAAATAATAACCAATGAACGTTATGAATAAATAACGCACGAATAAATGCTGTTCTTTTTATTAATGCAATAAATACATATAAAATGCCTAATGAAACTATCTATTATTATCCAAATATATCATAGTCATAAATATTTAACCAGAATATACTTTTCATATTTAATTTGTTGGAATTAAACACCTTAGGAAGATTTTCCGCAATGATTTACGTAAATTAGTTTAACCCAAAAGAAAAGATTTACTACGTTTGAAATTACAAGGAATAGAAAATTTTCTTTTTATCTGGAATAAAGAGAATAAACTATGGAGAATAAATCTATACTTTACAAATCTCTTTCCTTTTTGTTTATGAGCATTCCTTGTTAAATCAAACGTCGCCCTTTTGAATCAAAAGTGGAAAAGTAAATAAATTTATAAACATTAAACAAATGTTCTTCCCACCAATTAAACAATGGAAAACATACAACCTAGCGCAAGTTACACAATTACCCAAAAATCATATTTTATACCCTAGTACATACCTAGAATAAAAATACACAACATTCAAATTATAAAACCTTTGGGACTGATATCTAGATTTAGGTGTAAACATATTTCAAACTAGATTTGAAACTAGAATATGTAGGCAATTGTTTACTACACTAATTTAAGTCTATAATTTAAAATAAAATTGGTTTAAGCATAGAAATCAAAAGTATGCCAACGGAATATATTTAGAATAATAAACAATACAAAAAAAATTCACTCGCCTTTTAAGAGCGATCCAAATCTCTAGATTTGAAGTAAAACCTTAAATTCATCTTCAAATCCTTTTTAATCCAAAAAATTTGTATAAAAAGGTATATACATACATTAGAACTAAAGATCTGAGGATCGATTTGGGATTGAAAGAGAGAAAACGGATACAACTATACAAATATATAAAATACCTCAAATACGTGTATAAATGATTCTCTTCTTTTCTCCTTTTTATTAGATTTCTATTTTTAGTTTTTATAATTTAGAAAGAAAGCTGAGACGAAGAAATGACAGAGCTTCGCTCCTGCCTTCGGAAAAATATGAGAAGAAAAGAGAGGGTTAGGCCTGAATTTATAAGCGCAATATTCAATATCAACCGTCATATCGAAATATATTAAATCTGGACCGTTGATCCTAGACTAACCTAGCCGCCCCACATAAAGCGGTCGACCGCCCCTTCCTTGAGGTCGACCGCCCTTGGTCGACTACTCTAATAGGCAGGTCGAGACCCATGGGCCCTAGATGATTAATATATAAACGTTAATTAATTTTAATCGAATTATTTCCGTTCCGAATTCGTTTTTCGTCCATAACTTCTTCGTTTTAACTTCGATCACAAAACCTCAAATTAAAAAGTTGCTCAAAAATTTCACCACGGACGTAATGATGCTTGTTTCGTGGTAAAATTACATCATTTTCCCTAATTTCATTTTTGAAGTCTAATAGCTAACTAACTAATTAAATAGATAACGCCAGATTATGGGATGTTACATTTCACACATTGCTCCCTGTAATAAATAGTAATAAATAGAACTAAAAGCTTAATAATCCAAGAAAATCACAATATACTTTTTCGAATGATTTAAGAAATGAAGTAAAAGATTTTTGAAATCCAAACACATGGATTCATTTTAGTAGGATGAAAGTAAGACAAAAACAAATAAAAGATAAAAATGGTGATGATGGAAAATAGTAAATAGCTAATTATAACCCACATAACCAGACTAACAAAAGGAAAAAAAATTACCAATATCCTTGATTAAAGTGTACGGTAGGAGTGTCATTATTTTTCATCTTTTTTGTTTTATTAACGAAAGAATGATAAGAGTGTTTTTTAAGAAAATATCCATGAATTGATGAGCATGACAATAAAAATGCAATGGAAAAAAAGGTGATGCAGCGCAAGCTACGTGTTTCATAGCTCACCAGCGACCTAGCAAGGGGATGATAGGCCGCTCAAATGACCTAGTGAAGTTTTTGGAATGCCGGAGCAACGAGCTAACTTTGCCGAGTTACGACCTAAGCGTGCTAGGCCGCATTCACACATGCCGCATTACCTTAGGTTGCGAGCCTCCTTAAGTCGCTAGATCGCGAACGACCTTCTAAGTCGCTCCAGTGTAGGTCGCTCAAGTTCTTGAAGAGGTGCTATATCCTTATGCCGCTGAAGCGTTAGGTCATAGATCGTTTGTATGTTTGTTAACTCGTTTGTTTTTAGGTCGTTATGTCATTATGTTGTTGGGTCGTTTGTATATGTTGTAAATATGTTGTTTTTTATGTCGCGTCTGTTAGGTTGCTAACGACCTGGGTTAGGTCGTAGGTCGCATGTGTTAGCTCGTGGGTCTGTTAGGACGTGCCTGTTAGGTCGCCGACCTGTGTTGTAAAACTCTATAAATAGTGGGTGATTTGTACCATTTTGGTATATCCTCTGCGTCAGTTTGGTATCAGAGCTAGACTTAGCCAATCATAGCTAAGCCGAGCCTATTGGGAGCCGAGTATAGAATTGTTGATCAAAACCGAGAGCTATAAGTTGGAGTTTGAGCCGAGATAGAAGTAATGGAGATTGTTTGTTGATAAGCTTGATCAAAGCCGAGCCGAGCTAAATGCAGATTTGAGTTACAGTCGGGAGTTAGAGAAGGTTGAAGATTGTTGTTTGATAATCATGCCGCCGAGACGTGCTAACCGTTTTCAAAAATTTGAAGATGTGTATAGAAGACAAGAAGCTGAGCAAATGGAACAACGTATTAATGAAAAGTTTGATGAAGGTATTGGGAAGTTAGAGAAATTGATGAATGACATGAATCAAAGTCAAAGGAGAAGGTCACCAGTCTCGAATCATGGAGGAAACAGAGTTTGACCATCGGTTACAGAAGCGAGGAAGATGTCACCACAATCTTATCGAGATAGAAGAGAATCATCAGTTTCACTAAGGCGAGAACACCATGAGTACAGAAATGAAGAGAGAAGAACTCCACGAGAGTTTGGAGATGAGCCATATCGTGATGTTGAAAGGCATAGTAGAAGAGATATGCGTCGAGATGTTGATGGTCGAGATAGATATCGTAGTACATTTGATTATGATGAAGATGGTGATAGAGGTAGTATTAATTATCGAGATCGAGGCCAAGTGGGAAAATTAATATGTGGATGTAGAAGATGATCGTAAATGGGAGTCGGGGATGAAGACAGAAATTCCAGAATTTAAAGGAGGAATGATAGCAGAAGAGTTTTTGGATTGGTTATCAAATGTTGAAGAAATTTTTGACTTCAAGGAAGTACGCGAGCATCGTAGAGCTAAGTTGGTTGCTACACGATTGAGGGGAAGAGCTATGGCATGGTGGCAACAAACTAAACTTACACGGGAGAGAATGGGAAAGTCGAAAATTGTTTCATGGAAGAAGATGAAGAAGTTGACGAAGGCTACTTTTTTGCCTTAGAATTATCAGTCTCTTATGTATCAGCGCTTACAGAATTTGAGACAAGGGACAAAGTTGGTAAATGATTATGCAGATGAGTTTTATCAACTGATTGCTAGAAATGATATCACGAAGACAGAGGAACAGTTGACAGCTAGATTTGTTGGAGGATTGAGAATGCAAATTCAGGATATGGTGAATATGTTTGATCTAAGATCCGTTGCTGAAGCACACTAGAAGGCTCTAGCTAGAGAGAAGCAAGGTAGAAGAGGAGGTGGTGTGTTTACAAATTTCAACAATCAAGTGAAAGTGGCTAGTAGCAATACTAATGTTTCCAAGGCTGTTAGTAAACCGGTTGTCAATGAAGTTGCTAACCAAGGTCAACAACAATTTCAAGTGTTATAACTGTCAGGAGTTTGGTCATAAAAGCAATGAATGTCCGAAGCCTAAGAAGCAAGTGATGGTTGCTGAGGTTGAGGATGAGGATGTAGAAATAGAATGTTCCAATTCACCACAAATTGAGGAGGAAGAAGAATTATTGGCGGAAGACGAAGGATATTCTTTAATGATGAGGAGATCTTGCTTAACACCAAAGCAGGAAGAGGAGACTAGCTGGTTGAGGAGTAACATCTTTCAGTCAACATGCACTATTTTAGGAAGGGTTTGTAAGTTCGTCATCGATGTAGGAAGTTATGATAATATCATCTCTACAGAAGCTGTAAAGAAGTTTGCGCTAAAGACAGAGAAGCATCCCAAACCCTACAAGTTAGCTTGGTTGAGGAAAGGTGGGGAAGTGAAGGTTAATCGAAGAGCTTGTGTAACTTTTTCCATTCGAAAGAAGTACAAGGATGAAATTTGGTATGATGTGGTAGATATGGATGTATGTCATTTGTTGTTGGGGAGACCGTGGCAATACGACAGAGCTGTGCAACACGATGGAAAGACCAACTGTAATAGTTTCATGTTCGAGGGCACTAGAATCACTTTAGTTCCTAAACAGCGACAACAAGGTGAAAACAAGCTGGAGGAAATCGAAGAACTAAAGACTCTGTTATCTTTGAAGGAATTTGTCAAGGAAGTGGAGGATGAGTCTGAAGTATTTCTGTTAATTGGACGTGAAAGTAGTGAAGCAGTTGAAATTCCTGAAGAAGTTAAGCCAGTGTTGAAGGAGTTTGAAGATGTATTTCCTGAAGAATTGCCGAAAGAATTACCACCATTGAGAGACATACAACACCAGATATATCTTGTTCCGGAAGCTGTGTTACCGCATAGACCACATTATAGAATGAGTCCGAAGGAGCACGAGGAGTTAAGAAGGCTGGTGGAGGAGTTACTTGAACAAGGGTGCGTACAAGAAAGTTTAAGTCCTTGTGCAGTACCAGCATTGTTAGTGTCGAAGAAGGATGGAACTTGGAGAATGTGTACAGATAATCGCGCACTGAACAAGATTACACTAAGCTATAGATTTCGAATGCCGAGATTGGATGATTTGTTAGATCAGTTAAATTGAACTGCTATCTTTTCAAAGATTGATCTGAAGAGTGGATATCATCAGATTCGAATTCGACCAGGTGATGAATAGAAGACAACATTCAAGACGCGGGAAGGGTTGTATGAATGGCTGGTCATGCCGTTTGGTCTTTCGAATGCACCTAGTACGTTTATGCGAGTAATGAACCAGATCTTTCGACCGTTTATTGGAAAGTTCGTGGTGGTATACTTTGATGATATATTGATATACAGTGGAAGCACAGATGAACATCTACAGCACTTGCGGGAAGTGTTGATGATATTTCGTCAAGAGCAATTTTATGCGCCAACAAAGAAATGCGTGTTCATGACGCATAGTGTTTTGTTTTTGGGGTATGTATTGTCCAAGGAAGGTATCCAGGTGGATCAAAGTAAAGTTGAAGCAATCAGAAATTGGCCACAGCCCAGGACTATAACCGAAGTGAGAAGTTTTCATGGTTTAGCATCATTCTACCGAAGGTTTATTCCACATTTCAGTAGCGTTATGGCACCTGTTACTAATTGTATGAAGGACAAGTAGTTTTCATGGCCGAAGGAAGCATGATTTGCTTTTGAACAGATCAAGGAACTTTAAACGACGGCACCAGTTCTAGTTTTGCCGGATTTTCAATTGCTATTTGAATTACATACTGATGCATCTAAAGTTGGAATTGGAGGAGTGTTAAGTCAGAGGGGCCGTCCAATTGCTTATTTCACTGAGAAGCTTTCGGGAGCAAAGATGAGATATAATACTTATGATGTGGAATTCTATGCCATTGTCCAAGCCATAAAGCACTGGAGACACTACTTGTTTTATAAAGAGTTTGTGTTGTATGCTGATCATGAAGCGTTGAAGCACTTGCAAGGGCAGGATAAGATTACAGCCAGGCATGCGTCATGGATTGCGTACTTGCAACAGTTTACATTTGTTGTAAAGCATAAGTCGGGAATTACAAACCGTGTGGCAGATGCGTTGAGCAGAAGAAATCATTTGTTGACTACGATGAGGGTTGAAGTGACGGGTTTTGATGTACTTCCAGAATTGTTTGTTGAGGATTCTTACTTTGCTAAAATTGTAGATGAAGTCGAGAAAGGGAAGACGGATGAGTATGTGTTGGTAGATGGTTATCTATTCAAAGGGAATCGTTTGTGCATACCAGAGTGCAGTTTGCGAATGAAGATTGTGAAAGAATTGCATGAAGAAGGACATGTGGGAAGAGATGGTACTTTGCAGTTAATTTCTCAATCATATTTTTAGCCTTCCATGAGGAAAAAAGTTGAAAGATTTGTGCAGAGATGTCACATATGTCAAGTTTCCAAAGGGACAGCTACGAATGCAGGATTGTATATGCCATTGCCTGTGCCTACTAGACCATGGGTTGATATTAGCATGGATTTTGTTTTGGGTTTGCCAAGAACTCAACGAGGGAACGATTCTATATATGTTGTGGTGGATAGATTTTCGAAGATGGCACATTTCATAGCTTGTAAAAAGGCCGCCGATGCAGTCCGTGTTGCTCAATTGTTTTTTAAAGAAGTTTATCAACTACATGGGCTACCTGAGACAATTGATTCTGACCGGGATACTCGATTTCTAAGTCATTTTTGGTTGAGTCTGTGGAAGATGGTTGGGACCAAGCTGAATTTTAGTAGCGCCTATCATCCACAAACTGATGGGCAAACGGTAGTGGTGAACAGATATTTGGGAAACTTGTTGAGATGTCTTGTGAAGGATGATTTGAAAAGCTGGGATGTGAAGTTTTGTCAGGCAGAATTCGCACATAATCATGTTGTTAATCGAAGTACTGGATTCAGTCCATTTCAAGTAGTATATTCAGCAATTCCGAAAGGGCCATTGGATTTGTCGATAGTTCTACGTCAGAAAGGGGTTGCTAAACGAGCTTGTGATTTCGTGAATGAGTTGTAGGAGTGTCATAGAATTGTTTATGAAAGATTGCTTAAGTCAAATGAGAAATATAAGCAACTGGCAGATAAGAAGCGAAGGAGTGTGGACTTCAAAGAAGGTGATTTTGTTTATGCAGTATTGACGAAAGATCGTTTTCCAGTTGGAACTTACAACAAATTGAAAGCGCAAAAGATTGGTCCAGTAGAATTCTTGAAGAAGATCAATGATAATGCTTATCGGTTAAGATTGCCGGATCATATTCATACTGCTGACGTTTTCAACGTCAAACATTTGATTCCGTATCATGAGTACAAGCTTATCGTGGAAGAGGAAAGTGTGAATTCGGGGTCGAATTCTTTCCAACCTAGGGAGGATGATGCAGCGCAAGCTACGTGTTTCTTAGCTCACCAGTGACCTAGCAAGGGGATGATAGGCTGCTCAAACGACCTAGTGAAGTTTTTTGAAACGATAACTTAATTTTGACATAAACTTAATTTCAACCTTCTGTTTCAACATAAAATATAGTTATTTTTAAAAGAAAACATAAAGGGAGTATAACTTAGAAGCTGGTAACCACCATTTGTTATGTCGATATGTTTCTAACGTTTTTTGTAAATGCAAAAAACGGAAGCATGTTAGTTGTAATGAAAAAACACATTTAGTGGTGATTTTATGAATCATGCATATTTGTACCAATTTTTTGGTGTGTTGCAACCCAGGTTCCCTCTTCCCAATACCATAGAAAGTAATTATAAACGCAATAAAATTTGTTTGCTTTCTAACACCACGGTCATTTCATATAGAAATCAACCACCGTGTAACTTATTTTTGCACGGCGAACAAGCACCGATCAACACCATTCTACACGATCATCAACTATCGAACTACGGTTGTTCATCGTGGAAAATGATATCGATCGTCAATTGTTCGTCATGCAAAAAAGAGTCAAAAATGGCGCCTTTGGTAGCCCCCATAAAAACTTTGATATTAGGAAAAGTATAGTTTAAAGTTTTATGGTATTTTTAGCAATAATAATAGGAAGAAAAAATGGGATGCGCTTAGCATCACACTATTTTTGGGCACATGTTAATTATAATAATAATCCAATTTTTGCTATAAATCTTACACGATATTCAAATTAACAAATTCAACCACATTACAGATCTAGGAGAAAATGATAGGAATTTTTTTTATTGCAGATCTTACCCAAACATTTTGATTGATTAGCAGAGAAATTTGCGGCAGATGATCTTTGCACCTTATAACCTCTATCTTCTATTATTGTTTCTTGAAATCATCGTGCTTTCAAGCAGCATAATTCATCTTTAGTGTACTTGACACATATTTTTATCTATCTGAATAGTTTAAATGATTTTCATTTTTTTTATCACATTTGTGATTGTAATAACCTTTCAATTGTGGAGCAAATAATTTAAGTAATGCTTTCAAATGAAATATCCGGGAAAATATTTTAAAAAAAATATGAAATAAAAAATGAGGAGGATACGTTTTCAATATATTAAAAGTATTCAAATTAAAATGGATGTATTTTCTAGTTTAATTATTCGTTAAAATTAGGAAATTTTGTAAATATATCCCTTTTTGAAAACTAATGACATTTTGAAAACTATTAGAGCTAGATTAATATAAGTGCGAAACAAAACTGGGTAGTATTTGATGCATTGGTTATTGAAACGGATGTTGAAATTTTGGCACAAACTTTCGCTATGCTTTAAGGTTTATGTATTAAAAGTTAGAGTTTAGGTTGAAGAAAGGAAGAACAAAAGGCACATGAATTTTGTTTGTAAAAGAAGATTTGATTAGAGAAAAACAATTAATTAAAATTATAGGTTGATTAATTTGTAATTTCCATTTAATTTCTGTGGGAAGAATCAATTATATGATTCTCCCCTTCACAATTTCTTATTAATAAAATGTTAATATTCTTTTATTTTCTTAACCAAAATAATAGTCCCTTCAACAACTCCCATTTGAAAATTATATGGTCTAATGTTAACTAAATAAATAACATGTTATATTCCTAATATTTAATGAGTAAGAAACGATGAGTATAATTGAAATCACAAAAGATTGTACATCAGAAATAACTTACATACCTCATATTTTTTGAATAGGGCGATGCTAGAAGGCCCGAAGTGTGAGGGTGTGGGATGAAGCAGAAATAAACTCAAGTAAATCTTTAATTTTAGTTTGAGTGATGCAAGTTTGTAGTTTTGGGTTTGAGTGTGATATCCAATTCTAAAAGGATCTGAATTTTGATAATTGTGCTATGCAGATTATTTTTTTTAATGATATGACGTGTGTGTAAAATATTTGATAGACTACTGCAGTTAAATTAGTGAGTTTAATGATATTAAGCAAAAATATTAATTATTTCACGTTTTCATTTATGTTGCTGGGATTACGTAGTCCAAATTGGCATTTGTGATTGGGTTTTAAAGTTGAAAAGTTTATACAACATTAACGTTTCCAGCTAAGAACCAACCACTGTAGCTTGAATCCTTAATTAGGTCCAAGTAGTACATGCTTATAGAGCAGATCATGTTCAAGTAAGGTCAACCAACCTGTCTCAACCACCAGTCTTAAATTTATGTAGGAGTTTTTTGAAATATCAGCAGATGTAGGACTAAATATGAAATGGGCAACAATTGCTGCACTTTCTATTTGTGTACTTTTAAATACATCAAACCATTGCAAAAAGTAAACTGCACAAAATTTACTCGGAGATTGTATCGTTCCCTGATTAATTCTTTGAATAATTATACTATAGAGTAGGAGTGTAGAGCTCAACTCGAGAGGGGTCAAAATTTGAGATGGATCAATTTTAATATACATTTTAGTGAAAATGTGCTTAATACCGTGCTAGGAAATTAACAAAACAAAAAATAGTAACATCGTGTAAATTTTTGAGAAGGATCAAATGCTCATTCTGGAGCATGAGTAGATTTGCCTTTGTTGTAGGGTAAATTTTTCAGAAACTCCTTATAGTGAAATGTTACTATCTATTTTATCAAATTAAAAGGTAAAATTTTGGAGTTAACTTTTATGATAATATATAAAACCACATTTATTTCCAATTAAACATGTAAAAGGCTAAAATAAACATTTTTTCGTCATTTTTGAATATTAAAGCACAACCAAGGGTTATCTACTTACAAGAAAGCCTTAGTTTTTAACTAATTTATTATTTTCATTAAAGTCTAATACCTTTTTTCTTTTTTGATTTCATCTATTCATAGCTAAAAGCAGGAGGAAACATGTGATTTCTTAAAGAGGTAAAATCATTTTTTAGTCTGATTTCATCCATATAGTAACAAATTGTTTATTGGGATTTATTACCTATTCCCTGATGATTTATTTGGAGATGAAAATGTGATAATTAGTATGCTTAGGCTATATTGTTATGTATTAAATACTGACATTTTCTTGTATATCTACTTTTCACGTGTACATTGCTGAACTTCTACATGAATATATTGGTTTTGTACCTTAATTAATGATTAGACTGTTACTGTCACACATATTAATTAATATATTCAAGTTCTCTGTATTTATTGATGTAGGAAAACAAAACGACTTCCATGAGATGGATCCATGTACAAAGGAATGATAAGGTAATATGAAGATGTCACGTATTTTTATGGGAAAGTGTTAATTGTTACATTAAATAAAGCATATTGTTGTTTCTTAATTTATGTCACGTAAACTTTATTTGAAGATGGCATGTATTTTTCTCATATGTTTTATTTCTCTTTGATTTATGTGAGCCATATGTGATTTTAGTTTAAGTTTCTAGCCGACAAAATTTCAGGTGAAACCAACCTTTGGTTGTCTATAATTCTTATACAAAGATCATTTAATTCTTGATTTACATTGTTTTATGATCACATACAATAGATTCAAATTACGAGTACTTCACGCAGGTCAGTTGTTGATGGCAAACGTTGGTCACTATGCCGATATTTGGGAACTAATCACTCGGATGGAGGTATATTTTGTTTTGTTTGCTGTTTCCTTTTAGATGTTTGATCAACTTGCTATCTTAATGTAAGTTTTGTATATGTCTGTTGTGAACTGGTCCATCATTTACTATTTGTCTCCTTTTCAAAATAACAATAGAGCTTTAGCTTCATTACAAAATAAGATGGAAGCTTTAGCTCTAGCTCTAGCTGCAGCTTCATAAGGGCATCTCCAGTAGCTTTAGCCTTGAATGTTCAGGACACCGAATATGTAGAGTTGAAACTTGTGGAAAACCTCAACAGCCAACAGGTGTTTAATGGACGCCTAGCTTTGACGCCCATTAAATGATAGACCTCTAGCTCTTACAAAATTACTAAATTAGGTTTTATTGAATTATTTTAATAAATCTATGCGTCCATTAAATAGACACCTAATGTTAGGCGTCCATTTAATTGGTGTTGAACGTCTAACACTGAGCATCCATTATAAGGATGCTCAATTTCAATTAAGTTTCCTAAACTGAATAATATTACCCTTAATATTTAGTGTCAATTACGTTTTTGGGAAGTAAATATTGAACAATTTAGCTGATTGTTATTGGAGATGCTCCAAGAGGTTCTTGAATCCACTATATGCGCTCGAAGATCCTCCCAACATGTGATATTTGTTTAAACGTATACAGTGATGTTCATGCTCTTATAATAAACCCAACATGTATAATATAAAGCATTTAATGAAAGCTTCAATGTTCTTTAACTTTGATGCCTCATACTTGCAACTGCATATATATGAATACCTAGAGACCTAACAAACTGCTTAGAGGTTGGATTTTCCTATGTATATTATTCCATATTTTCACCAAATCATGCATCTCCAACTAGTTATATGTTTAATCATCTATCGTCACAACTTCAAAACATTTTGTTTAACTGTTAACTAGATATGGATGTTCTGCACTTATATACTACCGTGAGTTAATAAGATGGATGAAAACTAAATATAATTTTGTGCCATGGTTAGAGTACTTTGAATATGAACTTTTTATACAGTGCAAAACCCTTAGTTTTGTGAATGCTTAGATAATTATACAGAGCAATTTTCCTTTAGTTGGGAAACTTTAATGTTTTATGATGCTTGTACGTGGTACATTTTTGATGGAAATATGTACGATTGCCTTCTCCAAGTGATGTTGAGAGTAGAACAGTGAAATTATCAACTTATCAAAACATTTTTGATGGAAATTTTATTTTTACTCTTTGTATGTCAACTTGTAACAACCCGCATATTTATCGATTTTATATTTAAATATTTTATCGTTCGTCGGATTAGTCCGAAAACCTACTTTTTGCATACGGTCGAATTAGGACTCGAGACCACCTCCATTGAGTTCAAAATGACGTTTGCGACCTTTTTGAGTATAAGCTTCGATGTGTTTGGAGAAAGTTGAATTTTTCTACTTTTTGCTTAGGGTTTTGGTTTGGGCTGAGCCAATTAACCACTTACTAACTCAGTTCCAACCCTCTCCTCTTCATTCACTTCTCTTCTATTTTCCTAATACTCAAGCTTTTATGTTAATGGAGGGTGGAAGAGGAAATTAAAACTCCAAGCCCTAACTTCCTTTGCAAATCCAAGTTCTTGCTCCAAATCAAAGAGAACCCCTTGGTAAGCATCTCCTTCACCTTCTCCAACTCTTTCTCCATTCAATTTCAGAAATTTCCTAAACCTAATTTAGGGAATGTTTCTCTTTTAAGCTTAGATTCAAGCTTCTAGTGTTGAGATTGAAGAGTGCTTGTTCTTGCCATTGCTTTCAAGCTTCATCTTCATAAACTTAGTTCAAAGGTGAGATTTTTATCTCACATCTATGACTATAACTATCTTTGGTTGTTGGGTATGAATTCCTAACACTTCTTCATGTGCATTTGCTCTTGTTTTGGATTGATTTTGTGAATACTCCAATTTTTGGGTTTTTAAGTCAAATTTGTGTGAAATCCTTTTATGGAAGTTCGATCATGTTTTTGGTGATGCACCGAGGAGCATATAGGGCCGGGTTGCCAATTGGCATAAACCCTTAGAGCCAATGTTCGTCCGGTTGCATTTTGGAAGAGTTTGCTCTTCATTTGAATGGGGCTGAAAAACAGCCCAGGCATGATTCAGTCGACTGAAAACTCTGTTCAGTCGACTGAACCTGAAACCCGAGAGTTTCCAGGCATGATTCAGTCGACTGAAAAACTCTGCACAGTCGACTGAAACTGGAAACAGAAAGTTTCCTGAACCTGCAAAATTTCCAGGCACAGGGTCAGTCGACTGAAAACTCTGTTCAGTCGACTGAACCTGCTGTTTTAGTCCAATTTGCCTTTTTGGATTGAATTTCCAATTTAAATCGATTCGTGATGATCCTATTTATTGTCATCATTTATTATCATCTTGGATGACTTATTTTCTTTGGGAATTTTAGTTATATCCACTTCGATGGATCCTTTATCGATTTCATTGGATTTTTATTCACATCTTCGAATGTGATCTTTGTGATTGATTGTTTCTACAATCCCCCTTTTGCTTTGTCACTTTAAAAATATAAAGGTTTTCTATACTAGTAGTAAATATCAAAACTCCTTCCTCAAACGATTTCAATACTATTTTAATACCAAATTCGTTTATAAAACCGTTTTCCAATCTATTAGTATATACAAACCTTTACCTCACTCGTATGAGAAATCTAATTAAACGACTTAGTAAAACGAGTGGTATGAAACGCTTGCGTTTACTTCGTCGGTTAATTCTTGGACTTGTTCGGTTGAATCTCTTGTGACAATTTTCTAGTGGAGATCTACAATTTGTTCGTAAATATTTAAGTTAAGCTAGTGGTTATGGGACATGAAGCTAAGCTCATATATTTACTAGCTTAGTGTAATCGACACTTCTCTTTGATCATGACGATCATTTTAGGTTTTAGACAAGCATCGTGCTATGTCTTTGTGATTTGGTTCATCGGACGTCCCGCTGTACGACGTCGTTGCTCCCTTTGATTGTGATTTGGTTCATCGGACGTCCCGCTGTACGACGTCGTTGTTCCCTTTGATTGTGATTTGGTTCATCGGATGCCCCGCTGTACGACGTCGTTGATCCTTTCCTTGTGATTTCTGGATCTCGTGTGCTGATTTCTGTAATTTATGTTTCACCAACTTTTACGATGGGCACTGATATATGTCATTTATTGTGGCTTGGTGAATGAAATTAGGAGTATGACATTCCTTTTTATCTTGAGTAGATTATTGTGAAATTGATTTATCTCTTGTTAATTTTCACTTACTTATTTATCACAGCTTGGCATTGTGATTATTATATGTTTATGTCATATCTCTTATTATATATCACTTCATCTGATATTTATAGCTAGACTGATCCGTTTATTATTTTCTTATTATATAATACTCGGGTCAGACCGAGATGTTATAGGTGCTTCTGCTTGACTTCTCTCTTGGGATTGATCCCTCTGACTTTTGGCTAACTACTTAGATTAGTAGTTTTTGTTGTATACATTTGAGATATAGACTCCATAATGTATACTTATTCTTTTGTGTTGTTCATGTAACTATTTCTTTGTGATATGTGGATCTTTTTAGACCACTACTCTGATGTACACTTTCATGTGTAATATTCATATCTATTTCCGCCTTTGTGATATGAATTGTCTATGACTGATTTATGTTATGTTTATTTCTATATTTGTTTCCGAAGAAATTATAGTCACTGTGTAGTAGCTTTGAGTTTGTGTCGGTATGTCGGATTTCCTCTTGAGATGAAAAGTTATATTTTCATCCGGTATATTGGTACTCGCACAAAGCAATTATACAGATGGTCGCTCCTCAACAGCCTTATTCTCCGTGCTAGTTGACAGCATTCACAGTAATGTACTTGGCTAGCGTGGGTATAGAGGTGGGGCGTCACACAACTTATCAAAGTTGGCTGAATTTGCAGAATAGACTATATATTTTTGAACCTTTGTATAATTAGGTTCTCAATTGTTATGGATATTATAGTATGATGCTGCAGTCAATTTTCTTGATCATATGTCAGTTCACTAATACATATTTCCAAACTAATCTATTAAATGAGATGAACATTTTAACATTATCAATTGAGTTAAAGTTCACCCAAAGTTGAAATTTTGGTAAGTAGGGAATAGTAGATGAGATCAAATCTTCTGTTCCCAAATTCCTTGTTCTGGTTTTCCTCTTTTAATACTTATTATCATAATTTTATTATCATGTGAGACCCGCTGCATCACATTGAAGGTTGATGATTTGTCAATCAATGGCTGAAAGCAAGTGGGCTCATGAGACATATAGGTTGAGGAGAAGACTGATGCGATGCTTGATCTAAAACATGATGTTTCTAGAATTCTATCACGAAAAGTGTACAGTAATAGAGGAATATGTTATAGATGCAACATGGTTAGTATTTTTGATAAAAATAATTTTTAAACAAAAAACATGTATAGGAATTGTGCTTTTACATTTTATTCAATTTATAGACATTCCGTTATTGTTCATATAAATATTGTTATTATTGATCGTGTTAACCAGGCCTTAGCTTCCAAAAAAAGTAAAACATGTTCACTGGATTAAAAAACTATTATATTTCAAAGAGATGCAAATGGTTGCTTGAAATTTAATTTGTTTATGGTTTTATATTTGTAAGTAATGACATTTTCAAAGTGATTCATATTTTTATGGGGTATCAAGAAATGTTTTTAGGATTTTCAAATAATTTTTGGGCTCTGATGAACTACTAGCTAATCAGTTTCTTTGGAACTGAATAAAGGTTGGTTCAGTTGCATATTGTATTTCATAGGTTTATTGTTTATCTTAGAGAAATGTATAATATTTGGTTAATACATGTTGAATATGAAAGAAAGCAGAGCTTATTAAAACATTTCTTCAGTCTGGTAATGTATCGACATTCTCTATATAATGGCATCTTTAGCAGGACGTTGATTTATGGGTTGAGGAGAACATTAAAAATTGTTGATTTCTCTCTCTCTCTTCCCGCAGCCAAGTAGGAAGAATTCGCTTTAGAAAACATATGTATATATAAACAGTTTTTTAAAAACCATTTATGATATAACAAAGTTTTTGAATACCGTTAAGGGTATAAATGGTTGTTAGAAAACTATTTATACCATAAATGATGTTCAGAAACCCGTTTGCAAACCCGTGCAAAAAATAGAACAAACGCCCACTTCTTTTATTTCCTTGCAATCAAATCCAAGTTGCAATAGTGTGGAAAAAAAGAAAAAAAAAGATTCCCTTAATTTTCTACAGTCTAGTGCTGTTGGAGATCATTTAATAAAGGATCATTTTATCAATTGAGTACAATTTTGAGAACATATAATAAACAAACCAACTTTATAACATATTACAAACCTATGTTTATTTTACCATGCATGTTGGAGCTGATTCTGCATTCTATGTGAAAATTTTCTCATAACTATTTATTTTTCTTCAGTCTAATGGTAACATTTAAATGGAGTGAGCGAATTATATTTAAGAGGACTTTCTCCATCTGAACTTTAGGAATACTTCCGCGTCATTTTTATTAATTCAAATGCATAAAAGAATGAGTTGCTGAGTTGGCGTTAATGTGATAAAAACAAATCAACTTTTGTAATATGGTGTCGACTTTTGTTTGTTTTATATTTTCAAAAGTGCTCTTAAATTTTTTAAAAAAATCAATCCAATAATAAACGATTAGCATTTAAAATGTAGAAAAATAAGGTAGAAGTCCATTTCTGACGTTGTTATATATTTATTTATAATCTCCCACAATTTCTCTTCTTTTGTAGTGTAGTTTAACTCGAATAGCACTTTCTACTTTTACCTGGATCATGGTTACCTCGTTATGCAAATTATATTTATGTTACATGTAGGTGAGTTGTACTGTATATTTTAATACAAAGCTGAGTATCTTTTGAAGTAAGAAAGAACAAAGGGAACATGAGATTTGAATAGGGTATTTAAACATGGAAGTTGATTGAAAAGGGAATGTGTTTAACGGTGTATTTAACCGAGTATATGAACGGGACATTTGATAAGAACTAGGAGTAATTGTATGAATGAAGCATACTTTTACTTTCAACCTACGAGGCATTTGATCCGTTACCGTTTTCGTCGGATGCGTCTGATGAATGGGAAACGGGTATGGATCAATTTTTTTGGGGAACGGTACCTAAATGAACCTATCTACTTAAGCTCTGGACATTACATAATTTTTTTTGGCACCTGGCTCTTAGAGCATTCCCAGCAGCGTGGAAAGAGCAAGGAATAGAAAGAATCCCCATTTTTATTTTCTTCCTCACGCTACAGCATTGAGAATTTGAGCATGGGGAACAAAAAAGCGGTGATTCTTCCCATTTTTTTATGAGCATGGATCCCTAAACGGCTTTTAGAAAACCGTTTAGTTTTTAAGTGGTTTTCTGAAAGCCGCTAGGCATAAATATTTTATTTTTTTAATATTCAATGCGCTAAATGGTTTTCTGAAAACTGGTTAGGGCATTACTCAATTTTTTTTAAAACTACATTTACTGCTGGGTGAGTGAGAGTTCTTTTCATTTTTTCTTCTTCCTCCTCTTGAATTTAGCCACCCTGCTGGGAATGCTCTCAGGGTGTAGTTAGATGTAATATTTGGTATTCGGTGAATCTTATTTTGGGTTGTATGTGTTAAATTTTGGCGACACTATATAGATAATTGTAAAGGTCGGAAGTAGCTTCGTAACGGAAAAAACGGTTCACGAATTTGAGTTCGGAGGTGGAAGTTATATGGGAAAAGTTGAAGTGGGCTGAATTAACAGCGACATACGTCTGAGGGAAAATTCAGACGTCTGATGCTTCAACAAATTCGCACCAGACCTGTTGCAGAGAATTCGGTTCGACGTCTGGCCAAATGGTCAAACATCTGAGTCTGTGCAGAATTTCTTCCAGAGGCTTAAGTCAAATGTCTGACCAAATGGTTAGACATTTGAGCCTGTAGAGAACTTTTTCCGGAGGATATGGGTAGACGTCTGCCATTTTGAACAGACGTATGAGGCAACTTTCGCCTGTTTTTTACACGTGGGCTTGGCATGAAGATTTGTGATATCTGTAGGGGCAATTTTGAAACTTTGCCTAGGGTTTCTATTCTCCTACATAAGCTAGCTTTAGGTTCTAGATCTATAAGCAACGAAAAGCGACTGCAAGGGATTGACTTCCACTAATTAGGGTTTATCAAAACCTAATTTTCTTAAATTCACTTCTCCACAAATCAATTTCTAATTAGAATTTAGATCATCAAAATCAATCTCTTGTACTCTTCACATCAATATTAATAAAAGCTCTCTCCGAAAGTGGACGTACACTAACACAACGTTAGTGGAACCACTATAAATCGCTATGTGATTTATTTTTCATTATTGCTTTGATTTCTGAATTTCTTGTTTTGATTGTGATTGTTTTTGGATTGATTGAGATTGTAATTGAGTTATTGATTGATTATTCTTACACTTCTTACCACGATCCCGTCTTCCGCTATGCTTGTGGAGTTTCGATTTGAGTGGTCTCCAGTTGGAATTCTATCCCCACATTTGGTATCAGAGCGTTGGTATTGGTAGGTGGTTATAGAAATGCCGGAATCAGATGATACCTCAAGTAGTTCCTCGGTAAGTAATCCAAGTGATGTAGCTCCTTTTGTACGTGGTTTGTACGCAACTTCAGGATCACAATTGGTAATAGGCAAGTGGAATGACGATAATGATTTTGAAAAATGGCAATGGAAGGTGAAAGCAGTTCTAAGGAGGAATCGGGTGCATAGAGTAGTGTTTGACACACATTTGTTGTCAGAGGATATCTCGGTGTTGAGAGAGAGGAGATGGAAGAGTGGCATTCTTATTTGGGACAAGTTGGAGGAGTTGTATATGAAGAAGTCACTGACAAATTGTTTGATCTTATTGCGAACGTTCTTCACCTATAAGATGAAGGAAGGAACTTCGCTAAAGACACACATAAATACTTTTGATGATATGCTAATGAAGATGAAGGCGGAATACTTGAAGAATGAGGAAGAGCAAAAGGCGATGATATTGTTGTGTTCTTTGCCGGATCGCTATACAGGTTTCTCTAATAGTTTGATCTGTAGCTGGGATACATTGACTCTTGATGTTGTCAAGACGGATCTTCTTAGCGAGAAGTTGCGGGATCAAATGAAGGAGTTAGGTGATGGAAGCAGTGGTGCTAGTAATGGTCTTGGTTTATTTTTGAAGAAGGAGAGGTATGTGAAGAAGGAGAACCGGGGGCGTTCTTAATCAAGGAACCTATGTTGGAGAGGAAAGTCGAAGCAAAGAAAAGGCAAGTGCTATATTTGCAAGAAGCCCGGTCATTGGAAGAATGAGTGTCTGGAAAAGGAGAAGGCAAAGAAGGAAGCAGCATCTTCATCAGTAGCGGTGGAGAGTGACACCAAATAGGAATTATTTTTCTTCTTACATCGACAAAGAAGGAAATTCAATTGTTATGGGAAGTGGTGCTATTTGTAAGTTGAAAGGCATTGGTTCTATGCAAATTCGGATGTTCGACGGAGTGGTTCGTATTCTCACTAATGTACGTTATGCTCCGAGACTTAGGAACTCTCTTATCTCTTTGAGGCAGCTGGATTCTTTAGGTTGTAAGATCACTACTGAAAGCGATAGCTTGCGAGTTTCGAAGGATGCGCTTGTGGTAATGAAGGGTGCTAGGACTCGTGGTATTTATTTGCTTCAAGGAGTGACTGTAGAAGGTGAAACTAGTATTGGAGTTGATAGTTCTCGTGGCTTGGATGCGACTAGGTTGTGGCATTTGAGGTTAGGTCATGTCGAGTTTGGATGTTCTTCGAAAGAGGGAGATGGTCAATGGAGAATGTTTTAACAAGTTAGATTTTTGCAAAGAATGCGTCATGAGGAGGCAAACTAAAGTTTCATTCGGTGAGGTAATACATGATTCGAGAAGGGTTCTTGAGTACGTTCATATGGATATTTGGGCACCGGCACCTATAGCTTCTTTAGGTGGAGCTCGCTATTATATTTATTTTATAGATGAATTTTTTCGAAAAGTTTGGGTGTATGTAATGAAGGCCAATTCAGAGGCATTTGCAAAGTTCAAAGCATGGAAGCTCTTGTTGAGAATGAGAGTGGAAAATCTTTGAAGATCTTAAGTTTTGACAATGGCGGAGAGTATGTTTTCGAAGATTTTTTGGAGTTTTGCAAGCATCATGGTATTCGGAGGCATTTTACTACACCTGGAGATTCGTAGTCGAATGTTGTTGTGGAAAGGATGAATCATACTCTACTTGAGAAAGCTCGATGCTTGAGATTGACATCGGGTTTGGCGAATGGATTTTGGGCTGAAGCTTTGTCAACCGCAGTGCATATTATTAATCGAATTCCATGCTCGGCTATTGGTAACATATTCCGAAGGAAGTGTGGAAGGGAAAGAGCATTGACTTGAGTTATCTTCATGTGTTTGGTAGTCCTGTTTATGTGCATGATCATAGAAATAATAAGCTTGAACCTAGAGCTTTCAAGGGTATTTTGCTTGGCTACATGGATGGAGTAAAAGGATATTGGATTTGGAATCCGGAAACGAAGAAGATTGTGAATTCTTGTCATGTTACTTTTGACGAGTCGACGATGTTCAAGGAGAAAGAAAGCTCATCGGATGTTTCGGACTTGGTTCATGATGAATCAAAGGATCGCTTGTGGTTTCTCAAAACTGATCCTAATTTGAAGCAATGGATCGCTTGTGGTTTCTCAAAACTGATATTGGGCTCTTTCGGAATTGAAATATTCTTTTCATGGAGGGAGCAATGCACAAGCTAACATGCTTACATAGAATTCTTGAAGTGGATCGGCTTTTAATCGATGAAAAATAGACCTAAAATTTGTAGAAAACATAAGCAGGCAGTCAATCGCTCAATTTAAACAAATATGATAACTCTGAGTGGTTGCTCCTAATTAAGAGAGTGAACCACTTGAGTTTCTGTCCAAGTAAATAAGATCGAAGAATTATAGAAAATCATAACCAACCGATTGTTTGATTTGAGAAAATCAATAGTTCCAAGTGGGAGCTTCGGCTCAGGAGCGATTGACCGCTCGAAGTTTCTCAAGTTGACTCTAGTTTGTGTGGAGGCTAGTCTATTTATAGCCATTAACCAACACAAATATCTCATTGATACTTCCCAGATTCAAAGATTTGGTAAAAGCCTCCAAATGCCCCATCATATGGCTGACTTATGGTTGACTAGGCATGTTCAATGCCTTAGTTAACTCTAATTGAATCAACAATTAAATAATTATGTTTCGACTTCATCATCGATTAAATCGCTGTATAACTTCTATACATCATCTTATGCGATTTTAAGCCTGAAATAAGTAAAAAAATTGACCATAAACATTATTACAACATTTTTATTAATTTATAATGTTCATAAATTAATTATATCCTTAGTTGAATTCGAAAATAACGAACAACGTGGTTGTGTTTACTCTCTGATGTGAAATCAATCCACATTCAATATTTAAGCAATTTAAATATTAAAGTTTGTATAGACTTTACTGAAATAAAGTATATGGTCAAGTGTAATGCTTACAGATCATTTAGGAGAAATCGTATTTCTCTTATTTAATATAAGCTTACCGCATAACAATAGTTGAACATGTATTCTTTTCATCGTCACTGTATCACTTTAGATATTCAGAGTTTTGTCTAAGGTCAAAAACTTATTGATATCCTTATTAAACAAGTATTCTTGACAAGAGACTTTCACTTTAACTCGACTTACCAATTACGGTGGTACCGACCTCTTATATTGAAGGAGACGAATCCTCTCTTGAGTAGCGTGTCACACTGTCACTTCAAGTGTTTCAATATGTACCAAACTATGGCCATAACACAGTCACTATGTGTAACGACCCACCTTTACGACCTTTAAAATCTACACTAATACATCCACAATATTGATATGCCGAATATCCAAGTGTCGGAAAGACAGATTGTTAGGGTTAAAGAAATAAAAAACAGAATAGAATCTTACATCGGGACGAGAAAAATATATTATATGCGTAAGATATTTACAAAAGGAAATCAACTTTATTATACAAACATAACAAAAATCAGAGTACGCAACCTATCATCGATCCTGGATAGTTATAATAATCCGCCCTTACACTTTTTGATAGACATGTAGAATCAATAACAACAAAAACAACAAAAGAATATAAGATATGTGAATAGATCTTGGAGAATCGAGCTCGTCTCCTGATAGCTTCAAAGTATCCAGCTAAATCTGGAAATATGCTCGAGCTGACCTGAGAATTATAGGAAAAGAACGCCTGGGTCAGTCTGGTAAAACCAGCATGAGAAACTCAAATAACAAGGTATTTTATTTATTATAATTGTAAAATCCTTTAAAATCAAAGGTATCTCATAAGACCACGACGCACATAAACACAGACGGACTTTTACCTTATGATAACTGTAACATTTATATCAGAAAATCTAATGGTATTTATAATAATGTACAAAGATGAAAATAATAATAATTAAGTAGATGTGATGATCATGAGTGTACATCACAACAATACTAGGTATATAATCAAAAACTGATAACGCGTGTTCGTTAATTGTGTAGGATTCCATGGGTGCACCCAGTACTTCAAGAACGGTCCTCCTGCACAAGGATTAGAGATACCATTTCGAAGCAACATATATCCCTAGTGATGTACCATAGGAAAAACACAGCTGATCTCTCCAAACCGAGTACATCGCTACATGCATGCATAACAATTGAAGGTAATGTATTGGTGGAGACGACTGCACCTTATGGATTTGCCAACCCTACTGGCCATGCCTCCTATCTCTGGTGTAACGAACCGGGATTTTGGTCGTTTAGTTTTGACTGTCAAATTTATTTTTAGATGTTGAATTTGAAATAATAATTTATTTTGAATATGGAAATTTTGGTTGAATTAGTGAAATGGTTTAAAATTTCAAATATAGCGATTTAACAGAATGGTGAATAGTAAATTTAATATTTGAAATTGGGTAAATATGTGAATGGAAATGATTTCTAAAGTTGATTTAAACTCTATTTGAGTTAGAGTGATGATAGTGGACTTTTAAATGGAATTAAAAGTCAAAAATTTAAATTCGAAATTTTATATATTAATTAATTTAATAGTGAAATTTAATATTAGAATAGTGTAAATAATTGAATTTTTGATTTAAGAATCGGAATGGTTCCTAATATGGATATAATTCTATTTGAATTATAATTGTGTTGGTAAGTTTTAAATTTTGAATTTCAAGTAATTTCGTCTATTTTGGAAATCGCTCGATTTAATCGACACGATAAAATAGCCTTCCGGATCACAGTCTTAGTACTCGACGAAACTAGTTCCATTGGATCCATAATAGTGTACTATTATCATATTTCAAATATCGTAGCGATTGGAGTTACCGTTTGGTCGCACGGGATAGAAACTCGTTGAATTAAATATTAAAAATTTAATGATATAATTCGATTCGAAAAGCTATTTTCCACATACGATGGAATTAGGCCTAAAAGCATGTTCTATTGTACTCGGAATAGGGGTAAAACATTATAAACGCCAAACGGTAGCTTCGTTTGGAGTTCGTCCGAAAAATACGTGAATGGTGAAAATAATATTAAAATAATATAGTCACGTATGGACTGTAAGTTACGAGTACTTCAGCCATAAACTTCTGTACTTATTATTAGCAGCTTTATACAAAACATTATGTATGGACTGTAAGTTACATAAAATAAATAGACGCATTTGGAAAAGAAGGGAACCATTGTGTATTGTCCGTATAAAAGACTGCAGAGGATAAAGCAATTTCCTTTTTTGTCTACATAAAAAACTATAGACTATTAACCAATTCACTTATCAGCTTAAAATTGTATGGATTTTCCACATATAATTTGTACCTTTTCTATTCAACCAGTTACATATATATTACACTATTCAAATTACCTGATCAATGTCGTGCTTCGCTGTTAATGCATTTTTCCCATCCACTCATCATGCACTGAGTTACTTCCCTTCCTCCTTTATATATATCTATATCGCAGTGCTTCACCCAATTCTTTCAACAAACCAACGTTGCTATTACACTGCTTCCCAGTTGTAACGGTCCCGCCTTTTTGCACACTTTAAACCGACACACGTGCCAATTCAAAGCATACGCAAGGGCGGATTGTTATGGGGTAAATAAGAAAAAGCAGAGAAGAAATAAAAACAAAAACAGAATCTCACAGCGGAAGGATAAAATATAATAACAAATATACAGTTCATAAACAGTTTACAAAAGCTTGATTCTTCTTTTACAATAAATATCAGAGTTACACATACCAATACAAGCAATGCAGCGGAATATAAAGAGTGTGGTGCAATACTATATATAAAATAATACTGATTCTTCGTCTTCGTCCTCCAAAGCTAAAATCTGCTATCCTGAAACGCTCGGACTGACCCGAGCGAATTTGAAAAGACAAAAACACTCGAGTCAGACTAGAATATCTTATGTGAGTTAAATAAACAGAAATAAATATGAGTACAGTAACTCAAGAGATGCTCGGGATTTACATCTCCTAAGGATCCGTTAAACTATTTACTATGTAGTATATTGCGTTATTATAATAGTGTCTATTTATAAAATAAACTTACTTTTTAATAGCGTTAAGGGGTTACCCATATAGCCCTTAACACATAATAGTCCCAGTAGTCCGTCCAATATCATAGTCCCTCCTGATCGGGAAGCCACTAGAGGATACCACACGGGCTACGGGAGAAAACCAAACTCGTACAAGGCGCGATAGGGTAGGTGACACGGCACAACTAGGCAATGCCAGGGTAGATATACCAATTACGCTTCCGGGCCGATGGTAACGCGAAGCCGCAGCAACCGCCCACCTCGAAACAACTCCCCAAATCAAAAAAAATAGAAGTGGCCACTGAATCAATCCAAAGTCATAGTATAATATCGAAGAGGAGTGTCCGATCAGAGGAATGACCTCATTAACCCGTCGATCGCTCCTGTTTTAGCCACCTTATGCCAACTCACGGGAGTCGGGTCCACGTATTTACCTTACAGGAATCGTCGCCACCAACCTACTTCATTCTGGAATCTCCACCGCGTACACGGTTAGTCAAAGTGGTTTTCGGTATCGACAGAGAGTATGTCCATATCCGATCCCGGTCTCTTTGCCAACCCATCGTTATTATAACACCGCGGTTATTTAAAACAGTTTATACTTTAAAACCAGAATATAATCCATTTCAAAACCATAATATTACGATATCATTCCAAAACCCAAAACCATATTTTACCACTTATTCCAAATATAATTCCTTTCCAAAAATTAAAAGGCTTTAGCTTCATAATATCTGAAAATCGAATATTTTCAAAGCTTAATATTTTTGGAAATCCATAATTTCAAACCATAACTTTTAAACTCAAATGGTTTGGATATTCAACGGTATGCGAATTAAAAAGGTTTAACTTTACTGTTGCTTTATAAAGAAATAAATTACACGGCTTTCCAAATATTTCTTCTTTTAAAGTTAAACCAAAATCCAAAATATTACCTCAAGTCCCAAAACTATTTCAATTTTATATATATTTATATCCATTTTTGATCATTAATATTTCAACTAAAGTTGGATTTTTATCCTTTCAAAATCAATATTCTATTAATTAATCTTGACCATTCACATAAAATCCATAATTAATAAAACTTCAATTTCTAGTAAAATATATATATAAATTTTCCAATTCAAAATTTTACTAGAATATCCATTTCTATTTATTTTGGGAAAATCCAATTTCAAATATCATATCTTAAAATTTCCAACTTTACATTTAAACATAGGATATAAATTTACCAACTCCATTTTCTAAATTTCTTCCATTACAATAAAGAAATTTATCCACCTTTTAAATTCCTAAATTTTAACTTCATAGGTATATAAATATGGAATAAAATATTTATACAATATAAAATTTAAGATTTATAAACCGTATTCAATCCAAACCATAGAAATCACATTAAAATAGTTATATATAGACCGCGGTGCCTGTATATAATTTTCTATCCTATGGTCAAGTGATACGGATATTTATCATTTCAATCCGCAATTTAAAAATAAAACTTTGCGGTTTTATCATTTCAAACCACAATCCCGAAAATGTAAAATGCATGCTAACTGGCAGTTAATGATATCCACATAAGTCATCCATTCAACAACACATCCATCACCCAATTTCAACCATCAATCAATATCAATCACTATCAACCCATATCAATCAATAACAATATTAGTTCGATAATATGCAACGGGTAATAACTGTCAGTTTATTCAAATTAAATTTCAACTATTAATCTAACCATTTATATTTAGAGATAATTCATATAACTGTTAACTAGCATTTCATATGCAAACAAAATTCCTAACAGCAAATTAATACGCAATTAATCAATTTAATTAATAGCTAAATTCAATAAATGCAATTCAACAGATATGGATGAAATAACATGCCAAAAGCTCATAAATAAATTTCTATTCATTTCTAAAATTTATTTAACAAACATAAAAGCTTCTAGTAATTGTGAGTGGGTTAAAACACTCACCTTTTGAATTTAAATCGAATTTAAATTCGATTTAAACCCAAAAATTCGACGGTCTCCAAATCTGTCCAAACCAGCGTCAAAGCGTCCGGAATTTCAATACGAACCTAGCGGAGGAAACCGCGTGTGAATTGGATATCGTATGTGAAAGTTATTGATGTTATAACATTTGAAATTAAAATAAATAACCAACAATTAAGTTAAAACACGGACCAATAGGAACGCGCCACGCAAGCCCTCTCTTCTCCTGTACGTGATGTCCTTCCAGCCCCTCACGCAAATTTGAACCCACCCCCTTCATGAACCCGACCCCTTTGACCACCAACAACAACCACCTCCGGCCACGATAGCTCAGGCCACCTCCTCCATTGGGACCGCCTCGCCTTCCTCTGTCCTCGGCCTGAGGCCGCGCGTCCCTCGTTGCCCCAAAGCTTGCCTCGCCGCCGCGCAATTCCTAGGGTTTCAGACCTTAAATCGAACATTCCGACCACCACAAACCCATTTAGGCCAAGCGACCTACACCATCGCGAAGCCCATAACGAGATCTACCATACCCAGAAGCCAATTTCGTCGATTGATGCCAAAATTGAAAACGCCCAATTCGCCACATGGGTTACGAATTTCTGATTTTGACTGCGATTTCTGGTGAATCCGGACCCCATCTTGAAAAACGAACAACAGACGTAGATTCGTATTGATGAACACTACGCCATAAAATTTTTTGGTAATTTTCTGTAGAGTTTGGATTTTGACTTTTGGTTTTGAACTGAAATTGGATCTGAAATTATTGTCTGCCATTGGAGAGGAGAAGGAGTTGAGATATACGTATGGTCAAATGAAAATGAAGGGAATTAGGGTTTATAGCGATATATTTATAGACAAAGTTGAAATAGGATGGATCGGATAAGATAGAAGTACGCGCTAACCGATATATGGCCCGAAAAGCCCGATTCGACTCCGGAGCGAAATTTGGTAAACCCATATATCAAAATAGGTAATTTAAAATATTCTGAACACGATGGAAGAAGTTTCACGTCCAAATTTGATCGTATGAAGAAGTTATGCTGAAAACAAGATTTCCAAATTGATTTCAAATTGATTCTTAATAAATTGATTTCAAGGCGTTTCGCGTCCGTACGATCAAACGACAAGTCCGATCGATACGAAATTTGAAACCCTATAATAATTCACCGATACGGATCCGATGAAACTAGTTTCGTCGAAATCCGAGTCCGTGACAAAAATGGCTATTTTTAATGTTTATTAAATCAATTAAATAAATCATAAAAATCCAATTCTAATTTTTCAACTTCTAATATTGGCCAAATCTTATTACTTATATAATTCAATCAATTCCAATTGATTTAGCAGCTTGGATGTGAATTAAAATCTATAAACATATCAATTTGCAGTGTTAATTTCTGCATTTTTATAATTATTTGGAAATTATAAATTATATTCTAAAACTCAATTATTAAAGCTTATATTCTTATACTCTCAACGAAATCCAATTAGATAAATAGATTTGATTTCTATTCCAACTCATGATTGCAAATAAACTTTTACCATAATTAAATTCCAAATTATTAATAACCCTTATTTTTCTTAACTATTTATTAATTCCAATCCAATCGAATTCAACACTATAAATTTGATTAATTTATTATATTCACTTCCTTTCTATTATTCAAAGTTATTGTTGTAAATACGACGAATACTAACATTAGTTTAAGATTTCACTCAATGTTTACAAATTCCATTTCAATCTAATAACGTAATATTTTACGTTCAATTCTATTTTATTTGTCGTAAATACCACTTGTTGAATTAAATACTCAAATCTTAAATAAATCTTGCTTCTAAAGTTATACCAACAATGGTCCAGTTAAATTTGAATTAGCTTTACCTTTATTTTATGAAATTAACTATTGCAATAAATCCAGATTAATAAATAAGGCTTGATTCCTATATTAACTTCTTTGGTCTCAATTAACCTTTTATGGCGAGTATGAATTTCAATGTATAATTGAAATCTTTATATCCATTTAATTTTACTATCATCCACTATCTACATATTCTAGCTAAATTCCAACTAACATATAAATTAGCTATTCCAACTTCCATTAATTGCGATTATCATACTATAGAAATTAAATTCCATTAACCACATAAATAAAAGTTGATCCCCATCTATTTACATTATTTCACGTTTGCATAAATTTATTCAATGGTCACTTTTAATTAGTAACTATCCATTTTCCAATCCAAATGTAAATCTTCCACTTTTGAATTCTTATATTAAATGGAATTTATTCTAGGTAATATTTTTACTAATATTTACTGATTCAACATTTATGTTTCTAAAATTTACTCCAACCAAATGTGACAATCTACATTCCATTTCTATGCAATATATACTCTTTTTTTTTTTATTCCATTCATTTGGTTACTGCGTTGAAATCTATTTATTACTAATACTAACGTTATTATCATCAATTATAATTGGATTCCAAATTTTTATTCAATACTGTGAAAAATAACTTTCATATAAATCAAATCCTTTTTATACCTAATCCAAATTGGATTATATTCCAATTCCTATAACTAGGTCTTCAGTCACCATTTACATATTTAGCGTTTATTTAATTCTCCGTTTATAAATTTAGAGTTTCTACTAAATTGAATTATACAACTTATGAACTTTAACAAATTTAGTCCACCTAATAAATTTTCTAATGTTTATATATTGGCAATCCGATTCAGCTATCATTTCATTAATACCTTTTAAATCAACTAATTATAACTAATAACTACCCACCAATTTACATTAATCCAATCTATGCCACATAAATATTTAATTGTTAACATTAAATTATAATCACCACATCAATTCCTATATTTACTCAAATAAAAATCTTAAGACTTATATTTCCTTCTAAATTAGATTAGCAATTCTATTAAATTCAATTCATTAAACATTATTAATTTAACGGGTCGTTACAATCTCCCCTACTCAAAACTTTTCGTCCCCGAAAAGGAAAGAAGGGAGGAGGAAGAATAACAGTGCATTTTACTTCAAATATTAACTTATATTTTACTGGATTAATTTCCTTAAATGAAATACACTGGTTTTATAATTATTATATCCTTTAATACTTGAATTATTAAAGTTGGAAAAATATTCTCAACAAAATTCTAAGTCCAAAATTTACGAAAAATTTCGGCAGAGTCTCCTTTGTACGGAGGGACTCTGGAGAAAATATAATATCCAAATATACAAATATATTACATATATATCCAAAATAAAATATCCCAACATGGGAAAATATATAAAATAGCGCTTTACGTAATCCGGGAACGTACCTATTTGTCGGGCAATATACGCTTATATTTTTGTGGAACCAAAGCAGTAGCAGTGGCTTCCAACACCTGTATTCACTTATAAAATCTAAAAGGTAAATATTTATTTTACAGTGAATGTTTTGGTGGATTCAATCATTCATATCCAATCAAATGCAACAACCATAGATTTTAGCAAACAGCACACACCACAACAAACAATCATTAAATCAAACAAATAATTAGTTGTTCGGCTCAAATTCTGAAGTTGTACGAATGAAGAATAACTATCAAGTGCATCCGTTGCTCAACAGCCTTAGATGGAACAAAGATAGATTATTTGTTCATCCAACAACTCCACCATTCCTTACCCAACAATCATACATCAAACAATTCAAACCAACACCAAAATAGCTGATTATACATTCATTTCATAATTCAGTGTTTTGATTTTCTTCCCTTTATTTATGGAGGGATTTCTTTATTTCTTACAAGTTTTATTTTCCAATTATCACCAAATTCATTATATTTGTATTTCCTTTTTATTACTTAAGTTTCCTTTTATTACTTAAGTCTATAAAATAAATTCTCATTAATAACAACAAATATTTTGAATATCTTCTCTTGTAAGGTTTCCCTTAAATTCTTAATCTGCTAACATTCATTCTTATAAGTGGAAGTTTTTTATTTATCCATTAACTATTAATTGTAGACATTTCAATTTTTCCTACTTTCCATTATATTGGAATAGGGGAGATTAAAACATACTTAAGTGAATAATCATATAATAAATTCTTATTTTGAATTTCATGTTATATACTCAGGTTCATATCATCTATTAATAATTCTCAACTTTATTTTCCATAAAATTTCAATTATAACCTAAGTTTATACCATTAAATTCTTATTATAACAGTAGTTTATTGAATACTTCATTTTCCTAAATTCCTACTTGTAAAACATTCAATTCTAGTTTCTGATTTAACATTTCAACTTTTATATTTGGGTAAGTTATTTATGTTAAAGAAATGCAATTGAACTTATACAAGTTAAATCTCCATTCTTTAATTAAATTTAATGTTTATCCATATTACTCTTTTATCTCATATGTTAAAAATTTCAAATTTCTCTTTATAATATTGCATTAATTCTCTTACTTAAATTAGAGGTTTCAACTTATTAATTACTTATCTTTTTATTCAACTAAAATAATTTAAACAATTAATTAATGGAAATTTAAGAATTAAATACCGGGTTAAATTTCAAATATTTCAAAATAATAGATAAATAAGTTCTTACAACTCAATATCTCTAATTATATTTAGAACAATAAAAGAAAAATTTTAGAAAATTTCAAAATAAATCTGCAGTAGAATTTACTACAGTGGCCTTTCCCCCTTTGAAACTCGAAAATGAAAGTCGATGATGCGGCCGTCATCACCGAATTTATTTTCCAGCGACGGAGAGAAAAGTACAAAATTTATTTCTCCAAAATCTTCTTTTAAAACAAATTTCCCGAATTTAAAATGGAATATTCATATCGGAAAATATATATATGACAATATTATCATACTTCCAAATTATACTTTTTATATAAGAAATTCCTTATAAACCAAATCATTACTTTTCATAAATTCTTTGAAAGCACATTTCAAAAATCCCGGACTTAAGTTCTAAAATCTCCAATTTGGTTTATTATAATTTCACTTAGCTTCAATTATTATAAATATGTTTATTGCCTAACATCCAATCTATAGCAACCAAATATATATATATATATCTTTATAAAATATTTTATATATAGAAAATATAATAGGCAAAATTATTTCATTCACCTATATTAAAAACAAATATTATGTCAGTCTGTCCTATTAAGTGTTTAGAAATCCCTATTGATGACATAGCGTCCCATGCATCAACCAGAATTTATAAATACAAAGCGGAACAGATTAACACAATATTAAAACCCTTTTATTAATACTAACAAGTACGCTCTCTCATATATGTACACTCAGTGACTCCCATAGGATATTTCTACCCTATTAACAAAGAGTCAAACCCCACAAAGCCAAGGTTTATCGCTAAACCAAAGCTCTGATACCAACTGTAACGGTCCCGCCTTTTTGCACACTTTAAACCGACACACGTGCCAATTCAAAGCATACGCAAGGGCGGATTGTTATGGGGTAAATAAGAAAAAGCAGAGAAGAAATAAAAACAAAAACAGAATCTCACAGCGGAAGGATAAAATATAATAACAAATATACAGTTCATAAACAGTTTACAAAAGCTTGATTCTTCTTTTACAATAAATATCAGAGTTACACATACCAATACAAGCAATGCAGCGGAATATAAAGAGTGTGGTGCAATACTATATATAAAATAATACTGATTCTTCGTCTTCGTCCTCCAAAGCTAAAATCTGCTATCCTGAAACGCTCGGACTGACCCGAGCGAATTTGAAAAGACAAAAACACTCGAGTCAGACTAGAATATCTTATGTGAGTTAAATAAACAGAAATAAATATGAGTACAGTAACTCAAGAGATGCTCGGGATTTACATCTCCTAAGGATCCGTTAAACTATTTACTATGTAGTATATTGCGTTATTATAATAGTGTCTATTTATAAAATAAACTTACTTTTTAATAGCGTTAAGGGGTTACCCATATAGCCCTTAACACATAATAGTCCCAGTAGTCCGTCCAATATCATAGTCCCTCCTGATCGGGAAGCCACTAGAGGATACCACACGGGCTACGGGAGAAAACCAAACTCGTACAAGGCGCGATAGGGTAGGTGACACGGCACAACTAGGCAATGCCAGGGTAGATATACCAATTACGCTTCCGGGCCGATGGTAACGCGAAGCCGCAGCAACCGCCCACCTCGAAACAACTCCCCAAATCAAAAAAAATAGAAGTGGCCACTGAATCAATCCAAAGTCATAGTATAATATCGAAGAGGAGTGTCCGATCAGAGGAATGACCTCATTAACCCGTCGATCGCTCCTGTTTTAGCCACCTTATGCCAACTCACGGGAGTCGGGTCCACGTATTTACCTTACAGGAATCGTCGCCACCAACCTACTTCATTCTGGAATCTCCACCGCGTACACGGTTAGTCAAAGTGGTTTTCGGTATCGACAGAGAGTATGTCCATATCCGATCCCGGTCTCTTTGCCAACCCATCGTTATTATAACACCGCGGTTATTTAAAACAGTTTATACTTTAAAACCAGAATATAATCCATTTCAAAACCATAATATTACGATATCATTCCAAAACCCAAAACCATATTTTACCACTTATTCCAAATATAATTCCTTTCCAAAAATTAAAAGGCTTTAGCTTCATAATATCTGAAAATCGAATATTTTCAAAGCTTAATATTTTTGGAAATCCATAATTTCAAACCATAACTTTTAAACTCAAATGGTTTGGATATTCAACGGTATGCGAATTAAAAAGGTTTAACTTTACTGTTGCTTTATAAAGAAATAAATTACACGGCTTTCCAAATATTTCTTCTTTTAAAGTTAAACCAAAATCCAAAATATTACCTCAAGTCCCAAAACTATTTCAATTTTATATATATTTATATCCATTTTTGATCATTAATATTTCAACTAAAGTTGGATTTTTATCCTTTCAAAATCAATATTCTATTAATTAATCTTGACCATTCACATAAAATCCATAATTAATAAAACTTCAATTTCTAGTAAAATATATATATAAATTTTCCAATTCAAAATTTTACTAGAATATCCATTTCTATTTATTTTGGGAAAATCCAATTTCAAATATCATATCTTAAAATTTCCAACTTTACATTTAAACATAGGATATAAATTTACCAACTCCATTTTCTAAATTTCTTCCATTACAATAAAGAAATTTATCCACCTTTTAAATTCCTAAATTTTAACTTCATAGGTATATAAATATGGAATAAAATATTTATACAATATAAAATTTAAGATTTATAAACCGTATTCAATCCAAACCATAGAAATCACATTAAAATAGTTATATATAGACCGCGGTGCCTGTATATAATTTTCTATCCTATGGTCAAGTGATACGGATATTTATCATTTCAATCCGCAATTTAAAAATAAAACTTTGCGGTTTTATCATTTCAAACCACAATCCCGAAAATGTAAAATGCATGCTAACTGGCAGTTAATGATATCCACATAAGTCATCCATTCAACAACACATCCATCACCCAATTTCAACCATCAATCAATATCAATCACTATCAACCCATATCAATCAATAACAATATTAGTTCGATAATATGCAACGGGTAATAACTGTCAGTTTATTCAAATTAAATTTCAACTATTAATCTAACCATTTATATTTAGAGATAATTCATATAACTGTTAACTAGCATTTCATATGCAAACAAAATTCCTAACAGCAAATTAATACGCAATTAATCAATTTAATTAATAGCTAAATTCAATAAATGCAATTCAACAGATATGGATGAAATAACATGCCAAAAGCTCATAAATAAATTTCTATTCATTTCTAAAATTTATTTAACAAACATAAAAGCTTCTAGTAATTGTGAGTGGGTTAAAACACTCACCTTTTGAATTTAAATCGAATTTAAATTCGATTTAAACCCAAAAATTCGACGGTCTCCAAATCTGTCCAAACCAGCGTCAAAGCGTCCGGAATTTCAATACGAACCTAGCGGAGGAAACCGCGTGTGAATTGGATATCGTATGTGAAAGTTATTGATGTTATAACATTTGAAATTAAAATAAATAACCAACAATTAAGTTAAAACACGGACCAATAGGAACGCGCCACGCAAGCCCTCTCTTCTCCTGTACGTGATGTCCTTCCAGCCCCTCACGCAAATTTGAACCCACCCCCTTCATGAACCCGACCCCTTTGACCACCAACAACAACCACCTCCGGCCACGATAGCTCAGGCCACCTCCTCCATTGGGACCGCCTCGCCTTCCTCTGTCCTCGGCCTGAGGCCGCGCGTCCCTCGTTGCCCCAAAGCTTGCCTCGCCGCCGCGCAATTCCTAGGGTTTCAGACCTTAAATCGAACATTCCGACCACCACAAACCCATTTAGGCCAAGCGACCTACACCATCGCGAAGCCCATAACGAGATCTACCATACCCAGAAGCCAATTTCGTCGATTGATGCCAAAATTGAAAACGCCCAATTCGCCACATGGGTTACGAATTTCTGATTTTGACTGCGATTTCTGGTGAATCCGGACCCCATCTTGAAAAACGAACAACAGACGTAGATTCGTATTGATGAACACTACGCCATAAAATTTTTTGGTAATTTTCTGTAGAGTTTGGATTTTGACTTTTGGTTTTGAACTGAAATTGGATCTGAAATTATTGTCTGCCATTGGAGAGGAGAAGGAGTTGAGATATACGTATGGTCAAATGAAAATGAAGGGAATTAGGGTTTATAGCGATATATTTATAGACAAAGTTGAAATAGGATGGATCGGATAAGATAGAAGTACGCGCTAACCGATATATGGCCCGAAAAGCCCGATTCGACTCCGGAGCGAAATTTGGTAAACCCATATATCAAAATAGGTAATTTAAAATATTCTGAACACGATGGAAGAAGTTTCACGTCCAAATTTGATCGTATGAAGAAGTTATGCTGAAAACAAGATTTCCAAATTGATTTCAAATTGATTCTTAATAAATTGATTTCAAGGCGTTTCGCGTCCGTACGATCAAACGACAAGTCCGATCGATACGAAATTTGAAACCCTATAATAATTCACCGATACGGATCCGATGAAACTAGTTTCGTCGAAATCCGAGTCCGTGACAAAAATGGCTATTTTTAATGTTTATTAAATCAATTAAATAAATCATAAAAATCCAATTCTAATTTTTCAACTTCTAATATTGGCCAAATCTTATTACTTATATAATTCAATCAATTCCAATTGATTTAGCAGCTTGGATGTGAATTAAAATCTATAAACATATCAATTTGCAGTGTTAATTTCTGCATTTTTATAATTATTTGGAAATTATAAATTATATTCTAAAACTCAATTATTAAAGCTTATATTCTTATACTCTCAACGAAATCCAATTAGATAAATAGATTTGATTTCTATTCCAACTCATGATTGCAAATAAACTTTTACCATAATTAAATTCCAAATTATTAATAACCCTTATTTTTCTTAACTATTTATTAATTCCAATCCAATCGAATTCAACACTATAAATTTGATTAATTTATTATATTCACTTCCTTTCTATTATTCAAAGTTATTGTTGTAAATACGACGAATACTAACATTAGTTTAAGATTTCACTCAATGTTTACAAATTCCATTTCAATCTAATAACGTAATATTTTACGTTCAATTCTATTTTATTTGTCGTAAATACCACTTGTTGAATTAAATACTCAAATCTTAAATAAATCTTGCTTCTAAAGTTATACCAACAATGGTCCAGTTAAATTTGAATTAGCTTTACCTTTATTTTATGAAATTAACTATTGCAATAAATCCAGATTAATAAATAAGGCTTGATTCCTATATTAACTTCTTTGGTCTCAATTACCTTTTATGGCGAGTATGAATTTCAATGTATAATTGAAATCTTTATATCCATTTAATTTTACTATCATCCACTATCTACATATTCTAGCTAAATTCCAACTAACATATAAATTAGCTATTCCAACTTCCATTAATTGCGATTATCATACTATAGAAATTAAATTCCATTAACCACATAAATAAAAGTTGATCCCCATCTATTTACATTATTTCACGTTTGCATAAATTTATTCAATGGTCACTTTTAATTAGTAACTATCCATTTTCCAATCCAAATGTAAATCTTCCACTTTTGAATTCTTATATTAAATGGAATTTATTCTAGGTAATATTTTTACTAATATTTACTGATTCAACATTTATGTTTCTAAAATTTACTCCAACCAAATGTGACAATCTACATTCCATTTCTATGCAATATATACTCTTTTTTTTTTTATTCCATTCATTTGGTTACTGCGTTGAAATCTATTTATTACTAATACTAACGTTATTATCATCAATTATAATTGGATTCCAAATTTTTATTCAATACTGTGAAAAATAACTTTCATATAAATCAAATCCTTTTTATACCTAATCCAAATTGGATTATATTCCAATTCCTATAACTAGGTCTTCAGTCACCATTTACATATTTAGCGTTTATTTAATTCTCCGTTTATAAATTTAGAGTTTCTACTAAATTGAATTATACAACTTATGAACTTTAACAAATTTAGTCCACCTAATAAATTTTCTAATGTTTATATATTGGCAATCCGATTCAGCTATCATTTCATTAATACCTTTTAAATCAACTAATTATAACTAATAACTACCCACCAATTTACATTAATCCAATCTATGCCACATAAATATTTAATTGTTAACATTAAATTATAATCACCACATCAATTCCTATATTTACTCAAATAAAAATCTTAAGACTTATATTTCCTTCTAAATTAGATTAGCAATTCTATTAAATTCAATTCATTAAACATTATTAATTTAACGGGTCGTTACACCAGTAGTCTTTAAAACCTAATATTTCAGCCATAATTATAGAGTTTTGACCACAATTAGGAGCTTGGGATACTTATACCTGTAACTGCGAAGCACTAAATAAAGTTTGATACTGTGCAAAACTTACAATGGAAAATGAAAGGCAGAAACAGCTTACTGTTTGGGAACAATGGTATACAATGTACACCAAGTATATAATGTATAATAAAAATTTCAACCTACTGAATTCATCGTTGCAAAACGTAGACACAACTATAATTTAATTAAGAACAACATTATTTGTCTTATCGACAAGTCACCATTTTCTTCAAGCACTGCTATTACGACGACATACTTTTTTTTTCTTTACGTCGACATATTGAAAGGTCTCTGCTCCATCAAAAAGATACAAAGAGTTGAAAAAAAATGTTTTCAATCACTACACACTTCTTCGTTTAAAATTTACTACACTTTTATTGGTCGGGAACATCTTCGTAACTTTGGGAATAGATGATTTCCACCTGATAGGAAAGCATCGGCATAAATCGCAACTTAGTTCCGCATGCATGGTGTTTATGCTCACGTGTAGAGCACGTGCATATGTACTCGTGTATATATATATACATACATACATATACATATACATACATACACATACATACATACATACATACATACATACATACATACATACATACATACATATACATACATACATACATATATATATATATATATACACGTACACATACATACACATACATACATACATACATATATACATACATACATACATACATACATACATACATACATACATCCATACACACACACACATGCACACACACACATGTGCGTGCAACTAATCCCTAACCCTAAGCAATTCACGCAGCCTCCTCCACCATTTTAATGGCCAAAATCATTCAAAGCTTTCTTCCCTCCGATCTCCTAATTCGTCTAATATCATCCAAAACTTCCTAAATGAAAGTCATAGAGCATGAGGAGATGTACGCATCCAACAGTGGATATAGGCTATAACATCTCAAGGAGGTGGCAAATCACCACGAATGGCATGTAGTTTATTTACGTTTTTCGAGAAATAAGGGGTGTCGAGCTCGATCAGTCCTCAGGCGTTGCAGGTGCTAGCGTAGGGCTTCGAGTTGATGGTGTCTGATCAACCTTCGACAATCGAAGGTGGAAGCGGCATGCGATAAAGCGTGGTCGACGTTGGGTTATTTTCGGTCATGAATGCCTGGGAATGTAGCTAGTGGAAGAAAGCAAAGTGTGAGCCAGATCTGCATAGTATGGAATGAACGGCCATGATGTGTTAAGGTTGTATAAAAAAATTATTTATATAAATTGTATTCAAACTTTAAAAATATATATCTTTGTCATACGAGGTCAAAATTGGACGAAACAAACGATAATGGAATCACGGCGATGAGCACTACATTTTAGAACTGATTTGGAGATGACTAGAGCTAACTAAAATTTTAGGTTAAATTGAATGTCGTTCGATTTGATTTAACATTGAAAACTCAAGGTGAGTGTTTTATAACGCTCATAATGTACTAAAATATTTTTATGCTAGTTAAATTTGAAATTATAAAGTGATGTAAATTTATTGATTGTTGTTTGATTAGTTTAATTGTCATCTAAATTGTTGTTTAAATCAACCGTTAAAAATTAAAATTGAAAGTTAGATTTGAAATTGGTATTTAATTTCCAGTAAAATACCCGATATAAATAACTATGAAATTGTTGTGAATTATTTTGACTGTTTGTATGATTGATTGTGATGGATGCCAATTGATTGATATTCAGATGATTGGATGTTTATATATATATATATATATATATATATCTTGTTGTCACGTAGTTAATTATTTATAGTATATAAAACTATAAATTGAATTATTTCGAATAAATTGAGAAATAGGTTGAAATGATATATACCTATGACCCAGTGATTTGGATTGAAATGATATATATATCCATACCCGAAATAAATTGAAATAACCGATCACTTGGACAAAGAATAGAAAATTATATACGGACATGGATTGGTCAAATTAATTGATCTTAGAAATTTTGTGTTGAAAGTATTTAAATGATTTTATTTTAAGGAATAAAAATCTAATTTATGGAAATCGAATTATTTTCAAACTTGAGCTCGAAATGTGAATCTTAAAGTTGATAAAAGGAATGCTTAAATAATTGAATTTGAATTTTTTTTAGTCAAAATTGAAATATGATTTGAGTTTTAGAAATTGTTTTGTTTTAAAAGATTGGACTTTTATTCGAACCTTGTATACTGCTAAGTAAAAGTGATGTAAAATGATATTTCAAAATTGAGCTCGGAATTGAATTATATTTGAGGATTTGGATTTTAAATTGGATATTGAAGGTAAATTCAATTTTAGTGTTTGAATCGATATTATGAAAATCGAACTAGGAATTGATATAAATCGAGGTTGTTTAGATTTGGAATTGAAATTATTTTGAGATTGAAATTGAAATTAATCTGGAATTGTAATTGAAATTTATTTATAACTAGAATTGAAATTAAGTTGGAATTGAAGTAAAATTCGACTTGAAATCAGAATTGAATCGATTAAATCGAAATGGAAATTAAAATTGATTTGAATTAGGAAATTTGGAATTGAATCGGTTTGACTTTGAAAATATTTTCAAACAAATTATTTTAGTATAAATGGTTTAAAATCTATACTCTTCAAATATTCAAATTATTTTGATTTTCCAAGCTATTTTACTATATAAACCATTTTTAATACTCAAGATATCTTCTATTAAACTATTTCAAAGATTTAACCATTTTTAAAACTATTTAAACTATTTTCTAATAATTCAAACTGGTCAAAAGGGTGTAATGTTTATATTTAAATCTTGGATTTAAATGCGAATTGGATTAAAATGAAGTTATAACCCAATTTTTAATTCGAATCAAAATTTTAAAGTGAAATCGATATATCGAACAGAATTGGCATTTTGAAGTAAAATATGATTTATGAAGCGAATATGATGATTTTGAAATGGATTTGATTTTTGAAGCGAACATGATATATTGGTATCAAGTACGAATTATTTTCGAAATGTAAAAGAGCCAACCGGTGTGTAAAACGACGTTTGGTTGTTAAAGAGACCGGGGCCTCTCATTGGCATACTCTTTGTCTATATTAGAACCACTTTGACAACTGTGTACGTAGGGTGATGGTCCAGAACGAAGTAGTTGGATTTGGCGTATGATTGCTTGATTTGAAGAACGTGAACAATGTTGGACTAGCATAACACTTGTGTCAATTTGAAATGAATAAAACAAGAGCCGTATCGACCAAGCGGGCTAGCTACCTTGAGTGGAAACACTTCTTCGTATGAATATCCTTATTTCGGTTGTTGTTGGTGATCACCCTTCGATTATGGGAGTGTTGGACGCGATGGTTGGTCATGGCTATGATGCGTTACCATCACTCGGGAAGGGTAAACTGATAGTATCCTACCTTGGGCATTGCCTCAAGTGTCTTGTCATACTTTTATCCTTATACGAGACCCTATGATTTTGGTTTAGTGTTGTCGTATCACGGTGCATCCCTATCCACCGACGGTTTACCGGTTTTTTATAAGCAAACTGAACAACAATGCTTTAAAATGCATTAAGAGGGATCAATGTAAATCCTTAATGCTATTTTAATATTTATTTTACCGATTAGACATTATATATAGTGTATTCTGCACATATAAATATTTTGATGGATCTTTAAGAGATGGAAAATCCCGTAACATCTCTTGAGTTATTGCACGCACGTTATACACTAGATAAGAGATGTGAAACCTCGTAAACATCTCTAATGCCACGACACTCAGGTTATATGCGATATCGATTTGATTCACATAAGAATATTTTTGTCCGGATTCGAGTGTTTTGTCTTTTTATTACGCTCGGGTCAGCCCTGAGTTTACAGCTTATTAAAAATTTACTCTGGAAGACGAAGATGAAGATTCGGTATATTTTTACTATTACTATTCCTAACATCAAGTTGTTCTGCTACATTATATTTTATTTCTATTGTATATATATAAGTCTGATAATGTTGTAAAAATTATATCAAATGTATAGTAAACAACTTCATGAACCATTTATTTGATTATTATATTTTATCTTTCTACTGAGAGATTCTGTGTTTGTTTTCTTCTTCTTTTCTTATTTTTATTAATTAACCCCAATGATTATCTATGTTCTGGATTGTTTGAGTTGGACATGTGTGGATTATTGTCAATTTAAACCTTTTGAAATGTGGGTCGTCACATCTGGTTTTAGTCATTACCGTTGATGAGGCTATGTCCGACGTTCCTGCTCACGCACCGCCATCGAAATAGATCATGGAATCCCACATGGATTCTAGTACCCCAAGTGGTCTTGGAATCACACATGGATTCTCACATCCAAACAGGTATCAGAAACACACATGGATTCCAATATCTCAATAGATAAGAACTCCTCCATAGAACCATTTATGGTTTTTGGAGTGGTTACGGTACGAATTATCTCTTACGAATACACTCCCCCGCTTACTGGCCGCTCCAAAAATCAATCATTGATTTTCTAGAATGCTCAATACCGTTCTTTAGGAAATAATTAGACAATACATAAGAGAGGGGATCACCTATAACCGTTAAGTGGACGGATCTCCTCATCATTTGTCCTAGAAGTACAAAACGAGTTTATATGTATTGTATAGCACCAACGATGGTAACCATACCGTATAATTCTGGTATTTCTCCTGGATATTTCCATATTTAATATCCTTCGGTGTTAAGTAGAGAATATTTCCGTACCATCAAAATTAAGAAAGATTACATAATTAGGCTTAGATTTGATAATCGGTTATTTAACTATCAAATAAACAAACATTCAAATAGAGATTATATTTCCCATGGAAATCGATAAGCATCTTAAAATTTATCTTTCATAAATTATTATCGAAAATTCATTTATTTATCTTGCCGGCATAAATATATTCACAAACCATTCCTTTCAAAACACGAAAAACCTTTTACATATACTTATAAAATGGCATAAGTATATTTCCAAAACACTTAGAAAGATTTTCTATTTCAAAATCATATCAAAATGATCAAACCCAAATGTTGTTTAAATGAAGATATAAATAACCCAAAACACCATCCCTTTTCATAAATCTCTTTTATTTTATAAATAAATATTTCCTTCATAAATTTCTCTATAAATCTCCAATCTATTTATAAAATACTCTTTATAAATCTCAAAACCCATTTATAAAAATTCCCCTTTTCAGATCTCTAAAACCCATTTATAATCTCTTTATAATATCCTAAAATCATATATAAAATCTTCCAAATTTCGAGATTTCTTTTCAATTTATAAACTTCTTTTATGACTTTCCTTATTTCAAAACAGAACTTCTTCTCCAAATTCAAAAATCCCTTTCTAATTTGTAAGCCCTTTTCATTAACCTTTTTTATTACGTAAAACCCTTTTAAAATCTTCGATTTAAAACAATTCCTTTTATAAACAAATTCATTATTTAATTATAATGAATAAAATCTTTAACATCATAAAAATGTAACCTAAAATACTTTTAATCATAAAAGAACTAATTAACTCCAAAAATAATAATATAATAAATTATCGTTAAAAATATTAATATAAAAATAAACTAACATTTAAAAAATATTAACATAATAATAAATTAACTTTTAAACAATATTGATATAATGGTAATAACGATAAATAAACTTTAAAACAATATTATTATAGAAATAAACTTTTGAACAATATTATTATAAAAATAAATAAAATTTTAAAATATTAATAATATAACAAATAACTTTGAAATAAAATAATCAACTTTAAAATATAAAATAAATAATTTTAAATAATTAACTTTAAATAATAATTTAACTTTGATGCAATAATTTATTTTTAAAATGATAATTAACTTTAAAAAATTATTATAAATAAATATAAATAATATTAAAGTATAAAATAACTTTAAACCATATCTAGAATATGATTTCATTATTTTAAACAATACTTATAATATAAATAAGTAACTTTAAAACATTGTTAGTAAATTAATTATTATATAAACACTTTACTAAAATAATAGTTATATAAATATTTATAAATGTTTAAAGTTTAAGTTGATCCAAATCCACGGCTTCTAAATTTGGAAAGAGGCTTAACGGTCACAATGGTACTTAAACAAGCTATCGTATCATTCAATTTAACTTTCTAAGTTAATTACAAGCATTTACATAATCATCGTCTATGTAAACAATTGACTATCGCTACTTAACATATTACTTATTCAAATTGGCATATCAATTAATGACATATAATGAGATGTCTAATTCTATTAGATGTCCAAATTTGTAAAATAGCAGAATGGAGATTTATTCTGCTAATTAAATTATCAATTAATTTAATTAGTGAAACGATGATTTATTCCACTAAACTGGTATTGAAATTATCATATTCAATTCATTTTAGCAGTATGATGTTTATTTGGCCATATAGATAACAACCATTGCTTATAATTAATTAAACTATGTTATTATCAAAATTAACATAACTATTATCAGGTATTATTTATTTAAATTTAATTACATTACACCAAACTAATTGATAAGTTACATTAAAATGTTCTACTCGTCATTACGAGTCCAACACAAAAATCCGTAGGTTAATCAGATTTCAAACGAATGAGATATGTTTTTCCAAAGTTTAAAAAACACATACCAAAATTCAAATGGGCCAAGCCGCTTCTCCCTAACCGTAACCAAGCCCGGTCGGGATAGTATCTCCTTCCCTAACTCTCCATTCCCATTCACAAAAAAACTAAAGCCCAAACGTGCACTTATGCGTGCATGTGTACTACTCATCCTTGCTTTTGTCCGTCCATCCAACCCCTCCAAGTTTGCCATATAAAGCTCATCCTACTATGCCCCACTGCCATGGCTCCGGTCCTCCATAGTGAATTCCGACCTCCTCACTATTTATTCCAGATTCGTAGAGTAACCAAATCTCGAACCCAACGCACGCAACTCCCTATCCATGTTCGGACCCTACCAAACTCCTCCATCTAGTGCGTCTCTCTAAGCCCGAGCCAACGCCCCTCTCCGTACCACCCATCGACGAACAAATTTCCTCCTAATCTGAACCCAAGTTTTTAACTTCCATCAACGAATCTTACCAAATGCTACTAAACTCACACCAAACATACCACGACTATCCACCAACCCAATGACACGGACGACATCGATCAATTCGGCTTCAATCGAGAGAATTTAATTTTTGAAGTTTTGGACAATATTTTCTCTCTTTCAGAAATACTACGATATCTCGCTCGATTATCGACGAAATCGAATGCGGTCCATTTTTAGAAATATTAGAGGTCGATATGAACAACTTTTTAGTGGACTTCATAGGTTGAAAGTGGGTAGATTGCATGTATTTGATTTTTGAAAGAAAGATGGACATTTTCTTAGTTTTACAATAAATAGAAACTAAAATCAAAACTAAAGAAGAAGAAGCCTTTGCTTCCCTGAGTAGATATACACACATGCTGACCTACTTCAACTCAAGTAGACTAAGTTTTAAATTAAGGCCAAAAATCAGTGGGGACTAGGGGGACAAGAGTAGACAAGGGCGGGGGAAAAAGGCAAGGGAGGCAAGCATGTATGATATGTTGTTGGTGCTGCTGTATATGGATTAACTTTGATTTTGAATTGATTTTGATACCCCTTCACATAATATTGCATTAGCGTAGGAGTCGCGAACGACAGAAATAAAATATAATTGCGTACAGAATTGTGACGCGATCATAAAACATGAATAAAATAAACGGGTTACATGTCTCATTAAATTTTCAAAAATGCCAACTTTCAATGTAAAATACGTCAAATGAAAATTGAAATATTTTCCAAATTAAAAATTACGAAAGAATTCTATAAATTAAACTAAAAATACATCATTAAAATCGAAAAATTGTTTGAAATAGATTTTACTATAAAAAGCTCAAATCAAATAACTAAAATTAATTAAATATTTTAAAACTAAAATTTCGGATTGTTACACTCTCCCCCTTTAAAAGGAATTTCGTCCCCGAAATTTCACTATGGTCTTAAGCCTAGAAATACTTAGCATTATTCATCAGTCTATAAGATGTTCGCAGATTATTCATATACAAACTCTGATTCGGTTACTACTCGAATACATGACTTTCCTTCCACACAAGTATTGCTCACACGACTTTCTAGTGCATATTCTGATTAGGCTTCTCTATTCTTCTTACATAGCCGTAAACTATGATAGAAAATTTTGGTTCCACATTAAGAACCCTTATCAAGTGTTCGCCGTCAAAAATCAGGTGATAAATCCTTATTTGAATGGTGTGAGACATCTCAAGTCATGTACTCGAATCTTGGTTTGAAAACTATATGAGAATGGTAAATGATCTACGCACAACCTACGTACTTGTATTATCAATCCTCACCAATATTAATTCTATTTCTGCTAAAATTATCTATGAAACCATTTCATAAAAATTCCGACTTAGGTTATAAGACGATACAACTTTATTTATGAAACCCTTTCTTAGAATCACTTTACTTTATAACTTGTGTAATACCCTCCTACATCTTAAGAGTATATACAAAACATTTAATTCTTAATTATGTTCACTTTTGACTATTCAGATGTATGTCCAAAATAATTTTGGACGTAAAACTAAATCGACTGATATGACCTCTTTACCCATTTGGTCTGGTAAGGGGGTAAGAATAGTGGAATGCTGGTATCCAAACTCTATCCTAGAATATACTTTTCTTTAGACACTCAGAGGTAAAAATGTTTATTATCCGGCCCACTAACATCAAGTAATTTTTAACTTCTTAGATGTTAAAATTAAAAGACACGGTTTAATAAAGCAAAGTTTACTAAACCTTCTTACTAAATTTTACCCAATCACAAGATCATTAATTAACCCATTTCAACTCAAGGTACCTTTATATTTTGGAAACTTAAGAGTCAAATACCTGGATATTTATTTCAAAATAAACTTTTGAAATGATACTATATAATTTTTATCCATAACACACACACACACATGTGTGTGTATAGTCCGAGTAACCCCAAAATGAAACCAAGAAACCAGGTACTATCAAAGAGTATTATATATTCCCTTACCAAGAAAGTAATACTTAAGAGAAATATCTACCTACCGGATACATCCCTTACGCATTTTTAGTTATTTTTGAGCCACTCGAACCAATTAATTTACAAAACACATTTTCTTTTCAAATCCCTTTTTGAAACAATACTATATATATATATATATTTCTAGCTAAAAAATTTCAACGAAATATCTAATTCCAATTTTCTTTGGATTCTTTCGGATTCGAACTCTTTTTGACTGTACAATGATAAAGAGAATAATTTACTAAGTGCACAATTCCATTTGCCTAAGCAAACATCCGATCGTCAATTAGAGGATTATTCGGATCACCACCAAACAAATCGAGACTCTTTCTCTGAACCAATCCAAATAAAATTTAACTTTTCTTCAAAATTTTCTCTTCCAAATGTATTTATACTTAAAAATGTTTTTAGGTAAACAATTGCCACTATTTCCTAAAAAACTTATACTTTAAACCATTTCAAGTAAAAGTAATACTTTTTATCCCATAAATCATTTGAAATAATAATATACATATTTCCTTTTGTATACCAAATCATGCTTTTGGGACTTAATCAAAATCCGATTTTACCCAAACAAATGTATAGCCCAATTCCTTTTTAAAATACTTACATTCATAAATATCTTCAAATAATAATATTATTATTATCTTAAAACTTTGAAAACCATTTTCTAAAACCACTAGGATTTTAAGTCCTCAAAAATCATTTTTAACCATATTCTTATAACCCAATTTTAGAAATCATCCTTATAAATTATTTCTCAAATATTTAATTCAAAATATTTTATCTTTAATAAACAAATTTTATCAAAACCAAATTCTATACCAATGGTAACAACAAACACCTTATACTCAAATTGTGAAATTTAATTCACAAGGTGTTAGTTTCAATGTTCCCACAATTTGTATCTACCCAACTTATGTTATGAAAAGGAAGATTTTAGATTGATCAATAAACAATAGTCGATGCTCAGAACTGGACGAGCATGAATAATCGAATCCTAGATGATAATGATGGAATATTATCATTTCCTATCAAGCAAACACAATCAGAATAACTACATTAAATTTCTTTGAAAAAAATTATTCTTTTATATATATAAAATATATACTTAAAATTTATTTTATTTACCCAATTAAAACAATATTGTGCCGATTGGCCTTGTTAAGTGTTTAAAAATTCCTATTGATAAAGTGGGTCAGACGCATCAAGTAGAATTCATAAACTACTCAACAGATCAAACAACACGATATAAAATAGTTTTATAAAATTAACAAATACGCGCTCTTATATATATATATACTCTCAAACTCATTCTAGGATATTACTAATCTCATCTCTAATCAGTTACTCATTCTAGGGCATTACTAATGCTATCTATAGTAAGTTTGGCCCACCAAGGTCTTAGTGTTCGCTCAACCTAAGCTCTAATACCACGTGTAACGATGCATCTTTACGAACTTTAAAAATCGACACTGATACATCCACGGTATTCATGTGTCGAATATCCAAATGCTGGAAAAATAAATTGTTGGGGTTAAAGAAATAAAAGACAGAATAGAATCACACATCATGATGAGAAAAATATATAATATACACTTGATCATTGCAAAAGAAAATCAGCTTTATTATATATACATAACACAAATCAAAGCACACTAAACTATCATTAGCCCTGGACAGTTTGAACAACCTACTATACTTTCTGATAGATACATACATAATCAAGAACAAAAAAAATAGCAGAAGAATATAAGATACGTGAATACATCATAGAGAATTCACCTCGTTTCCTAAAAGCTCCAAAGTATCCAGCTAAATCTAGAATACATGCTTGGGCTGACCCGAGCATTATAGGAAGACAATGCCCAGGTTATTCTGGTAAAACTAGCATGAGAAACTCAAATCACAAGGAATTTTATTTGTTATAATTGTAAAATCCTTTAAAATCAAAGGTACCTCGTAAGACCATGCTGCACATAAACACGAATGAGTTTTTACCTTACGATAACCAAAATATTTATATCAGAAGATGTTATAATAATGCCTAAGGGTGAAAATAATAATAATCAATTAGTTGTGACGCTCCTGAGTGTACATCACAACAATATTAGGTATATAAAACCGACAAGGCATGTCCTCTAATTGTGTAGGATTCAATGGAGGTGCCCTCCATACTTTAGGAATGGTTCTCCTACTCAAAGATCGGAGATATCCTTCCGAAGCAGCATACATCCCTAGTGATGTACCATAGGAAAAACGTAGCTAGTCTCGCTAAGATTGAGTCGCTCCATGCACGCATAATAACTAACGGTAACATCTAGGTGGAGATGACTATACCCTTTAGGTTTGCCAACCCTATGGCCATGCCTCCTATCTCTGGTTTTAGTCATTACCACTGATGAGACTACGTTCGGCGTTCCAGCTCATGCAACGCCATCAAAATAGATCATGTAATCCCACATGGATTCTCGTACCCTAAAGGATCTCGGAATCATACATGGGTTCCAATATCCAAAATAGATCACAGATTCGCACATGAATTCTCATACCCCAATGGGTCTCGGATCCACACATTAATTCCACATCTCAATAGATTATGAAAAACCCTCTATATAACCGTTTCTGGTTTTTGGACTAGTTATGGTATGAGTCATCTCTTACGAGTACACTCCCCTGCTTACTGGGTGCTCCAAAAACCAATCGTTGATTTTACAGAATGCTCAGTACAGCTTCTTTAGGAAATAATTAGACAACACATAAGAGCAAGGATCACCCCCTAACCATTAAGTGGACAGACTCCTCATCATTTGTCCTAGAAGAACAAAACGAGTTTATACGTAGAGTATAACACCACCGACGATGACTGTACCATATAATTTTCGTGTTTCTCTAAGATATTTTCAGAGTTAAACTCCTTCGGTGTTAAGTAGGAAATACTACTGTAACACCAAAATTAAGAAGAATTGTATATTTAGGCCAAGATTTAATAGTCATTTATTTAATTATCAAATAAAGAAACATTCGAACATATGATATATTTCCCATGGAAATCACTAAGCTTTTTAAAATTTATCTTTTATAAATTAAATCTCTTTTCAAAATATTTATCAAAATATTCATATAATTATCAAGCAGGTATAAGTATATTCACAAACCATTCCTTTCAAAACTTGGTTGACCTTTTTCATATACTTATAAAATAGTATAAGTATATTTTCAAAACACTTAGAAAGATTTTCTATTTCAAAATCATATTAAAATGATCAAAACCAAATATTATTTAACAGAGATATGAATAACCTAAAATGCCATTCCTTTTCATAAATCTCTTTTATTTTGTAAATAAATATCTCCTTTATAAATTTCCAATCTATTTGTAAATTTCTTTATAAATTTCTAATCTATTTATAAAATACTCTTTATAAATCTAAAATCCCCATTTATAAAAACTTCCCCTTTTAAGATCTCTAAAACCCATTTATATACACTTTTATAAATATACCAAAATCGTTTATAAAATTCTTACCCAATTTCGAAATCTCTTTTCAATTTATAAAACTTTATTTTTGACTTTCCTTATTTTAAAACAGAACTTCTTCTCCAAATTTCAAAATCCCTTTCCAATTTGTAAAACCTGTTGATTAATCTTTTTTATTAGATAAAACCCTTTTAAGATCATCCATTTAAAACAATTCCTTTTATAAACAAATTCATTATCTAATTATAATGAATAAAATCTTTAGTATTATAAAAATGTAACCTTAAATATTTTTAATCATAAAATAACTAATTAACTCCAAAAATATTAATATAACAAATTATCTTTATAATAATATTAATATAAAAATAAATCAACTTTTAAAACAATATTAATATAATAGTACATTAAAATTTAAACATTATTAATCTACTAATAATAATGATAAATAACTTTAAAACAATATTATGATAGAAATAAAATTTTAAACAATATTATTATAAAAATAAATAAACTTTTAAGATATTAATAATATAACAAATAACTTTGAAATAAAATAATCAACTTTAAAATATAAAATAATAATTTCAAATAATTAACTTTAAATAATAATTTAACTTTGATACAGTAATTAACGTTTAACATAATAATTAACTTTGGAACAAATTATTATAATAAATTTTAAATAATATTAAAGTGTAAAATAAGTTTAAACCATATCTAGATTATGATTTAATAATTTTAAATAATATTAATAATAAAAATAATGTACTTTAAAACATTGTTAAAAAATTAATTATTATATAAATACTTTACTAAAATAATAATTATACAAAACATTTATTATTGTTTAAGATTTAAATCCATAGCTTTCTAATTCGGAAAGAAGCTTAATGATCACAATGTTACTTAACAACTACTTTTCTTAACCTATCCCATAGGGCCACGGATGATCGCACTTTCGAGTGATTCAATAGACTCTAATAATTCGTTTTCAATCTGAAATCACAATTCGTTTTCAATTGCTTCTAAACAATTGGAATTCTCTCTTAGTACCATGATCAAAATGAACTCCCGACTCCATCATCTCTTCCAAATGGATGTTCCAATACCTTCTTGTCATTTTTCACGCGCTTTTTTATAGAAATAACTAATTGTTCCTACGGAACCTTATAATGAGGTTGACCATTGATACATAGTCCGAACTATTAATTTTTTTTATTACTTTCTTCATTTTTTTACTTAACAAAACTAGAAAGGAAAAAGAAAAAATTAAACAAGCTACCATATCATTCAATTTAACTTCCCAAGTTAATTACTGGCATTTGCATAATCATCATTTATGTCAACAATTAACCATCACTGCTTAACATATTACTTATTTAAATAGGCATATCAAGTAATGATATATAATTAGATGTTCAAATCTATAAAATAGCAGAATGAAAATTTATTCTACCAATTAAATGACTAGTTAATTTAATTAGCGGAATGACGATTTATTCTGCTAAAAGGGTGTTAAAATTACCAGATTCAATTCATTTTAGCAGTACGGTATTTATTTGGTCAAATAGATAACACCCATTACTTATAATTAATTATACTACGTTATTATCAAAATTAACATAATGATAATCGAGAAATATTTATTTATTATTAAATTATACTACATCAAACTATATAATAAGTCACATTAAAGTTTTGTACTCGCTATTACGAGTCCAACGCAAATATCTGGAGGTTAATCGGATTTCAAACGAATGAGATATGGTTTTTCAAAGTTTTAAAAACACTTAAAACTTATTGAAATTTGAAATATAAATTTCTCACCAAAATTCAAATGGGCCAAGCCGCTTCCGATTGGAATAGTATCTCCTTCCCCAACTCTCCACTCCCATTCGCAAGAAAAAAATGAAGCCCAAATGTGCACATATCCGTGCACATGCATCACTCATCCTCGCCTCCTTTCGTCCATCCAACCACACCGCCAATTCCGCCATACAAAGCTCATCCTACTACACCCCACTACCACGGCTCCGGTCCCCCTCAGCAATTTTTGACCTCCTAGGTGTTTTTTGGTTTCGTAAAGAAACCCAACCTCAAACCCAATGCACGTGACCCCTTATCCATAACCGGACTCTGTCAAAATCCTCCACCTAGTGCGTCTCTCCAAGCCTGAGCCAATGCCCCTCTCCGTACAACCCTTCGACGACCAAATCTCCTCCAAATCTAAATCCTAGTTTTCAACTTCCATCAATGACACTCACCAAATGATACCAAACTTACACCAAAAATACTACGACCATCCACGACCAAATGACGTGAACGACGTCGATCAATTTGGCTTGAATCGAGAGAATTTAATTTTTGATGTTTTGAACAATATTTTCCCTCTTTTAAAAATATTACAATATCTCGTTCCATTCTCGATGAGATCGAACGCGGTCAGTTTTTAAAAATACTAGAGGTTGATACGAACAACTTTCTAGTTGAACGATTGGGTTGAAAGTGGGTAGATTGTAAGGAATTGTTTTTTGAAAGAAGGATGGACATTTTCTTAGTTTTATAGGAAATCAAAAATGAAATCAAAACTGAAGAAGAAGAAGCCTCTTCTTCCCTGAGTACATATATATACACATGCTAACCCACTTCAACATCAAGTTGACCAAGTTTTAAATTGAGGTAAGAAAATGAATGGGGACAAGGGAGACAAGAGCAGGAAAGGGGAAGGGAGAAAAATGAATGGTGCTTCTGTGTATGGATTTATTTTGATTTTGAATTGATTTCGATACCCCTTCACACAATACTACGTTCGCATACGTGCTGCAAATGATAGAAAATTAAATACGAGTGCATACAGAATTGTGATGCGATCACAAAACAAGAATAAAATACATGGGTTACAAGTCTTGTTAAATTTTCAAAAATGACAACTTACGACGTAAAAAGTGTCAATCAAAATTTTAAATATTTTCCAAATTAAAAGTAATGGAAAAATTCTATAAATTAAATTTAAAATTACGTCATCAAAATTCAAAAAATTGTTTGAAACAGATTTTGCAACAAAAATCTCAAATCAAAAATTTAAAACTAATTAAATATTGCAAAAATCAAAGTGATAAAATTCCAGATCGTTACACTATGCCATGTGGTTGCCCAAAATCAAACTACAGTTTTCACACTTAAATTCAATAGTACTCTCAAGTCATAATACTACTATATGTCATTACCTTGAGATCTTAGATTTTGATTAAGTTATATAACCTATAGAAGACTCTCATTGAGTCATTCTTTGATTGTTCCAAACAACAACAAGTACGTAACCACTTGCTTTTCACCATGGTCATGAGTAAATCACCATCCATCGTATAGATAGCTTGACGTACACTAGTCTTCACAGATGTATCATATTTTTTTCTTGATACTTCTTAATTAGAAACATCTAAGTATGTGTATGTCAATTCAATACGCATGGTTACGAACACGTTCGTAACTACGATCGATAAAATATTTCTTCTAAGGATTTCCTACCTATATATGTTTAATGTATTTAATTCATTGTTTATATTTATATATATGATGACATCATTTTGAACAAGATTCATTTATAAGAGTTGAGTTACATAATAAATTATATAATTTCCCCTAGGTCATACTAAAAACTCTATTAATCTTCTACTTCAACTCAGAGACAATTATAGTGATTGGCGCCCAATGATTAGACTAGGAAAGGCATTACTGAATGGGTATATGATATTATTATACTATATCCACTTTTCAATTACGGCTCCTCGTTACCATTATACCTCGTATTTTTGGAAAAAAATTAAAAGAGACATTTTAGTCATTTTAAACATAAGGGGAAAATGTTAATTTTATAAATAATTGCATTGGCAATGAGACTTATGCCATTGCAACCGACTCCTTTTTCTGATCAGAACAGTGTATAAGTTTGTACGAATTGGGATCCAGACGAGAGATATAAACATTTTTCTGAAAACGGGTTTTGAAATTCAAATTTTAAGCGTGCTTAGCCTATTTAGGATGAATGACATTTGGTTCTGGATATATATATATATATATATGGCTCATTCAAATTTCAGAATAATAAATATTCGTACATTTTCTTCTTCCTCTTCCTCTCTTAGAATACCTATTCTTAAATCAAATTTCAAAAACTAAAATCAAATATTCATCAAATTACATAAATAAATAGCCGTGGTTATCTATTGATATAAATTTTTTGAAGGGACACGCAAATTTAAGGGCGGTTTCAATTCTCAACAGCGAAGGATTATTGCTTTGGCTCTTCAATTTGGGGATAACAAATCATAGTGAGCAGGTTTTATCTAGTTTGACACTTACTTGACCAAACCAATAAGGTATTGTGATTTGTATGGGCTAGGGTTAGAAATTAAAATTCTTATTTGTTGATTAAGTTTATGGTAAGTAATTAAAATTAATTGAAGTTGAATTAGAATATAAATTCAATGAATTTGATTAAGATATGAAGTGATTTCATAAACAATGGAAATAAGACTTTATCTTGGTTATACATGGCTTAAAGACCATTGTGACGCCCCACCTCTATACCCACGCTAACCAAGGACACTACAGGGTAATGCCGTCAACTAACACGGAGAATAAGGCTGGTTGGGAGCGACCATCTATAGCCTTGCTCTAACTATCTATTGAATACATCAACAATAGTCATACCAAGCAGGTCGACATATCCAATGAATACTTAAAACAAAACCATATGTGGTTGGAGGATCTATCAGAACATAATATAACAACTCAAATGTAATATACATCACAGGACAGTAGATCATCATATACACATATATTGCTACATAACAGAGTATACGAACTAATACATGTCAAGTGGTATAGCAAACCACAATATACAGACGATTCCAAATGAATACATATCAGAGTTACAATAAAAAGGACTACACAAAAGGCTATAATAAAAAGGAACAAGCTGGGTAGTCCATGCGGAAGCAAAATAGGCTAAGTCGAAGAGCACCTAACCTGAAACATCTCGGTCAGACCCGAGTACAAAATACACGGGTCAGTCTAGCTAAACAAATCAGTTAGATAAACTGAACAACAATAACCTGCAAGGTCACAATGTATAACAAATATCTCTAAAAGAGATAACACAATCATCTAACAAAAGATGAATCATATCATAACAAACCTCATATCATCGGCAACACACCAAAACAAAGGATAGGAATATCCCAAAACAAGCCATAAAGGCAACTAACAAATATCAATGAAGGTAACACAAGTTCCATAAGGTAATCGCTACATATCATGCGGCTCAAAAAGACCAACACCGAAGGGCGATACCTAGGGAATATACATATCAATGAAAACATCATAAAATTTGCACGTGCTCAGTACTATACAAACAAGGATCCATGAGCCCGAAGACTCCAAACCCAAATATCACTCGAGCAGCTCATAAAGACCTAACTCCGAAAGCGATACAATAGGGCAACAAACCCGAAGGCACAAACCCGAAGGTACAAACCCAAAGGCAACATACCCGAAGGCAACATACCCGAAGGCAACAAACCTGAAGGTGCAAACCCGAAGGCAACACACCCGAAGGCAACAAACCGTAGTGGTGAAGCTCCGGAGGCCCAGTACTGGACACCACTAACTGGCAGAATGTGTCATAACTCTCAAAAAGGAATCCGAAAAGTGGTAACGTGAGTCCCATAACCACTCATTTGCACTAAACGGTTTACTATCCGTTAGTTAATTTCACACTCAAAGCAGTACAAAGTTCACCTCATCTCATTGGTAAACCAGACCAAAAGGCCAAAACGATCCATCGAATAGGTCGGGAATTAATCGGAAAGACAAACGCATGGATTCATGGTCCGTGTTTTACCTAACCATTTAATCTCCCTTCCACTCCGCTCGAAGTGTGAAATTGTGTATGTGCGTTTTAAATAGAATTTAAGAATTTGAGAAGGAAACTTTTAATACGATTTAGAGGGATTATTTATAAAAACCCATGAACGAAGTCAAAAATAAGTTATCAAAGCCAAAGATGCAATGACAACCACCAAGAACCAACTTGAATCGATAAGATTTGGAAAACCAATCAAAATGAGCAAAAATAGGCAAAACAGAAAAATAGGACCAGGTCGGTCGGCCGGCTACAGAGCTCAGCCGGCTGGCCAGAAGCAGAAAAATGCTCGGGGTAGCAGGTCGGTCGACCGGCTACAGGGCTCGGTCGGCCGAATTGCAATTTTCTACAGTTCCTGCCCTATTTCATCCATGCACAAACTCTTCCAAAATGCAATCGGTCGAGCAATGGACCTAAGGAGCCTTATCCAATAGATACCCCAGCTCCATTAACTCTCCGATTCGCCACCAAAAACATGTTCAAACATTAAAGTTAGGATCTTTAAGAATTGAACCCAAACACTTAAAATTTGGATATTCACCAATTCAATCCAAACCAAAAGCAAGTGCATATGAACAAGTGCTAGGAGTTCGTACCCATCACCCATGATATCAAGAGGAGTAGATGTGAGTTCAAAACTCGCCTTCTATCTCAAAACAAAGAAGAAGAAGCTCAAATACGAGAAGGAGACTAACTATTCTTCACTTCAACTCTACAAGCTTCAATCTAAGAATAAAACACATATTTCCAAAATTAGGTTTAGGAACTTCAGAAACTGAAGAGGAGAAGAGTTGGAGAAGATGAAGAAGAGGCTTACCAATATCCTCTCTTTGATCTTGGAGCAAGAATTCCAGTTGCAAGAAGAAACTAGGGCTAGGAATTTCTAATTCCTCTTCCTTTCCCCCATTCTCAGTTTTTAGTTTAAGTTTGGAGGTGAAAATGAGTGAATGGAAAAAGATGGGCTGAGCTAGGGTACTTAGTTAGCTAGTGGGCTGAACCCAAACCTAAAACCCAACTAGAAAAAGTAGCAAAATTCAACTTACTCCAAACATATCAAAGCTTATATTCAAAATGATCGCAAACTCCATTTTGGACTCAATGGAGTCGGTTTCGAGTTCCAAATCGGCCATTTGCAAAAAGTAACATTTCTGACCTAAAAATCCAACTAACGACGCTATATTTAGATAAAACATTTAAATATAAAATCGTTAAATATGCGGGTTGTTACAGATCTCCCCTCCTTACAAAATTGCGTCCCTGCAATTCCTAGAGACGATACTTGTAGCAACTACATATAAACAACGTTCAAAAGAAAGGGAAATAAGCTTGAGATGAAAAGATATCCTCACCGTTGCCAAGCAAGGATAGAAAACCCGGATAAGATCGCTCGATATACTCTCCAGTTTCCCAAGTACAGTCATTGGGACTAGCGGACCATTGAACTTTAACGAGCGGCACGTCCTTGTTTCGAAGGTGTCGCACCTCTGTGTCAAGTATGCGAATAGGGTGCTGTACAATAGATAAGTTCGGTGAGAACTCAAGCTCTTGCAAATCAGGAGAATCAATAACAGAATCCGACTCCCGAAGACACTTCCGAAGTTGAGAGACGTGAAACACGTCATGAATGCCAGATAAATGAGCTGTCAGTGAAACTCTATAAGCCACAGGGCCAATACATTCAGTAATAGAAAATGGTCCTATAAAGCGAGGAGCCAATTTCCCAGTCGTACTGAAACGCATAACCCCCTTCAAAGGAGAAACACGAACAAAGACAAGATCACCAACTGAGAACTCGAGAGGCTTCCTATGGTTATCAGCGTAGGACTTCTGGCGGCCCTGTGCCTCTTTCATTCTCAACCGAATAAGATCAATCTTCTCGGAAGAATCACGAACAAAATCTGGACCAAGAATAAGCTTCTCCCCAGATTCCAACCAACAAGAAGGTGATCGACATGATCTTCCTTATAAAGCTTCGAAAGGAGCCATACCGATACTAGACTGAAAACTATTATTGTAGGAGAACTCTACAAGAGGTAGGTGATCTTCCCATCTACCACCGAAATCAAAAATACAAATACGAAGAAGATCTTCCAAGATACGATTTACCCGTTCAGTCTGTCCGTCAGACTGCGGATGATAAGCTATGCTAAAATTAAGCTTTGTTCCCAAAGCTTGCTGAAGACTCTTTCAAAAATGACTCGTGAATAAGGGATCATGATCACTCACAACAGAACTAGGAACACTGTGAAGTCTCACGATTTCCTGGACATATAACTTAGCCAAATGCGAAGCAGTCCTATTATAGTTAATAGGGATAAAATGAGCAGACTTAGTGAGGCGATCAACAATAACCCAAATGCTAGAATGGCTTGATCTCGAACGAGGTTGGCCGTCAATGAAATCCATAGAAATCTGATCCCATTTCCATAATGGAATCTCTAGAGGCTGAAGAAGACCTGAAGGACGCTGATGTTCGGCCTTCATACGCTGACAAGTTATGCAATTACGCACATAACTCTCCATATCGCGCTTCATGCCTTCCCAATAATAAAGATGACGCATATTCGCATACATCTTACTACTACCAGGATGAATGGTATACTTAGAACGGTGACAGTCGTCAAGAATGTCATGCCTAAGTGCAAAATCAAAAGGCACAAAAAGATGGCTCTTCTTGCGAAGACACCCATGAGAATCAATGCTGAAATCCCACAATGCCTCATCACAGGATCCAGACTCACAAAGCTGAATAAGATGCAACAAATCAAGATCACGCCGTTGGGCATCGGCAATACGATCCAATAAAATGGGTCGAGCTCCCAAACTAAATAATAGAATAGGAGAATCAGAAGATGAACCTCGATCACGAATTTCACAAAAAGATAGAGTCTCAAGAATATCCCATTCGACAAGCATCATGGAAAGCCGAATGTTTGCGACTAAGCGCATCAGCAACACGATTACTCTTTCCAGGGTATACTGGATATCAAAGTCATAAGAAGCAAGAAACTCGAGCCAACGCTGTTGTCTCATATTGAGTTCCTTCTGAGTGAACAAATACTTCAAGGATTTATGATCGGTATAGAGAATGAAGCGCTCGCCCAATAAATAGTGTCGCCAAATCTTCAAGGCAAAGACAATGGCGGCTAACTCAAGATCGTGAGTGGCATGGCAAACTTCATTCGAACGCAGTTGCCTAGAAGCATAAGCAACTACCAGATCCTTCTGCATAAGAACAGCACCGATACCACTACCACAAGCATCGGTGTAGACAACAAGATCATGATTCCCCTCGGGAACCACCAAAACAGGAGCATCAGTGAGAAGTTCCTTCAATGTCTGAAAGGAAGCTTCACACTTGTCGGACCAAATAAAACGAATGTCTTTCCGAGTAAGGCTAGTGAGAGGAAGCACAACATGGGAAAAATCCTTAATGAACCGACGGCAATAACCCGCCAATCCAAGGAAACTATGAATCTCATGAACATTCTCAGGCCTCTTCCAATCCTGGATGGCTTCGATCTTTGAGGGATCGACAGAAATGCCATCGGAAGATACAACATGGCCTAAGAACTTAACCCTATTCTCCCAAAAATGGCACTTGGAGAATTTGGCTCTAAGCTGATGATGACGGAGAGTACTCAAGACAATTCTCAAGTGATTAGCATGCTCGGCTTCAGACTTAGAATAAATAAGGATATCATCAATGAAGACAAGGACAAACTTATCGAGATATTCCTGGAATACCCGATTCATGAGATCAACAAAGAAAGGAGGAGCGTTCGTCAAACCGAACGGCATAACGAGCCACTCAAAAGAACCATAACGAGTGCGAAAAGCTGTAAGAGGTATGCTATCCTCCGCGACTCGTAATTGATGAAAACCTGTGGCAAGGTCAAGCTGAGAAAAGACCTTAGCACCACTCAATAGATCGAACATATCATCGATCCTAGGCAATGGATACCTATTCCTAATGGTTAACTCGTTAAGCTTGCGATAGTCAATGCAAAGCCTTAGAGTTCCATCGAATTTCTTCACGAAGACAACCGCGGATCCCCACGGAGAAAAACTGGACGGAATCAACTGCTTGGACTCAAGCTCTAAAAGCTGTTTCTTGAGTTCCTCATTTTTCCTTGTAGACAACCTCGTGGGAGGACGACTAACTGGCTGCACGCCTGGAATGAGATCAATGCGGAACTCAATTGCCCGCTTGGGTGGCAAACCCGAAACAGGCTCAAAAACATCAGCAAAGTCGCAAGCAATAGGAATACGAGATATGTCATCATCATCTCGCGTGTCAAGAGAATATAAAGCCATTTCGGAATTATCCACATCCTGAAGAACAAGAGATAGCTGAGTAGGCGAATCCGGATGTCGAAGATACAAAATTCTCTCCGAACAAATAATCCTGGCATCATATCTCATTAGCCAGTCCATTCCCAAAATCATATCAAATCCTAGACAAGAAATAACGTGCAGATTCGCACAAAAAGAAAAGTCATATAAAACAATCTCAACATTATCACAAAGCATACTAAGGGTCGCGGATCCCCCAATAGTATTCACAATCCTTAAAGAAGTAACCAAACAAGAAACATCCAAAGATAAATCATCAATGAGCTACTTCGATACGAAGGAATGTGAAGCACCCGTATCGGAACGAACTCGAATACTATGATCATGAAATAAAATAGAACCTTCCAAAATAGATGGAGATATACCTTTGGGCTGAGAAAGACCTTTAGAAGCCTTAGCAGCATAAAGCTTGCTAGACTTGGAACCAGCCAGAACAGTAGGGCAAGTCGAAACATGATGTGCTTCCTTCTTGCAATAACGGCAGAAGAGAGGCTTGGAACAAGCTCGAATCATATGATCAGGAGAACCACAATTGAAACACTTTCGAATGAAAGGTGTTCCAGAAGACTGAGGCTGAGAACTAGAACCACCAGTCTTTTTCTTCTTAGAAGGAAAAGACCTGGACTTCTGGAATGGAAACTGCTTCTTGTTGGGGTTCTTGGAAACCTCAACATCAACATCACTATCACACTCCTTCTCGACGGTCTCGAGATGAAATGCCAAATCAACCAACTCCTCAAAAGAAAGCTTAAGCTGGAGCAACAAAGACTTCTTAAGATACTTCTTAAGACCAGAGACAAACTTCAAATTCTTCTTATAAGAAGTGCTAATGAATTTAAGACCATACTTAGATAAAGCCTCGAATGATGCAACATACTCAGAAACAGAAGATTTTCCTTGCTTCAACTCAAGGAAGCGACGGGTCAATAAAACTTTTTCAGATTCAGGAACGAACTTGAGTTTAAATCGCTCCCGAAACTGAGTCCAAGAAAGAGTAGACTCATCAATTTCGGCTACAAGAAGCTCATACCAATCAAGAGCATGCTCTTGTAATAAGTTAGAAGTTACGAGAACTCTATCATGGTCAGAAAGATCCATACGAGAGACGATACGCTCGCACGTGCGAAACCAAGCTTGGACTTCGAGAACAGACTCGGAGCCCTAAACGGCTTCCCTCCAAGATGAGAAAAATCGCTGCACAGACGTGCAAAGGCAGACTTGCGAGGTGGAGAAACTCAAGGAGGAACTGGAGGCTGAGTGCTTCTAAATAACTCCAAAAACTGATCAGCATACATACAAGCGCCATCCGGATGTGAGCCACTGGATTTCACAGCATCCGAACGTCGTCCCCTGCCTCTTCCAGCCATACGCTGAAAGTAAGATAAGAACAAGATTATTCACAAGGTAGATAATCCACGATGGAATACTACGGAATAAAATACATTCCTAGACGTATTCCCACACTACCTACCCTTGATGGTAGAAGGAATAGAGAGACACGATGATTCAAAGATTTGTTTCACTTATACACTCTGATGTATCGTAATATGTGCATCTATTCTGTGTTTATCATACTTTGTTCTGAACTCAGCTCTGATACCACGCTGTGACGCCCCACTTCTATACCCACGCTAGCCAAGGACACTACAGAGTAATGCCGTCAACTAACATGGAGAATAAGGCTGGTTGAGAGCGACCATCTATAGCCTTGCTCTAACTATCTATTGAATACATCAACAATAGTCATACCAAGCAGGTCGACATATCCAATGAATACTTAAAACAAAACCATAGGTGGTTGGAGGATCTATCAAAACAGAATATAACAACTCAAATGTAATATACATCACAGAACAGTAGATCATCATATACACATATATTGATACATAACAGAGTATACAAACTAATACATGTTAAGTGGTATAACAAACCACAATATACAGACGATTCCAGATGAATACATATCAGAGTTACAATAAAAAGGACTACACAAAAAGCTATAGCAAAAAGGAACAAGCTGGGTAGTCCATGCGGAAGCAAAATAGGCTAAGTCCAAGAGCACCTAACCTGAAACATCTCGGTCTGACCCGAGTACAAAATACACGGGTCAGTCTAGCTAAGCAAATCAGTTAGATAAACTGAACAACAATAACCTGCAAGGTCACAATGTATAACAAATATCTCTAAAAGAGATAATGCAATCATCTAACAAAAGATGAAACATATCATAACAAACCTCATATCATCGGCAACACAACAAAAAAAAGGATAGGAATATCCCAAAACAAGCCATAAAGGCAAATAACAAATACCAATGAAGGTAACACAAGTTCCATAAGGTAATCGCTACATATCATGCGGCTCAAAAAGACCAACACCGAAGGGCGATACCTAGGGAATATACATATCAATGAAAACGTCATAAAATTTGCACGTGCTCAGTACTGTATAAACAAGGATCCTTGAGCCCGATGACTCCAAACCCAAATATCACTCGAGCGGCTCATAAAGACCTAACTCCGAAAGCGATACAATAGGGTAACAAACCCGAAGGCACAAACCCGAAGGTACAAACCCGAAGGCAACATACCCGAAGGCAACATACCCGAAGGCAACAAACCTGAAGGTACAAACCCGAAGGCAACACACCCGAAGGCAACAAACCGTAGTGGTGAAGGTCTGGAGGCCCAGTACTGGACACCACTAACTGGCAGAATGTGTCATAACTCTCAAAAAGGAATCGGAAAAGTAGTAACGTGAGTCCCATAACCATTCGTTCGCACTAAACGGTTTACTATCCGTTAGTTAATTTCACACTCAAAGCAGTACAAAGTTCACCTCATCTCATTGGTAAACCAGACCAAAATGCCAAAACGATCAATCGAATAGGTCGGGAATTAATTGGAAAGACAAATGCATGGATTCATGGTCCGTGTTTTACCTAACCATTTAATCTCCCTTCCACTCCGCTCGAAGTGCGAAATTGTGTATGTGCGTTTTAAATAGAATTTAAGAATTTGAGAAGGAAACTTTTAATACGATTTAGAGGGATTATTTATAAAAACCCGTGAATGAAGTCAAAAATAAGTTATCAAAGCCAAAGATGCAATCACAACCACTAAGAACCAACTTGAATCGATAAAATTTGGAAAACCAATCAAAATGAGCAAAAATAGGCAAAACAGAAAAATAGGAGCAGGTCGGTCGGCCGGCTACAAAGCTCGATCGGCTGGCCAGAAGCAGAAAAATGCTCGGGGTAGCAGGTCGGTCGACCGGCTACAGGGCTCGGTCGGCCGAACTGCAATTTTCTACAATTCCTGCCCTATTTCGTCCAAGCACAAACTCTTCCAGAATGCAATCGGTCGAGCAATGGACCTAAGGAGCCTTAGCCAATACATACCCCTGCTCCATTAACTCTCTGATTCGCCACCAAAAACATGTTCAAACATCAAAGTTAGGATCTTTAAAGAATTGAACCCAAACACTAAAAATTTGGATATTCTCCAATTCAGTCCAAACCAAAAACAAGTGCATATGAACAAGTGCTAGGAGTTCATACCCATCACCCATGATATCAAGAGGAGTAGATGTGAGTTCAAAACTCACCTTCTATCTCAAAACAAAGAAGAAGAAGCTCAAACACAAGAAGGAGACTAACTACTCTTCACTTCAACTCTACAAGCTTCAATCTAAGAATAAAACACATATTTCCCAAATTAGGTTTAGGAACTTCAGAAATTGAAGAGGAGAAGAGTTGGAGAAGATGAAGAAGAGGCTTACCAATATCCTCTCTTTGATTTTGGAGCAAGAATTCAAGTTGCAAGAAGAAATTAGGGCTAGGAATTTCTAATTCCTCTTCCTTTCCCCCATTTTCAATTTTTAGTTTAAGTTTGGAGGTGAAAATGAGTGAACGGAAAAAGATGGGCTGAGCTAGGGTATTTAGTTAGCTAGTGGGCTGAACCCAAACCCAAAACTCAACTAGAAAAGGTAGCAAAATTCAACTTACTCCAAACATATCAAAGCTTATACTCAAAAAGATCGTAAACGCCATTTTGGACTCAATGGAGGTGGTTTCGAGTTCCAAATCGGCCATTTGCAAAAAGTAACATTTCAGACCTAAAAATCGGACTAACGACGCTATATTTAAATAAAACATTTAAATATAAAATCGTTAAATATGCGGGTTGTTACAACCGTATAAATGTGGATGAAATTAGGCAAAATGTATTTTTGAAAATAATGTGAATAAGCAAGAGAGTAAATTTTAATTTTAATACACACACAAATGTGTGTGCCTGTGTGGAATATATTTTATTCTCAATAGAAAAATGAAGTTATTTTGATTTTGTGTGGGCCAAATACCCTATAAAGACGATTGGAATATTTTGGCGTATATAAACGAAGCTAGTGTGCACGCGCGCGTGTGTTAGATGATTACATAGTACATAGTATATGGGATCGAGTAAGAGTTTTTTTAGATGATTACATAGTACAGATTGAATGTAATAAATACATATATTGGTGGTGGTAGATATGATTGAGTATTTGATGCATTCGATGTTTTTGGTTGATCGATGTATGGATTAAATGTGGTATCATTGATACTCGATATTACTTGATGAGTGATTGTTTAGTATGGCATGGTGTTGTCTAAACGCGGTTATACATGTCACTATCCATGTAAGGTTTAATGTGGCATGGTGGTGTCTGAACATGGGTATCTGTATCGCTCTCCATGTGATGTTATGTTGGGTATGATAGTTTATCAATGCGGGAATCCATGTCGTTGTCCATAAGATGTTCGTGTTTGGTGTGGTAGTATATAAACACAGAAGTCCATGTCACTATCCATGTAATGTTTATTATTGAATTATGACCTGTTTTCATATGTCAACCAAGTATATGGTATTATTGTATTGGCTTTATGGTTAAATGTAACACCATATTTTTAGTTAAACATTATTCAAGACATTTAATTGGATAGATTAAATAGAATAATATAAAGGGTCAAGGAAATGATATTTGAAACTTATAAGGCCGTGTCATACTTAATTAAGTGAGATTGTTTAAACTTAACATATAAGAGAATATATGAGAGGTGCAATTTAGGAAACGGACCGATCCTTTGCCTTAAACCCATTTCCCCTAATATCACTCTCATTTTACTCATTCACAAAACAATCTAAGAAAAACCTTAGGAGGTCGGCCATTCTAAAGGGACACAAAATCAAGAGAGACTTACAAGTTAAAGCTTAAGGGAGCACAACACAAATCAAATTTCAACTCCAACATCAATTTTAAAGGTGAATAATGCTATAACCATCTCTTTTATCTCTTAATTATTCGGTTATGGATAGTATCTGAATTCATCTTGTTTTTTTTGCGAAGTTATGGTTAAATAATCATTTTTTGGATAGAATAATGATTTATGAAACTATTATGAAATTATTTAAGTAGGTTTAAGGTGAAAACCCTAGGTTTTTAAGCTCCAAATGATTCGAATTTTTAATATGTTATGTAAAATGATATTTTGGATATAGTTTTTTAATTTCATAATTTTTCAAGTTATATAATTATTTTATGTATTTCCTAAAAAGGAATAGTATCATTTCAATTTTTAATTATTCAAAATAATTAAATATGGTTTTTGATCCTAAAATTTTTAATTGTAAAGAAATTTATATTCTCTAATTTCTGTGAATTTTTGGGATGTTTCCCATGTAATTTCAATTTATTATGAATTTATTGTGCTAGATAAGCATTTAGAAGGATAATTAATTAAAGATATTAAATAAATATTTTAAATATGTGTAGGATATGGAAAATTTAGTGTGGTTGTAATTTTTGAAAAGGATATGTAAAGAAATTGCCTAAAGTAGTAATAAAATAGTTTACTTAAGTATTACGATAATGCCATGCCACCATATGTCGTCGAGTCTAACGATGAGGCTGCATCATTGGATGTCGACGTCGATGAAGGAGGAAGCACATGGTAGCTACCTAAGTATCCATTGAGTGATCCCTTCAGCATCGAAATGGATAGTGGCGACAATAGATGATTGGCGACATGGTGTCTTCGTGATTCTTATAAGCGTTTTAAATGACTAATTTCGAGGTCGATGACGTCACATGTCTTCATCACTATTTTCAATGCTGCTGCACCTAATCACTTTAGTTGTTTTCTAAACTAAGGCGGTGATGCGTCTTTTACCGACTTTGACTCAAGCAACATAATACCCAAAGTAACTTACGTATAAAAGCTTTACAACGTCGTCGAGGGTCTTAGGGTCGATGTGCATCAAGGTCAATAACCTTATGTTATATTTTCAATGCCTCTTGCCATGACATCACACTTTACCTTTCGTATGCTAAAGAGGCTTCCTTTTAAGTCAAATAAAACAATTTTTAAGAGCGTTAAAGAGTCCTATATTTTAAAAAGGTCGATGACTCTATGTCTTCGACAGTTTGCCATGCAACTTATAAAGGATTTAAGTTTTGTTTTATTAGGTGGATAGCCTATAGTTTATGAAGGTTGACAACACCAATATTGACATGAATTTTACTTGAACTTAAAAGAATTTAAGTTTTTGTGTTCAACCTTGGATAGTGGTCGATGTTAATTTATTATTATGTGTTATGTGTATTTCATTAATGGCGGAGGGCCTTATGTTTTCTATTTTCGACGTTGTCATTGGGGATACCAATACCACTTTAAATTGTACACTTCAACACTATCATTGGGGACACCAATGTATATAAACTTCGACATTGATCTAAAATTCAAAAATTTTAATGAAGGCAAGCCATATGTCCTTGACTTCGACTTTAAACCTTGGGGATCCCATTGGTTGTTTAATAATTTCGACACGAATCAATTGGGGATACCAATGTGTGTTTCACTTTGTAATAAGGGGAAATAACCTAATAAAGGATACCAATAGACATAGGTTAAACATGTATGCAATATGAATTAACTTGTAAATGATGAGTTCATAGTCATCCTTAGAAAACCATGTGATATGAGAGGATAGTCCACATCATGCCGAAGATGGATAGACTCTATGATGATAATGAAGGGTTCACAGTCATTCTAGGAAAGCTATGTGATGTGTGGTGGATAGTCCACATCATTTTAAGTTAAATGTAATATGAGTGATAGCTACTCCATATAATTTTAAATAATTAAACACATGTGATGGGTAATCAATGTTGTAAGGGATGGGTAATCTAAGTAATAAATTACATGTGAGAGGGGTAGCCCACATAGTTATAAGATGGGTAGTCGGATTAAAATAAGATGGGTAGTCGGTTTAAGTTGTGATGGGTAGTCAATTGAAGTTAAGATGGATAATCTAATGAATTGGGATGGGTAATATAATATATGTTTCATGATTATATATGCTATTTTCTATATCCTAACCATTGCGGTTGTAAGAGCATGGTATATAGTTGTTATATTTTAGTTAAGATACTAGTGAGGGAAATCCTATTCCTCTCGGCAGCGTGGTCTCATAAGATATCTGTTTTGGCTCGAGATGGTATGTTATCATTCGCACCCACTACAACAATAAAACCATATTACAACTGCATTTTTACAGCTATCATAAAATGCTAGTTGTAATAAAGGTTTTTCACAACTGTCATGAAATGCCAGTTGTAATAGAGGTTTTTTACAACTCTTTTTTTTCAGAAAGTTGTAATAAAATTATTTTCAACAACTTTTTTATTTTTTTTAGTTGTATTAGATGTCTATTACAACATTTTTTTTGCCAATTGTAATAGATGCTTATTTTTAACAACTTTTCTTTGTTGCAAGGTGTAATAGATGACTATTACAACGTTTTCTTTTGTAAGTTGTAATTGATGCATATTTTAACAACTCTTTTTTTCAGTTGTAATAGATGTCTATTGCATCTTTTTTCTTTTGCTAACTGTAATTTTTGTAATCACTATTTAATAATTAATAATTAATTTAAAATTATGAAATACTATTACTAATAATAATAATTTAGTAATTGACAATTAATGAATAATAAATAATAATAATTATTAAATATTTAATAAGTAATAAATAAGAATTAAATTTTAATAATGAATAATTAATGTTAATAATTAATAATTAGGAAGTAATAATTAATATTAATAATTAAGAAGTAATACTTAATATTTAATAATTAACTTTTGATAATTCATAATTAATTTATGATAATTCATAATTAACAACTAACATTTATAATTACAACAGGTCTTTTTGTACTAGTTGTAATAGAGGCTTAACTAATATTAATAATAATTAATATTTAGCAACTGATAATACTAATATAAATAAGAATATTTAGTAATAACCATACACATTAATAATAATCAACATTAATAATTAGTAATTGCTATTAAACAATTAATACTTAACAATTAATAATTAATAAATAGTAATTAGTTTTTTTATATTACTATTGAATATTTAATAATCAATAAATAAATGATAATTAATGAATAATTACTATTAATTAATAATTAATAATTAACAATAAAAAATAATGAATTAATTAATAATTTGTATATGAAATAAATATTTATATAAATTAATTAATTATTTGTCACTAATAATTGATAATATTATAATTTTTAATTTTTTGAAGTATTTTTAAATTTAGATTACATTAATCAATGACTCGTGTAAAGACAAAATAATCTAACAATCTATATTTGTTATGTCAAATTTTATATTTAATTTTGTGTCCCAATAACCGCTTACTTTTGAATGTGTTTACAATTATCTATAATATTATAATAATCACTAATTTGTAATAATTAATGACGACTACTTGTTAATAAGAAAAATCTTAGCTCCAAAATTCGAAAATTTTGGCTTCATATAATGAAAATTTTGCCTGTATTGTACCAAACTTTTCCAATGCATGAAAAATTTCCCTCCAACGAATGAAAATTTTCCCACCAACCCTTATCTATGTAAACCCTTATCCTACCTTTACCAAAACATAACCGCCTAAAACCTTTCTTCTTCGTATTCCTGCTTTTAACCATCAATCAAATCTCAACATCAAATTCCATACCAAAAGCAAATTCTATTTCCCTACTATCAACGCAGACAAGCTCTAGTCCCTTATACTCGATTCCGTCAATGTGGGCAAAATCCGGTTGCTTGGTTATCGCTCTAGAGTTATATGCTTAGGATGTTGCAGTTGACGCCAGAACTTGAAGGATAGGTAAATCAAATTTTCTTAAATAAAATTTGTTGTACATTGCGAAATTTGATATTTTTTCTTCTTGAATCAAATTTTACGATAAATTGCTCATTCAAGATTATCTACTAGAAATCGTGGAATCTATTTAATTTTCCTCCCAAATCAACTTTTATTTAAGGATGGATTTGCAAGTTCCACATTCGTATTATTTTTCTTTGAAGAAAAATGTGATGCAAGTGCATTGATCAATGATGCATGAGTTCATTAACTTGCATCGGAGCAGATATTTGACAGTCTAAGTGAGTCTGTTGCCGAGGTTACTTTGGTTCAGCTGATCGGATCCGGTGACAGATTATGTGTGCTGGTGAACTTGTTGAGGCAGCACTATATTTACTACTATTGATCAATGATAGGATATGCTCTATTGGTGATTGCCTTTAAAAGTACTGCTGCTCTTCATCAGGTAAATGCAAGAATTATTATCGATCTCATTGTTGCTTTTATTCGATGTTGGATGTGTCAATTTGATTTGGTGTAACCATGCTTAGACTACACTGTTAATTGAGATTCTTGAATTCATTTCTGTAGATATGAGAGTTTTTTTATAATGCTCAGAAAACTATAGTGGTACATGTAGGACCTATATTAACCCTAGAGGGAGGGGGGTGAATAGGGTTATAGTAAATATTCTAGATTTAAACACAGAAACAAACTGTAGAAATAAATAAGCTGAAAAGTAAATCACACACAAAATTTACCCAGCTTCGGCAACCCTGCCTACTGCTGCATTCCCAGATTTCTATTAGAATTAAACAGTATCCCGCTTACAAACACTCTAACAGACTCGCAAACCCTGCTTCCGCTTACAAACACTCTAATAGACTCGCACCCCCCGCTCCCGCCTATAGAGTTTTGCAAACTCGCAAACCCTTGCTCCCGCCTATATAGTTTTGCAAACTCGCACACCCTGCTCACTGAACTAATTCTAACTAGACAATCTGACACTACCTACAACCTAGGTGGTGATTTACCAAGAATTTGATTCGAAAAGTAAAAACAACAAAATAAAAAACAACTAAAAACTTAAAACCCTATTTGAATGTAAACTAAAAACCCCCTTTTATAAAACAAAGCCGACCCAATTGTTTTATTCTCTATCCCGTTCTTTATTCTTTTGCTATTGAAAAATTTCGGCCAATCCTCTTTCTGAAATTAGGGTTTTGCGGCTCTCTGATGATCGATGGTTTGCGTTGCTTGTTCGCAGCTGCTCCTTTGATTGTTTTATGAAATTTGGACTTGGTTGCTTCGAGACGATCGAGTTCACTGTTGCGGTATGTAATCTTTTTCGTTGCTGGTTTGATTGTTTGCTTGAATCGATGCCTATGATGAATTTTGGTGTTTGGTATTTATATGAATTACAAGACCCTTGAATTTGTTCGTATTCATTTACGCGACTTCATCACTTTCCTAATTTGTGCTTTCCTGATATAATTTTTTCGACTTGATACTCACGGCTTTAACTTAAGAACGTTCGATCTTTACTTGATTGATACGGCAAAAACTCTCTTCTTTAATTTGTTTTGACTTTGTCAAAAATTGCATTTTTGATTTTCGACTTGGTTAATATCTGCTTTGATCATCACGGCACTGTTCTGATTTTGTGAATCATATCCACGGCTTCAACTTCTCACTGTAACTTGACTATGGTTTTTGTTGACTTTGGTCACACCAATCATTTTCTTATTATCCATGGCTTCAATATTTACATTGTTCATCTCTGTTTTTGCTGTAGTCATTTGGGTCTGCACATTCACCTGTTGTTGTTCGACCTGATGCTGCACTGTTTACTGTATATAATGTTTCTGGTCAAACTTTGTACTACCTGTTCATTTGAGTCCGCTTCACCACTGAGCCTCAATGTTGTTGCGATTTCTTCTTTGCATTTGCCTGAGTCACTTGCATACTCGGTCGTGCTGTCCACTTGAGTTTGAGCATTTGCTGTCATGTGTATTGAGTATCACCACTGAGTGTTGTTAGCTTTGTGTTTGTTGATTTAATGGTCCACTTGCTTAGCCATTTTGTACTTCTGGTATTTGTTTGTTTAATGGTTGTTGCTGTGTATGTAGAGGTTGAACCTGAGCATTACTGTTGTTTGCATTGCATCACCACTGTATCATGCTTGGCTTTGTGGTCTGGTTTCACTTGGGCTTGTACTTGTCTCTGACCTTGTAGTTGTTCAATTGTCTTCACTATACTTTGGTTTGAGTGGTCATTTATGCATTCACACTGAACTATTCATGCTTGTTGCATTCATTTGTTTGTTGCAGTCCATGTTGCATTGAACTTTGTTGACATGTGCATTTGGTTGTAGTCTTCAAGCATATTGCAGTGATTGTAGTTGTATTCACTTGAGTCTGTTGCATTTGTTTGCTTGTACTATCCACTGCCCTTGTGTTTGCACTTGTGAACTTTGTTGTGTCTTGTTCATTGGGTTGTGCAGTTGCTATGCCTTGTAGTTGTTGTACACTTGTGGTCTTTGAGTTGCTGTGTTGATTCAGCTTGCTACTTTCTGGTCTTGGTTTGCTTGGTGGCATTTCTTTGTGGTCTTGCACTGTGCAAATGAACTTGTCTCTATTGCCTTGAATTTCTGGTTGGTCTGCACTATTGAAATGTGTCTGACCATGTTGCTTGTTGTTACTTACTTGGTGCATTGTGTAGTTGCACTGCACTGGTTCCTTGAGTTTCACTGCCATACTTGTTGTTGCCAATTTGCCTTGTATCATTTTGCTCTTTGATCTGGTCATTTCTTGCATCACTGGTCTTTGCATCCATTCATGTTGATTTTTTGAAATTTCACTTGAGTTGAATCCAGTTTCAAAACTCGGGTTTGACCTTGTGCTCATGTCGTGATTTTGAGTATATTGCACGTGAGTTGAACCTGGTTTTTCATTTGGGTTTGACCTGTGCTCACCTGTCCCTGTAGCATTATCAAGTGTATATTGATGTGCACGGCCTTGTGGCATGTACAGTGATACACTATGCATGTCACATTGTTCGTGTATGATGAATTCAAATGTAAATGATGACGAACAACCCAAATAACTGAGGCAAATCATATTCTCAAAAATCATATTTCATTTTATATTGCAAAAATATTTCTTTTTCAATTTTACTGCGTTAGTGAATATTTTTGCAGATTTCTCAGATGCTGGATTCTAACTGGAATGAAGTTGAAGATAAACTACGAGTGTGAGTGATATGTAGTGAGGAAAACTGTAAATATGAAATTGTGATGCATTGTAAACAAAATTGTATATGTATAGCGAGAGCTTGAATTTTGTACTATTCAAAATTGTAATAAATATTTGTTTGAATAAAATTTCTGTTTGAATTCAAATTCCATTCAAATTCTGTGTAATTTATTTTATTCAACAAATATTTATTTAATCTATGAAAAATAAAATAGTACATTAACAAATACATTTAAATGAATATATATATATGTTTATTATCATCAAACAAAAATCATATACTCGCATATTCCACAATCTCCCCCTTTGATGATAACAAACATATATTTAAGATTTTGACTGCGTTAAATGTATTTGATCAATGATATACTTTAATTGCTCCCCCTATTTAAATGCTTCCTCTCTACATGATGCTCCCCCTACATATATGCATACAAATAGAAATATATAAATGAGCCTAGATGCAAATGGAAAAATTATTTGACTTTTGCTTGATTCTATTTGACAAAATCTTAACTTTTCTCTCCCCCTTTTGTTATCAGCAAAAGAATAATAGTGTTAGAGAAAAATAGAGATAAAGTGATCAATATTAATCCAACATTAAACTCAAATTGAATATAAATATTAAACTTCAATAAAAATCAAACAAAAATCCTAACTACCCTTGTTAGGCGCATATTCCACTTTTAGAATGATGGAAATGATGTTCCCATATAAAATCATACAGTTGTATCCACTTGTGGTACATTTATATCAGGAATTTGAATATCTACTAATCATGCATAACCTTTAGGACTTTTAAATCAGATTAGTAGTATTCCAATTTAATTTTAAAAAATGAAATCAAGTATCTTCTAACCACGCATGACCGTGAGAACTTTTAAATGGGATTAGAATCAAATTGTCTATTTAATCAATTAATTTTGATATGCGTTCCATACATGCATTACCATATGGACTTTTAAATGAGCATGGAAGCATATAATCAAAAATCCAAGTGATTCATCCATGCATAACCGTGAGGACTTTTAAATGAGAGTGAATACTTTGGATATTTATTTATTTTTACAAAAAAATGTGACATGAAAAATAAATGATTCCTGATTATAGTACCACATATCGACAAACTATATTTAAGATTTGATAAACGATGGTCGATAGAAATATGATAGATATAGAAATGGTCATGAAATCTTTACCCAACAAAAAAGTTTTATAACTCTTGTTTGAATTCCTAAAGAAATTTTCCAAATATACTCTCTTGAATAATGTATATTAAATATCAACACTTATCACATTTTCAATCACTATTTATCTTTTTGATAATTAGTAGGGAGTCGGATTAGTCAAAAATTTGTCATTTAAAATCAAATAAAAATGACTAATCTGAAAATATGGTCAACAATGATTTTCTTGAAGGGGTTATATGAGAGAATTTTCTGTTATTTGAAAATTATTCAAAATGAAAAATAAGCAGATATTTTCTTTGAAAAACGATGCAGTTACTAAATGTCTCACCATAAATCACGTTCAACTAGTAAGTTTTCTATCAACTAGATTACCAGTATGATCTGCATCTGAATTTCTCTTTCACTCTAAAATATCACTAACTAAATTTGATAGACCAAATCATGAAGTGTGCATCAAAAATTTCAAGCTCAATTTTAACAACAAGTTAAATGACATTTTTTGAATTTGAATTGAAGCCATGTAAATAATCAGAAAACCATGAATATAGAGTTAGCCATATAATAACCAAATGTATCCAACAAAACACTATGTTTAATCCAAATGTATATGTATGAAGTAATTCAGAGAATAGTGTTTTTGGCATAAATGTAATTGGCCAACTATGTTGAACAAGTCAGAATAAAAAAACATCATCTTTACAACATCTCAATATTGGCCGATTTCATTCAGAATACGGTGCAGATTATCACACTTAATATATCGATCAAATAAATATACCTTCACCTGTTTTACCTTTACGATAATTTTTCATGGTTGCTTATTGTGATTCTGTCACCTTTGTACTAGGCTAAGGAACTTTTGCTTTGTTGCTCGGTGTGCTTTTGGAACAGCCAGAATCCAAGTAGCACTATGGTTGTTCCTTAGCCTGCCGCCATACCTACACGATGAAAGATTTTTGTGACCTATTTGTTTTTATAGGTCCATGATTGTTAGTGGCATAAGTATTGTGAATAAACAATCCCTTTGGAACCCAAACTTGTTTTGTCATTTTATTCTTGTTCCAATAGACATGAAATTTGTTTGTAGAATTCTTAGGAACCCAAACTTGTATAAATTTTGTGTTCTTGTTCCTATGACTACAATTTTCAACACGATGCCCAATTATTTCACATCTATCAAAGACACTCTTACCTTTTTCATTTTCCACAACTTGTGTTTTCCCAAAGCCTAGTCCTTTTCTGTTGTTAGCAAAAATTTGATTTCCCAATAGCATGTTGAAAGATATTTCGCCTCTTGAAAAGTTATTCAAAGATTTCTCAAGATTTTGGACTTTGGTTTTTAGTGTTGTGTTTTCAGTTACAAGTGAGGTGCATCTATTTATAAAATCCTTTTTCCTAGTGTCAATGATTTCCTTAAGACTCAAGTTTTCTTTTTCAAGATTCTCAGAGCTATTCTTAAGTCTTGATAATTCTGAATCTAAAATTTTACATTTTTTACATTCTAGGTTTTGAATATTTTCAGGTTCAGTTTCTAACCTAAAATTTTCACGAGCAAGTTCTCTCCTATCAGATTTCAGTTTTTCAATTTTAGATTCAAGAGTATCAACTTCTTTAGTAAGATCAAGACACATAAAAACAAGATCTTTATAAGAATAGTCACCTACCTCACTAGATTCCTCTGAGCTTGCTTATGAATCTGATTTTTCCATAAGACACAAGTTAGCCTCCTCTGAGCTACTATTCGAAACTTCCTCTCCTACTTCATCATCCCAAGTCGCTGCAAATGCCTTCTTCTTCTTTTTCTTTCCTCTGTTGTTTTTGAGAAGTGGGCATTGTTGTTTGAAGTGGCCAGGCTTGTTGCAGTTAAAGCACATCGATTCATTATCGGAATTGTCAGAATCTTTTGACCTATTACCATTTGTTTTCTTCTTGCGTGGCTTGAATCTTGACCATTTTCTAAGATTATTGACAGCCATTGCAAGCTCTACAATTGGATCTTCTTCTTCTTCTTCTTCATCGCTCTCTTCTTTGCTCTTTAAGGCAATCGTCTTCTTCTTCGATTCAGAGTTGTTGCGTTCCTCTTTTGCTTTTAGCTCAAGCTCATATGTCATCAAGTTGCCAATCAACTCCTCCATGCTTAGTTTACTCAGATCTTTCGATTCTTGTATTGCCGTGACTTTTTCCTTAAAGCTCATTGGTAAGACTCGTAGCACCTTCCTCACGAGCTCTACCTTAGTGAATATCTTCCCAAGCGCTCTAGCATTGTACACCAAAGTTGAAAAGCTTCCAAACATGTCCTTTATGCTCTCGCCTTTGCCCATCACAAAGTTCTCGTATTCATTGCTGAATAAGGCTAGACGATACTCCTTGACTTGAGAAGTTCCTTCATGTGTCACCTCTAAGGTATGCCAAATTTCCTGCGCAGTTTTACAATGAGAAATTCTATTAAATTCATTCTTATCAAGAGCACAGATCAAAGCATTCATGGCTTTAGCATTTGTAGTTTTTAATCTCTTATCGTTAGCATCCCACCTATCCTTAGGTTTAGGAATCTCAGTATCACCAACAGTTATAGTGGGAGATTTATAGCCAGTTTCAATAATATCCCAAACATCATAATCAACAGAACTAAGATAAATACCCATCCTAACTTTCCAATAAGCATAATCATTCCCGTTAAACATGGGTGGCCTAGCAATAGATTGCCCCTCAGAAAAAGCATTATTTGATGAATTCATGACTCTAGAGTTAAAGAAAAAATACCGTGCTCTGATACCACTTGTAGGATCTAGAATAACCCTAGTGGGGGGGGGGGTGAATAGGATTATAGCAAATTTTCTCGATTTAAACACAGAAACAAACTGCAGAAATAATATGCTGAAAAGTAAATCACACACAAAATTTACCCAGCTTCGGCAACCCCTGCCTACTGCTGCATTCCTAGATTTCTATTAGAATTAAACAGTATCCCGCTTACAAACACTCTAACAGACTCGCAAATCCTGCTCCCGCTTACAAACACTCTAATAGACTCGCACCCCCTGCTCCCGCCTATAGAGTTTTGCAAACTCGCAAACCCTTGCTCCCGCCTATAGAGTTTTGCAAACTCGCAAACCCTTGCTCCCGCCTATAGAGTTTTGCAAACTCGCACACCCTGCTCACTGAACTAATTCTAACTAGACAATCTGACACTACCTACAACCTAGGTGGTGATTTACCAAGAATTTGATTCGAAAAGTAAAAACAACAAAATAAAAAACAACTAAAAGCTTAAAACCCTATTTGAATATAAACTAAAAAACCCCTTTTATAAAACAAAGCCGGCCCAATTGTTTTATTCTCTAGCCCGTTCTTTCTTCTTTTGCTATTAAAAAATTTCGGCCAATCCTCTTTCTGAAATTAGGGTTTTGCGGCTCTCTGATGATCGATGGTTTGCGTTGCTTGTTCGCAGCTGCTCCTTTGATTGTTTTATGAAATTTGGACTTGGTAGCTTCGAGACGATCGAGTTCACTGTTGCGGTATGTAATCTTTTTCGTTGCTGGTTTCATTGTTTTCTTGACTCGATGCCTATGATGAATTTTGGTGTTTGGTATTTATATGAATTACGAGACCCTTGAATTTGTTCGTATTCATTTACACGACTTCATCACTTTCCTAATTGTGCTTTCCTGATATAATTTTTTCGACTTGATACTCACGACTTTAACTTGAGAACGTTCGATCTTTACTTGATTGATACGGAAAAAACTTTCTACTTTTATTTGTTTTGACTTTGTCAAAAATTGCGTTTTTGATTTTCGACTTGGTTAATATCTGCTTTGATCATCACGGCACTGTTCTGATTTCGTGAATCATATCCACGGCTTCAACTTCTCACTGTAACTTGACTGTGGTTTTTGTTGACTTTGGTTACACTAATCATTATCTTATTATCCATGGCTTCAATATTTACATTGTTCATCTCTGTTTTTGCTGTAGTCATTTGGGTCTGCACATTCACTTGTTGTTGTTGTTCGACCTGATGCTGCACTGTTTACTGTATGTAATGTTTCTGGTCAAACTTTGTACTACCTGTTCATTTGAGTCTGCTTCACCACCGAGCCTCAATGTAGTTGTGATTGCTTCTGTGCATTTTCGTGAGTCACTTGCATACTTGGTCGTGCTGTCCACTTGAGTTTGAGCATTTGCTGTCATGTGTATTGAGTATCACCACTGAGTGTTGTTAGCTTTGTGTTTGTTGATTTAGTGGTCCACTTGCTTGGCCATTTTGTACTTCTGGTCTTTGTTTGTTTAATGGTTGTTGCTGTGTATGTAGAGGTTGAACCTGAGCATTACTGTTGTTTGCATTGCATCACCACTGTATCATGCTTGGCTTTGTGGTCTGGTTTCACTTGGGCTTGTAGTTGTCTCTGACCTTGTAGTTGTTCAATTGTCTTCACTATACTTTGGTTTGAGTGGCCATTTATGCATTCACACTGAACTATTCATGCTTGTTGCATTCATTTGTTTGTTGCAGTCCATGTTGCATTGAACTTTGTTGACATGTGCATTTGGCTGTAGTCTTCAAGCACATTGCTGTGATTGTAGTTGTATTCACTTAAGTTTGTTGCATTTGTTTGCTTTTACTGTCCACTGCCCTTGTGTCTGCACTTGTGAACTTTGTAGTGTCTTGTTCATTGGGCTGTGTAGTTGCTATGCCTTGTAGTTGTTGTACACTTGTGGTCTTTGATTTGCTGTGTTGATTCAGCTTGCTACTTTCTGGTCTTGGTTTGCTTGGTGGCATTTCTTTGTGGTCTTGCACTAAACATATGAACTTGGTTTCTGTTGCCTTGAATTTCTGGTTGGTCTGCACTATTGAAATGTGTTTGACCATGTTGCTTGCTGTTACTTACTTGGTGCATTGTGTAGTTGCACTGCACTGTTGCCTTGAGTTTCACTGCCATACTTGTTGTTGCCAGTTTGCCTTGTATCATTTTGCTCTTTGATCTGGTCATTGCTTGCATCACTGGTCTTTGCATCCGTTCATGTTGATTTTTTGAAATTTCACCTGAGTTGAATCCAGTTTCAAAACTCGGGTTTGACCTTGTGCTCGTGTCGTGATTTTGAGTATATTGCACGTGAGTTGAACCCAGTTTTTCATTTGGGTTTGACCTGTGCTCACCTGTCCCTTTAGCATTATCAAGTGTATATTGATGCGCACGGCCTTATGGCATGTACAGTGATACACTGTGCATGTCACATTGTTCGTGTATGATGAATTCAAATATAAATGATGACGAACAACCCAAATAACTGAGGCAAATCATATTCTCAAAAATCGCATTTCATTTTATATTGCAAAAATATTTTTTTTTCAATTTTACCGCGTTAGTGAATATTTTTGCAGATTTCTCAGATGCTGGATTCTAACTGAAATGAAGTTGAGGATAAACTACGAGTGTGAGTGATATGTAGTGAGGAAAATTGTAAATATGAAATTGTGATGTATTGTAAACAAAATTGTATATGTATAGTGAGAGCTTGAATTTTGTACTATTCAAAATTGTAATATATGTTTGTTTGAATAAAATTTCTATTTGAATTCAAATTCCATTCAAATTCTGTGTAATTTATTTTATTCAACAAATATTTATTTAATCTATAAAAAATAAAATAGTACATTAACAAATACATTTAAATGAATATATATATATATATATGTTTATTATCATCAAACAAAAATCATATACTCGCATATACCACAGTGCATTGTTAATGAATTTAACGATGATTAATATTTGCTTGATGATATTTGTTTGATCTAGTTGCATTAGTTAATGGATATAATGAGAGTTATTAATTAGTTCTTCCAAAGGTGAAGGATGATAATGATGGTTGAGGTTGTTGGCTGAGATTGTATCAAAAAAATTGTGGTCGGATGTTTGTTTTGAGAACTAAGGTGATGACTATGTGGAGACGATTTGTTTCGTTGTTTTAGGTGTTGCTCGCTTGGGAATTGCCGCCATATGGGGTTTGGTGATGTTGATGAATGATGAACCTAATTTCTTGAGATAGCTTCTTTGCAGCTTCCTAATCGCATCCTTACCAAGCTTCTTCGGTATCTAGTTCACCTGTGACGATCCGGAATTTTCAAGCATTTAAAATTGGAACATTTAATTGATTTTAAATATTCAATAGAATAATTTTAATTTGAATTACGAATATCACAATTTATTTGATAATTGAATTATTAAATTAAATAAGTGAAGTTGGGTAAATTGTTGAATCTGGAGTTTTAAGCTTGTTAAAAACTAATTTAATGACTGATAAGATTTATATCGATAATATGGAAAATAGTAAAGTGTTAAAATTGATTTTGGAAGTGTTTTGTTCGGTTTCGAAATTTAAATCATTTAAATTGAATTTAAAAATAGCCTTCTGAGGCACAGTCTCGGATTTCAACGAAACTAGTTCCGTTGGGTCCGTAATATTGGATTATTGCCGGATTTCAAATTTCGTAATTTTTGGAATTATAGTATGATCGTAAGAGGTAAAAACACTTCGTAAATAATTTATCGTTCTAATATAAAATATCCAACATCTTATCATCGGTCAAAATCTTTCCTATCAGTCGACCTGTACTGCCTATACCTTCTCTAGCACGCTCTCCTCTTTTTATTCTTGCTCTCTTCCTTTTCGCAGAAGCTCGTTCAAAATTATAAAAGAAAGAATTTTTTGGTAATTGCAGAACACAGAAATAAATAGCTACAAAATCTTTCCTCCTTCATGTCACAGTTCGTAATTCACGAGCCTTCTTTCCCCTTCGTTTCAGAAAAAAAACAAATTGATGAATAATGGCCACCCCCTCCATTTTAAGAAAACCGAAATTAAAGCTAAATAAACGAACCAACGAGGTTCGTTCGAATTAGTAAGAAAAAAAAATCAAGCAAGGATCTTGTTCAATCATCAGCGATCGCATCGAGTTCGACGAGGCCAGAGCATTCGAAATCACTCGAATTCGACGAGCTTGTGAACCTAGGGCGAAGATTGGCGATTGAGGCGTCGTTCGTTTTGATAGGGGTAACGCAGTTCGATTGCTCAAGGCCGATGTCAAAGTAGGCAGCTTGGGTTTCGATCTCGTCGCAGAGGCGTTTGGGGGCGATGATGGTTGGATGGCAGCTCGAGTTATTTTTGCGGCGGCGATTCGAGGTTAGGTTCGTGGCAGGTAGACGTCGCGATCAAAAGGGGAACGCGAAGGCGACTTGAGTCAATCCAACTGAGGTAAACGTTGCAATTTATTCTTGAGTCAATCCAGCTGTTAACGCTAAAATTTGAACGCTAACACCCCGGTGTATGAAGTGAGATTGTGAAAGCATCACCCGATAGCTCGGGAACAGATTATAAGCAGATAATAGCGAAAAAGCAGTAAACAACAGCAATTTTATAGTGGTTCGGCTTAGGAGAGAGCCTACGTCCACTTTGAATATCTTTATTTACGATTTGATTACAAGTCGATGCAATTACACTTTGATTACAACACACTACGAGTTACAAGTGACTTAGAACAAGTAGCCTAAACTTCAATGTCGATCCAAATCTTTGAACTCATGTTGGACATGTATGATTTCTTCGTGAAGTTCCTTGAAAGTGTTGAGGTAGTTCAGAATGCAGCAGAGTAACGGCGCTTGAAATGAATGAGCCCAAAAGTCCCTTGAATGTTGGAGGTGGCCATGTATTTATAGGCAAATTTCTGGGCTGGAATTGTTAAGTCATGAGTCGTGACTGACTCAGGATGAACCGTGACCGACTCACATATCACGAGTCAGCAAGCAGTGGCATAGATGAAATGGCATTGATCTTGTTCCTCGTATGCTTAGGTCGCCAACGACTTATGATAGGTCGTTAGTCACCTTGAGTCGTTGGAAACCCTGAGTCGTTGGAAACCCTGAGTCGGTCTGCCCCATAAACCACTAACTAGTTAAACCACTCTGCTCCTCTAAGGTATTAACTCGTTGAGTCGTTGATCCACTGAGTCGTTACGAACCTTGAGCAGATGAGTCAGTCCAGTCCTTGAGCAGATGAGTCGGTCCAGTCCTTGAGTAGATGAGTCGGTCCAGTCCTTGAGTCGTCTCGTACGAGCCGTGAACTTCGTTGAGTCGGCAACTCAATGAGTCGGCCTGTATCATGAACCGTTAACCTCCATGAGTCGTTCCATTCCTCTAAGTTGCCTTGAGCCCTAGCTCGCCAGCCAATTGAGTCGCTACTAGTTGAGTCGGTCCATTCTAAGTCTCTGAAGCTTTTTTGAGTCGTAGATCCATTGAGTCGTTAAGGACCTTAAGTGGATGAGTCGGCCCAGGTTTCAACTCGTTGGCAGAACGGGGTTAACATTTGCCCCTCAAAGTACACGCCTAAGTTGTAGGTCGTGTGCTTCGACTCATCTTAACTCGTGCGCCGACTCAAGCTCCACTGCCCAAAGCTATAAAAACCTGAGTCGTTCCCCGTTTCTTCTCATTCCCTAACCCTTAAACCGTTCTGCCATTAACACATCTCCACGCTCTCAAATGCGATTTCGACCTGATTCACCTCTGATCACCTCTAGCATCATACTACGTAAGCAATCTCGCTTCCTCTATGATTGTCGATCATCTCTAGCCTATGCGCCCCATCTCCACCTTCGATTTGCCCTTTCAAGCCCTGCGAATTTGGTTGCTTTGGCCATCAATGGACTTAGGGTTATTTGCTCTGATGATTCGCGATTCGAGGCGATTTAGTGTTGTGATAGAGCAAGGATCGTCGATTGAGAGTTTATTGGGTTAATGGGTTAGGAATTAGAAGGTTCACGGGATAGGAGTGAGATGGTTCACGGGTTAAGAGTTAGAAGGTAAATGGGTTTAGGAATTGTATGGTAAGTTGGCCAAACGGAGTGGAGCATTGCCTCGGATGCGACTCAATAATTCTGGGCGACCTGATACCCTTCGCGACTCAACTCTGGACCGGCTTACCAATTCTCGCGACACAAGTTTTAAGTCGTGGCCGAGATAGGACTTGGAGAATTTCACATAACTTTGAACTGAAATCCTTTCCCCCTACTGTGCCTTACGACTTATACGCTGCCGACTCACAGTGTTGATAACTTAAAGCATAAACGACCTAAGCCACCTTATAACTTTTAAATCGTGGACTTGAACTTTAACTTGGATTGTTGAAATATTCTGCCTGTATATTGATTCGTTTGGACTCTAACCTGTTAAACTTTGTTGCATATTTTAGGTTTACAGATTGCTTCAATTTGCAAGTGTACAACCTGCTTAATACAATAATCACAGAAAATCGGGACGAATATACTGCCATTGATTGCCCACATCCAATGACAGATTAGTCAATAGAAGATAACTGACTTAAATAGATTGCGTGAATGAAGTGCTTTAAATCAACGAATTCAAGTAAAGTGCTAAAGCAACATTGGACTAGTCAACTGAAATTGACCGGTTTGCACCAACACTATACCTGAATTTTTTTTAAAATTAACAAGTCCTGAAATTTAGTAATTGATCAATTGCCAACTAGCTTAACTTCAGTTATATTTACTTGTTTATTTTCATTAGTTCTGCACAACACTTCACACTTTTAGGAAACGTGCACCTTCGCATTTGAACATCCAGTTGCTTGTGTAGAATGACTTCTCAACAAGAAGAACCGATGGGCCAGGCTGAAGATGTCTTCCCAATAGCTAACCCAGTGGATAACCCTCCGGAGAGAACTTCCACAACTCTGAATCAGCGGGTGTTTAACCAATTGCGCATCCAGTTTGGCATTGACGAAGCTGATGCTTTACTGCCGGGGCCAAATGATACTGCAGACAGGCCCCCTCTTGGCTTTGTTGCTGTCAATCGCCAAATGTGCTTGAGCGGTGCCATCCCACCTTTTAATGACTTCCTTCAGCAATTCCTGCTTCGGTTATCTATCTCTCCATTCCAATTGCACCCCAACGGCCATGCCATTCTGATGGGGTTATGTGTGCTATTTAGGAGAGTTTTGGACCGATTACCGAGCTTTGGGGAAATCTGCTACCTCTGCTCATTCACAAAAATTAAAGATCATCCCTCTATCGTAGTTATAAGGAGTGCTCGAAACCGCAAACTCATCGCTGATCTTCCTGAAAGCGTTCATGGATTTCTAAATCAGTTTTTCTTTGTTCGCTGTCCTCGAGGGTTTTATGCCATCTGGAGAGTAGGAAGTAAGATTTCCTGTTTTAATTTCTCCATTCTTGAGCTTTTCGAAATCTGAGCTGCTAAATGCTAACTTCGCTTCTTTTTTCTTGTTTTAGCACTTCCTCCTCCCTCTAGAGATCCATGCTATAAGCAAACTTTTGAAAGACTGAATGCCGTGGCGGCAGAAGAGAGGAGTATAATGTTTTTGTTAAATGATGAATTTTTACATCAATATGGGCTTCTCCATTCCTCTCGCTTCACTCAGCCTCATGAAGTTCCAACTGAAATTCCCGATTCTCCGATAGAAACTCCTGATGCCCCGGTCTCTTCTATAGAGCACATGCGGGGAGGAACTTCTATAGAAACTCCACTAGTGAAGTGCTCAACTCCGAAGGATGCTGCGGGGCCGTCTGACAAGTCTGTACTTGCCCCAGTTATCGAAGAGGAAGAACCTCCACGATCTTCCGGGTGATCTGCTGACGAAGGAGTTGAGAAAGCAAGTCCCAAAAAGCATGATGGTGATGATGTTTTTGAGGGGTTGAGCGACTTAATTGTGACTTCACAAGAACTTTTCAAAGATGATGTTTCCAAAACTATCTCTTCTGTAATCGAGGCGACATCTTCTCTACAACAAATGTCAACTCCTCCTACTCAAGTTATCACCACCTCTACTCCACAGAGTGGTCTGTAGCTTGATGCGTGTAGTTTACACACTACATAACACTTAGGATTTTCAGTACTTCTACGCACTCATCTTCTTATACTTTAAAGATTTCTAAAGCTTATACTTTTTATCTCAGATTCTCCAATGGGGCGCAGCAGCTCATATTACGATGATTTCCAGCGCTACGGGAGGCGTAGCCAATATGATTATAGGCATTACCTCCCCTCTTACAGAGAATCCGATGAAGAAAGAGCTGCCCGAAAGGCTCAAGAGAAGAGGGCTCAAGAGGAGCGCTACGAAAGAAGGGAGAGGGAAGAGCGCCATGATTCTTCATAGAGAGGTGACGATTCCCATAAAAGAAAAACCCATGATGACAGAGGAAAAGGTCATGTGGTTGAAGATTCGAGCAAGCGAGCGCGACATGGTGAAAAGCACACCGCTATAACTCCTGAAAAGGTTACCGCCCCTGCCTCGCTTGATATTCCTTCCGGCTCTCCCGCTCTCGGGAAGTCGGACATCCAAACTATAATTAGCAGACCCAAATTCCAAGTTAGACCGGGTCCTGCCACTTTGCAAAGCCGATTTCCTCAGTGGTCTCTGAAGGGAGTAAGGTTTGACCTTGACTTGGTCCCCATTGACAAGTCTGCCATGTTACAAAACCTTGACGCCGTTAAACTTGACATTGAGAGGATGTCGAACTGGCAGAAACTTGTTGACGGGCTTCAGAGGGTTAATCGTGCAAATATAGAGGCCATGCTCACCATGGAGAATGATAAAGCCGAATGGCAAAAAGTGCTCGAGCAACATGACACCGAGATGAGGAGCATTGCTTCTTACAATGAGGAGCTTGAAGCGAAAGTTGAAGAACTGAAACAAGAGCTTGTTGCTTCCTCTACTTCTTATTCTCAAAAAGAAGAAATGCTCCTCAAACAAGTGAGAGATGCCCACGCTAGCCAAAGGGATGCCGAAGACAGGCTCGAAGTGCAGAAAAGAATTAGCGAGGGCTATGTCGCTGACATTGAAGAGCTTCAGAAGAAAAACTGCTCCCAAGAGGCGGAGATTCGAATGCTTAAGCTTCAACTTTCTAAAGCTGAAATGGAGCGTGATGAGGTCGTTGCCGGCAAAATTGCAGCTGAAGATTCTCACGAGGCAACGAAAGCTAACATTAGCTCAACATTATTTGATTTCTATCTGCACAGCATTTTGGGGTGTGGCAGCCTTGCCTTCCTGGGCCCTAAGTATGAAGTTACACTAGCTGAAGTTTGGGAGGCAACACTCGATATGCTCGGTGGTAAAGGCGCTGGCTACGCTGAGTCAGCTCTTGAAGAGCATTATCTTGATGATGATGCCCGCGCCGCTCTTGCCAAGGGGAAAGAACAGCTTGCAAGATTGAGAGCCGAAACAGCGGCAGGAGAATATTCAGGAAAAATCACCTCGACTACTCCAATACAACCTTCTCCTTCAGCCGAAATTGATATTATCGGTTCTAGTTCTCATTCCCCTTCTCCTACTAAAGTCACCACTGATATTACAAGCATACAAGGTGGAGATGAGGGTGGCGAGAGTGCTGAGGCACAGGCTTATGAAGTTGACATCAGGGAACCGACTTCTGCAGGTAACCCTACTGACAATCTTGTCCAAGTGGACTGCTCATCTGTTTCTTATGAACTTGATGGGCTTTTCGACTACTTCTTGAATCTCGGCGAACCTTTATCTCCGCTTTTTGCTGACTTAAACTTTTTTCCTTCTGCAGAGAAAACGCTGGGCATTGTTCAGGGTTCTCCTCCTCCGGTTATCCCTCCTCCGTCTCTTCAGGTGGCTCCTCCTTCTGCTTCACAGCCTAGGTCACAAGAGGAGCAAATTGAGGCTCTTTATGGCCTAGATGACCCTATCGTTTCGCAAGAGCAGAAAGACGAAGGACTTGAAGTAGGCGAGATCTCTCCGGAGCGGACTCCTTCCGATGACGTAATCTTGTCCGCTCTTGTTACTCCAGGGAGTGATTCTTCTTCGAAGAGAAGAAAGAAGCACGGAACATCGAAGAGGAGGGGGAAGAAAATCATTGCTACTGAAGAGGAACCGGAAATTGCACCAGTTGCACCTCCCTCTCCTTCTTCCCTTATGCCTTTAGACCGACCTGAAAAGCTAACCATTCGGCCGGGTAAAGGGTCTAAAGGTTGCAAGAAGAAATGAAGATTCCGGCTTTTAGCTTCTTGTCTTTTGCATGTACCGGTCGAGAATTGTGCGGGTGCCGGCCCCTGCTTTTTATTTTGAAACTTGTATCCGCAATACAATTGAATAAAATGATCCTTTATTTGTACAGACTCTTGTTTGAATTTGAGAATGCATTTATGGCATGTTGCTTATTCATTTTTGCACAAGTTTATTTATATGATATTGCAGCGGGCTTATGGCATGTTGTTTGAGCATTACTTTCGTCGATGTGGCTATACCATATTGTATATAACTATACCATGTTGCCCCCATACCATAAGCTTGCTGCAATATTTTATAATTCGAGGGGACTTGCACTCTTATTTTCTGAAGAATAATTATTTCACTCTTGAAGAAATTCTTCGTAGAGTACAACTCCCTTCATACAAGTCTTTACGCTTTGTTCTTCGAAGAAATCACTTTTCTTTTGCTTATGTACACGTTTTACCAAGTGAATTCTTCTATGAGGTAAAGCGGGCCTCTGAAGGGTACTTTAACTTTCCTTTTTTTTTTTAGGAAGGTTATTTTCCAGAATAGGTAAATCACTCTTCCTTTGAAAGTTAAAGTGTGCCCTTGATGAGGATTTTTTTTTTACATAGAAAGTTGTGCCTCTGAGGAGGGATTTTTTCACGTTTCAACACTTGGAAGTTTTATTTCAATCTTGGTGAAACGTATACCTCCAAAGAGTTGTGCCTTTGAAGGAAGCCTTTTCACGTTTCAACACTTGGAAGTTTTATTTCAATCTCGGTGAAACGTGGGCTTCCGAAGAGGTCTTTCTTTTGTTTTACATTTCAACTCTGGTGAAGTGAAATTCCGAAGAGCGGTTGTAACACTTCAACTCCTGGTGAAATGGGCCTCCGAAGAGGGCTTTATTTTGTTTTACATTTCAACTCTGGTGAAGTGAAATTCCGAAGAGCGGTTGTAACACTTCAACTCCTGGTGAATTTGGCCTCCGAAGAGGGCTTTATTTTGTTTTACATTTCAACTCTGGTGAAGTGAAATTCCGAAGAGCGGTTGTAACACTTCAACTCCTGGTGAAATGGGCGTCCGAAGAGGGCTTTATTTTGTTTTACATTTCAACTCTGGTGAAGTGAAATTCCGAAGAGCGGTTGTAACACTTCAACTCCTGGTGAAATGTGCCTCCGAAGATTGCCTGGAAGTTACTCTCTCATGGTCGGAGGGTCATGACTCCTCCAATCTTTTTTGGTTGAGTAGAGAACTTTCTTTTTTGCGGCATATGCTTCGTTTGAGGTCTTTATCCTCCGAAGAGTTATGCCTCCGAAGAGGACTTTAGTTGTTCCTTGTCCACTTGCTTACGCCTTTTCAGTGATCCTCTATTTTTTTTTAAGCTTGCACTCCCTTCTCTTACAAGTAGCTTGTTTAATCCAAAGAAGTGTACTTCATTGCTAGGCCAGTTCACGAGAACGGACATAAGCTTCTTAACTGGATGTTTGTTTGTTCAAACTCCTCAATTTATTAGCTAAAGCCCGTTTTCGGCGAAATCATTGACCGTTCAATTGAAGCACTTCTTATCTAGGATTTAAGCTCGGGAATTTTGCGACTTGGAATTTGTTTGTTGAATGATAACAAGGATCACTTGGCCTCGTAATGTGCAAGTTTTGTTTTCATTGCCTGCAAAAATTTAAATCAACATTTCAGTAATACATTCAATGTACTTTTCATATCGAAAATAAAGCAAACATGTATCAATAATAAGGAACACAAGATTTATAGTGGTCCGGCCAAGAATTTGGGCCTACATCCACTTTATAGTCTTTCATTATTCACTTGCATCAGTTTTACAATTGCTTTCAATTACAGGAGTCATACATTCATAATTCTCTTTACAATATTTCAACAAAGCTATCAAGTAAAGTATGGACGCAAGTGATTGCTGTTCCAAGCTCTTGGAATTTGATCTCCTTCGACAGTAGTGAGTTTGTATGTGCCGTCTAGAAGCTTTTGACCTATGACATATGGTCCTTCCCAATTTGGCCCAAACACACCTGTTGCTGTCATAATTCTCTTTAGGACTAAATCTCCAATTTCAAAGCTGCGTTGGCGAACTTTGGAATTGAAATGTCTGGCTATCCTTTGCTGATGAGATGCGATTCTGAGCTCAGCTTCTTCTCTTTTTTCATCAAGGAGATCTAGTGCCTCAAGCTGTAGTTTCTCATTCTCCGCTTGATTGAAATGGACTCTTCTATGTGAAGGGACTTCGGTTTCTACCGGAATCATTGCCTCTGATCCGTATGCCAATGAAAATGGAGTATGCCCAGTCGCAGTTTTGTGGGTAGTTCTGTATGCCCATAGTGCCAGCGGTAGCTTATCGACCCAACCACCTTTTGCTCTTTCAAGTTGCTTCTTGATGGTCGACTTGATAATTTTATTTACTGCTTCCACTTGCCCGTTTGCCTGCGGATGGGCTACTGCTGAGAAGCTCTTTCGGATTTTGAATCGTTTGCAAAAATCTTGAAATTCTTCACTTTCAAACTGAGTACCATTGTCTGTAATTAATTTTTGAGGCACACCGTATCTGCAGATGATGTTTTTAGTCACAAAACTTATCATCTTCTTTGAGGTGATAGTAGCCAGTGGTTCAGCTTCTGCCCACTTAGTAAAATAATCTACAGCAACAATGGCATATTTAATTCCAGAGTTAGTAGTTGGTAATGGTCCTACAAGGTCTATCCCCCATATTGCAAACGGCCATGGACTGACCATCTGCGTGAGTTCAGTGGAAGGAGCTCTAGGAATCTTGGCGAATCTTTGGCATCTGTCACATTTTCGGGAATAATCTGCTGCATCTCGATTAATTTCTGGCCAAAAATATCCGTATCGGAGAATCTTTTTTGCTAAAGTTTGACCACCTAAATGATCACCACATTCTCCCCCATGCACCTCAGCTAGGATTGTTTCGGACTCTTCCCTGGATACACATCGAAGTAACGGCATTGAGAATCCCGTCTGTATAACTGGCCATCCTGGACTATATAGCGAGAGGCTTTCCTCAGTAGCTTCTTTCGTTCTTTTGAACTTTCCGGTAAAGATCCATTGAGCAGATATTCTGTTATTGGAGTCATCCATGATTCTCGCTCTTGAGACACGCTCATGATCCAATCAATATCCATCTCGTCAATGCTTGGGGTCGACAGGATCTCTACTGGAGTTAACCCCAGAAATTGAGCTTCGCCTGTGCTAGAATACTTTGCGAGAGAATCTGCTTTCATGTTTTCTTCTCGAGGAATGTGACTTATCATGTAATGATCGAAATCACCCAGGAGTTCCCAAGCCTTTGACAAGTAGGCGGGCAGATTCCCCCCTTTCGGTTGGAATTCCTTTTTGACTTGGCATACAATAAGCTGAGAATCACTGAAGATCTGTAACGCTCGGATGTTTAATTCTTTAGCAATCCTCAAGCCAGCGATAAGGGCTTCATATTCTGCTTCATTGTTTGTCGAGGGAAATTCCAATCTTAGTGCATAGCATAATGATCGACCTTCAGGAGTCTCGAGTACAACTCCGGCTCCAGAACAGTAGTCGTTTCTTGCGCCATCGACATATAACTTCCATTGGATTGGGGAATCGTCGATTGTTTCCTCCTCACTGTTACCCTTATTTGTGAATTCTGCGATGAAATCTGCTAAAGCTTGTCCATTGATTGCTTTTCGGGGATGATAAGTGATGTCATATTGACTGAGTTCAATATTCCACTTTAGAAGACGACCCGAAGTCTCAGGGCGAAACAGGACTTGCTTTAAAGGTTGATCAGTGAGGACTCTGATCGGATGAGCTTGAAAATATTGCCTCAACTTTCTAGATGCAATTAGTAGGCAATAGGCGAGTTTTTCCAACTTAGAGTAATTCATCTCTGCCCCAGTGAGTCTTTTGCTGATATAGTAAACTGGATGTTGAATCCCTTTGTCTTCTCGTATCAGCGCTGCACTTAAAGCATGAGATGATACTGCCAAGTATATAAGAAGATCCTCGCCATCGCCAGGCCTAGAAAGTATTGGAGGCGTTTCCATAAGGCGAATCAATTCATCAAAGGCTTTTTGGCATTCGGGAGTCCAATCGAAGTTTTTCTTTCCTTTCTTTAGGGCATCAAAGAATGGGATGCATTTATCTGTGGCTTTGGAAATGAACCGACTCAAGGCGGGGACTTTTCCATTGAGACTTTGCAATTCCTTCTTTGTTCTAGGAGCTTTGACTTCCTTTAAGGCGGTAATTTGAGCTGGACTAGCCTCAATGCCCCTAGCGCTCACGATGAAACCTAAAAACTTGCCGGATTCCACTCCAAATGAACATTTCAAAGGATTGAGCTTCATTCCGTATTTTCGGAGGACTGCGAACATGTCTGCTAAGTGTTCTATGTGATGCACTGCTTTCTTAGACTTTACTAACATGTCATCGACGTAGACTTCCATAGTCTTGCCCAATTGCGGTTTGAACATAGCATTAACAAGTCTTTGGTATGTTGCCCCTGCATTCTACAAGCCGAAGGGCATAACTCTGTAGCAGTAAAGACCAATGTCAGTGATAAAGCTTGTGTCCTCCTGATCTGGCTCATGCATCATGATCTGGTTGTATCCGGAGTAAGCATCCATAAAAGATAACAATTCGTGTCCCGCTGTTCCGTCTACCAGTTGATCGATTCTGGGTAATGGGAAGCAGTCCTTGGGGCAGGCCTTGTTTAGATCTGAAAAATCGATGCATACTCTCCATTTTCCGTTGGCTTTCTTAACCAGCACTGGATTTGAAACCCAATTCGGATAGGTAGATTCTTTAATAAAATTATTTTCCATGAGCCGATCAACTTCTTCTTTTAATGCTGCTGACCTTTCTGGACCCTGAGTTCTCCTTTTCTGCTTCACAGGTGTAAATTTTGGATCGATATTTAGAGTGTGTACTGCAACTTCTGGGGATATTCCGCACATATCGGCATGAGTCCAAGCAAAAACATCCAAATTTGCCTTTAAAAAAGATATTAAGATATTCTGAATTGACGCATTAAGTTGTGAACCCACATTCAACATCTTGTTTGGGTCCTTTGGGTCAACAGGTACTGGTATTGTCATTTCCACTGGTGCCACTCTATTCTCCCCTGCACTGACTTTTCTAGGATCCATTTCTTTCCTCGCTCCGCTGTGCTCACCAGTGCAGGGTCCGCCCTGTAATTGCTACAAGGCTGGTTCTTTGATGCGGACTGGGGCTGCCGCATCCTTTCCCATTTCTCTTTTTCTGGTTTCCCGTAGCTCTGTTAGATAACATTCCCGCCCCGCATTTTGATCTCCTTTTATAACTCCCACTCCATTATCTGTGGGAAATTTAATGGTGAGGCACCATGGGGCCAGGACTACTTTGAATGCTGCGAGAGTTGGACGGCCGAGGAAAGCATTATAAGCAGAAAATTCGTCGACAATCACAAAAGTTTGCTTGCGGACCACTTTTCTCTCTCCTTCTCAAAGTTCCACAAACAAATCAATAGTTCCTACCGGCTGTTTTGGCTCCCCAGTGAAGCCAGCGATTTTCTGCGATGAGGCTTGCACATCAGCCATAGGGATCTTCATTTGGTCGAATGTTTTCTTGAAGAAGATATTGCAGGATGCGCCACAATCAATGAGAACTCTTCTGACAATAGCTGGCCCGATACCAGCCGAGATGACTAAGGGATCCAAGGTAGGAGCTTCAATACCTGCGGAATCCCTGGCTCTGAACACAATATCATCATTGAAAGTTCTTTGTTGCTTCAGGGGCATAGCACCTTCCAAAACGAATACATCTTCCTCGGTCGGTACATACTTCAAAGCTCGGGTATACCTTTCCATCTCTCCCCAGCTTCTGCCTGCTGGATGAGGTCCTCCTGTAATGACATTGATAATGGGCCTTCCAGATTCGTGCCCTGCAGCCTTCTCACCTGTCCTAGGCTGATGAGCAGGAGCTTGTTGCCCCTGACTAGACGAAGCAGGATTGTTGCTATTCCTTTTCACAAATTGCTGCAGCTTGTTTTCCCTTAGCAACTCTTCAATCAGGTTTTTCAACTGGCGGCATTCGTCGGTCTCATGACTGGGTTGATTATGGAAGCGGCAAAACTTGCCACTCTGTATAGCCTTTTTCCCCGTTCTCAGAGGAAGAGGTTTAGGAAAATCAACAGAATCTTTAGTGGCAAGGTAGATACGCTCCGGCATATCTGATAAAGGAGTATACTCTGATGGCTTGAAGGATCGAGGCTTCTTCAGATTACCCTGTTTCTTCCCATTGTTATTTTCCCTTTTTTGCCCTACAGATTCATTCTTGCGTGGAGCAACAGTGTTATCTTCAGCTTTTTCTAACACTGCCTTCACCGGTACGGGGCGGCTTTCCAGGCGTTTGAATTCATCTGCTTTTTTATAGAATTTTTCAAGGGAATTTGGTTCCTTCATGTTTAGCCATTTTCCAAATTCGCTCGACTTGTCGATGGCCCTCATCAGATAGGTCAAGATCATCCGTGGTTCTGCATTGTCTACCTCGGCCAGCGCTATATTAAAGCGATTCAAGAAAGATCTGATAGCTTCACCTGGATTCTGCTCTAAACTTGACAATGACATAATATCTTTGGCTTTTGAAGCATATAGTCTGAACTTCTCCTTGAATTTCCGGGTCAAGTCCGAAAACTGATCAATAGATCGGATTGGTAGCTTGGTGAACCACAGTAGAGCCACACCTTCTAGATATACAGGAAAATATCGGCACTTTATCTCATCAGAGGCTCTGGCACCTGTCATGTGCCAATCATACTTGTATAAGAATTCGTTCGGATCGCTTGTCCCCTTGTAAGCTGGAATGGTTGGAGGGACAAACTTCCTTGGGAATTCAGCCTTTAAGATTTTCTCAGTAAATGGAGTTTTACTTCGGGCGAAACCCCATTCTTTCTCGTCTTCAACCCTCTGCATACTCTCTTTCATGATTTGTCGGACCATTCCAGAAAGATACTCCTCATCATGTCGAGTTTTAGATCCACCAACCTCAGGAAGTGTTTGTTCAAAGGGGCTAGCAGCCCTTTCAGGAGCATTCCTTTCTTCAGCATCATGAATGTTGCCAGCAAAGTTCCTTTCATTACCTGCCGGTTGACGGTTTGCCCCAAGAAAATCGTTCAACCTATTCAGAATTAGGGCATTTTGGGCATTCTGAGCCTCGAATTGTGCATTTTGGGCATTTATCTGCTGGTTCAGCCCTAAGATTGCAGCATCCAGCTCTGCCTTTGTAACTCCGACAGCTGGAGTGGCTTGATTCGATACAGGGGAAGCGGAGGTTCCCTCTTGAGCATTTCCAGATCTGACAGATCTACTCTTCCTTCCAGGAGCCATAATCTCGGATAGACTTCTGGTTTTCAAGGAAATTCTCTCTACAAATCTCTGTGAAGCAATGATGATAATTCACCTGAGTTCGATTCTCAGTGAAAGCACCAAAAATGTTAACGCTAAAATTTGAACGCTAACACCCCGGTGTATGAAGTGAGATTGTGAAAGCACCACCCGATAGCTCGGGAACAGATTATAAGCAGATAATAGCGAAAAAGCAGTAAACAACAGCAATTTTATAGTGGTTCGGCTTAAGAGAGAGCCTACGTCCACTTTGAATATCTTTATTTACGATTTGATTACAAGTCGATGCAATTACACTTTGATTACAACACACTTCGAGTTACAAGTGACTTAGAACAAGTAGCCTAAACTTCAATGTCGATCCAAATCTTTGAACTCATGTTGGACATGTATGATTTCTTCGTGAAGTTCCTTGAAAGTGTTGAGGTAGTTCAGAATGCAGCAGAGTAACGGCGCTTGAAATGAATGAGCCCAAAAGTCCCTTGAATGTTGGAGGTGGCCATGTATTTATAGGCAAATTTCTGGCTGGAATTGTTAAGTCATGAGTCGTGACCGACTCAGGATGAACCGTGACCGACTCACATATCACGAGTCAGCAAGCAGTGGCATAGATGAAATGGCATTGATCTTGTTCCTCGTATGCTTAGGTCGCCAATGACTTATGATAGGTCGTTAGTCACCTTGAGTCGTTGGAAACCCTGAGTCGTTGGAAACCCTGAGTCGGTCTGCCCCATAAACCACTAATTAGTTAAACCACTCTGCTCTTCTAAGGTATTAACTCGTTGAGTCGTTGATCCACTGAGTCATTACGAACCTTGAGCAGATGAGTCGGTCCAGTCCTTGAGGAGATGAGTCGGTCCAGTCCTTGAGTAGATGAGTCGGTCCAGTCCTTGAGTCGTCTCGTACGAGCCGTGAACTTCGTTGAGTCGGCAACTCAATGAGTCGGCCTGTATCATGAACCATTAACCTCCATGAGTCGTTCCATTCCTCTAAGTTGCCTTGAGCCCTAGCTCGCTAGCCAATTGAGTCGCTACCAGTTGAGTCGGTCCATTCTAAGTCTCTGAAGCTTTTTTGAGTCGTAGATCCATTGAGTCGTTAAGGACCTTAAGTGGATGAGTCGGCCCAGGTTTCAACTCGTTGGCAGAACGGGGTTAACACCAGCTGAATAGATCTATTAAATTGATTACTTTAACCCTATAATTTCTGTAATCGAATTAAGTATAAATTTCCGTAATCGTATAAATATATAGATCACTACCCTAGAACATTAACTCAAGGGTATCTGATCGCTTCAGGGGTATTGGATTTATAGTTAATTTATCAACGGTTCCACCAGCAGAGCGGTATCAGAACCCTTTAAAATATATATCCAAATTTAAGTTCCTTTACCAACCATTACCCAGTCGCCACCTTCACATATTCATTTGATAGTCAAGTGTATACGAATTTGAATATGTATATATATTTGTATGGTGGTGTGATTAAGATCTTGCAATGGAAAGTGGGAAATTTTAAAGGGTGAAAGAATTTAGATAAAATAAGATTTTTATGAAATTTTTAGTGTAAAACAAAAATCACTAGTTAATTAAATTATCAATGAAATTTAATTGTTCAATCTGTTCGAATATTAATAAATTGTATAAATTACTTATACAAGGTCTATAAATCGAGAAAACAAGCGAGATGGATTGGATTGCAAAGTAAAGGTCAAAAGTGAGTAAATCTCACTCAGTTAAATTTAAATTTAAATGATTAAATGATTTAAATTTAATTAATTGTTTGAATGGTTGAATTGATTAATGTGATATAGTATGATATTTTGTAATTGGTGAACTATATTGTGCTGACGTTTGTGGATGCAGGAAAAACAGGTTGGAGGGATCCAACTGGATCCCTCAACATTTATTTAAATATTTAATACCCCTGTTGTGATTATTTTATATTCTGTGATGAATATTGTTGATATCTGGAATATTGGATGATATGGTTTATCTGAATATTTTCCGGTGCACTAAGTTATCAAGATATATATGATTGGAATTTGGGAATAAAATGAAGAGAATTTGTAGGTGAAATAATTATAGAAATTTTGATAAATTGGATAAGAAAAATAGCAGTGTTGAATGCTAATTAATAAAATCCTGTATATGGAAAGGAATTTTTGAATAAACAGGAAGTTAATGAAGTTTGAAACTTCAATGATATTATTCAATAGAAAAAAACATTTATTTAATAATTAATATTTAAATTATTGAAGGAATAAAGAAGGAAATGGGAAAAGCCTGAAATTTGTATATTTCAGTTAAAAGATTTAAAATCAAACAGTAAATAATAATAATAATAATAAAGTCCATAATTAATGAATTTTGAAATGAACCAAGTAAGTAAAGAAATTTATTTCAAATATAATAAATTGGAAATCAATTTGGGGAAATTGATTTAAGTGCTTGAAGTTGGAATTTTCTCTGGGTGGCCAAGTACACGTTTTTAAAGGTAAATTTGTATATGTAAATTAAATGTTTTGAAGTTTTTTTTAAAGGAAGCAAGTTTTATAAAATTTATTATTTCTAATATTTAATTTCTAAAGCAAGTATTCCCTTTGAATATATTACAGCATTAATTATTTAAAGTGACTTAGTATTTGTTTTAAAAGTGAAAACCTGGTTTTATATCTCATAAGTAACCTTATTTTTCTTAAATTCATATAATATGTATTTTTAACAAATTATTTAAGAAATTTTATCCTAAATGTTTAAAGTATATATTTCAAAGTAAAGTGTTTTAAATTATTTTAAAATCTAGTTTTGTGCTTGGTGATTTCAGAGGAGATAGAAAATATTTGGGGAAAATTTATCCTGGAAAGAAAGATGATTTTGAATCTGTTTTCACAGAATTGAAAATAGAAATATATCTTGTGCAGATATTTTGAGGTTAATAAATAATTTGGGAAATTATTTATTGTTGAATGGTTGATTGTGAATGTTAATTGATAGTTAAATAACCGACTATCAATATTGGACAACTGCGTTGATCGTTTCGAAGAGTCCGGGATCGAGATTTATTTCTCGAAAACCACTTCGATCCAGTTTGTACGTTTCGCGAAATGATTTTGGATTCGAAGATGGAGCAGTGAAGTGCAAGGGCTAATCCCTACTAATCCTGAGGATATTTCCAAAATGGATGTAGTAGGAATAGTGCCTTCGGTTCCGTTCGAACCCGCAACGGACTTGTATGGACGAATGCTTGCGAAACATCGTCAGGTGGACGATGGGCATTCTAAGGGATATTTTCTAAAAAGGTAACGCTTAGCCTCAAGCCTCATCAAATGGGAATGGCTGAAAATCAGGGGTTATGCAGCAAGGCTAGGTGGGTAGCACCCAAGCAGGGTGAGGTCATTCCAGTCTAGATGTCCCTTTTTATTTTCGGCTTAGTGGTGCGGTTGCTGATCCCAACCGCGGGGTGATCTCACTCGGGACTGTCCAGTAAGGGATGGTTCCGACCTTGTGTTGCAGGGGAGCGGGCGTACTCCTCGGTACGGTGATCTAGGCCCCGTACTGTGACAGGTGGTACCCTAGTGCCTAGTTATTGGATGGAAATCCATTCTCCCTACGAGCCTTGTACGAGTTTTGTTTGTATTACCCACTCTGTGGCTAGTAGCTGGAATTTAATCATGTAACAATTTCGGCTATTTTATAAATATTTGTATATAGACACTATTATAATATCAGAGGATTTCTATAAAAATTGTTTTAGCTATCGTAAGGTAAAAACCCGACATGTTTATTTGTGGCGTGGTCTTACAAGATGCTTTTGTTTTCAAAGGTTTTTTTGAAACTTTAATAATCAATTGGGTGTGAATTTCTCACGCTGGTATTCCAGACTGACTCGGGTATTATTTAACTGTAATGCTCGGGTCAGACCGAGTATTATAGAATACAGGAAATGCAGGGGTGCTCAGGAGACGAGCCGGATGACGACACACACTCTTGTACTTGTGTATATATATATATATTCCGTTGTGTTGAGTTGTTGTGTATCCATGTGTATTTTATTGATGTTGAGCTGTGATTGATGTACTCTGATGATGTAAAATATGTAAACAGATGTATTTGATTTTGAGTAAAGATCATATATATTCTATTATATTTTATTCCGCTATGATGGTTAGATTCTGTTGTTGTTTTCTATTTTCTTCTTCTACCTCTTCTTCTTTAACCCAAATGGTTCGTATTTCTGTGCAACTTGAGTTTATTGTTGTAGAATAGTGTTGACTCAAGGGTTACGGATTTGCGGGCTGTTACAGTTGGTATTAGAGCTTAGGTTAGCGATAACCTTGGCTCTGGTGGGAATTACTCATTTAAATTAGAGTCTGTAGTACTCTATAATGAGTTTGAGCGTATTAATAGATATGAGCGCGTATTTGTTAGTGAATAAAAATTGTTTTAATATTGTGTTGATTGGTTTATTGAGTGGCATATGAACCTTCGTCGACACAGTTTGCGCAATTGTATTGAAGGGGTTTCTAAACACTTGAATAGAACAATTGACACGGTATTGTTTTAAATATGGGTAAATGAAATAATTTTAACCAAAAATATATTTTGATATAAAGAAAGTTTTTGAAAACTATTTAGCTACTATATGGTTGCTTGGATGTCAATTGAATGTTAGGGATGATAATATTGAAGTATTATCATTATTAAGTGAAAATTTAACTAGAAATTGAAATATAATTAAAAATTTAAGGGATAAATTCATTATAGAATGAAATTTATAGATATGAATTATAGATGTAAATTATAAATTGAAATATAATTAATTGGGAATTTGTATAAGCATAAACTATACAAATGCATTTTAGTTAAAATTTGAATTAAAATAGAATTTGAAAACTTTAAAACCCCGGAGATTTTGGAAGTATTTTGGAGGTAAATAGTATTATTGTTGTTTTTGGGATATTTCTGAAAGGAAATTTGTTTAAAAATGGATTTTGAAAGGGAGATAGCATTGAATTCACTTCAGTCACTGGAAAATAACTTCGGCGATGACTGCAGCATCATCGATGTTCATTTTCGAGTTTCTAAGTGACAGATTGCTGCCAAATGAATTTGTTCAGAAAAACCTGTTTGTTTTTTAAATTTCAAAGGGAAATTTGTTGGGAATAACACCAGGATTGGTTTGGCCTTTGAAAAATGTGATTTGTGATGTTGAAGATTTCAAAATGTTTTGAAACCAATAACCGGGTGTTTGAAAATCCTGATGAGATAGCTTGTGAGCTTATAAATTGAGATGATTTTTAAATCAGGAAGGAAATATAAGCTTTGAATATTGGAATTTGAATTAAAGTGTAGGGTTAAAAAAAAAGTTGATTAACTTGGATTGGGAAATAAAAATTTAACTGGATTGGAATAAATTGAATAAATTGAAAATAGTATCCAGTTGTATTCGAATCAAGTTGGAACCGAATTGAATTAAATAAATCCGAGTTAAAATAAAATTGAATCGGAATAAAAATTCACCTGAATTATTGAATGAAATTAAATTTTTACCTGGATAACTAGGAAATAAGTTGGATAAGAATTAGATTGAGTTAAATAAATCAGAATAACTTGTAAAAGAATTAGAAATCCATGAAATAAAAATATGCTTGGTTTATAAATAAGCATAAGGCTTGAGTTAAAAAAATAAAAGAAGAATATATTTGAGCCTATAATGAATGGAGTTGTGAAAATAATAAGTGGTGACTTCTAAAATTTGAAAAGTGAGATACAAATTCCAAAATAAATATAGTTGATGTTTTGGGGAATAAAACAAAAATTCCAAACTTGAATTATAAACTAAATAGAACTAAGAAATTAAATGGAGTGTTATTTGGAATTAAAATTCAAGTGTTGGATTAGAAATAAAGGAAGAACTAATTAGATAATAAATTAGTTAATTAAATTAAAATTGTGAGTTTATGATGAAGTTGGAAATAAACTCATGCTATAAATAAAAAAAATTGATTCAAATTGTTGATGAAGTGAAAGTAATTGAGAATGAAGCTGAATTGTGAGTTAATAAATTTGATGGTAAATTAAAGGTGAATAATAGAATCAGAACTTGACTTATTAATTAAAATTAGACTTGAAGTGTTAACAAAATAAATATAATTGAAATGGATGGAACAAAAATGAGAATGGATTAAAATAGTAATGGTTTGAATATGTAAATGAAATCCAATAAGGGAAATAAAGTGGATATGTCTTTGGAATCAATTGAGTTAAGTTGAGTATAATAGAGTAAAATTGGCTGGTGAAAAGAAAATGAGCTTAAGTATAAAATTTGAATAAATTAAAGTAAATCGACTTAAGCTGAATAGATGGAAGAGAGTTGAATTTAAATCAACTTGAATTAAGTTTAATGATATTGGGTTGGATTTAAATTAAGTGAAAATAAATTCAAATCGAAATAAAATTCGGTGGGTTGCCGATAATATTTAATGAAATGAAATTCTTAAATAAATAATAGTAAACCATTTAAATTGTTACAGAATTGAAATAAGTAGGGACAATAAGGAAATGGAATGTTTTAGTTAATAGAATGGGTTTAAATGAAGGCGGATAAGGAATGAAACCCTATTGAATATATCTAACATTAAAATAGTTATTGGATGAAATAGCTTGGATTATCTTTGAGCTAAATAAAATAGTTGGAATAAATAAATACGGAATAAAATGTTAATAAATGGATTGTAAATGAAATTTAAGTGGAATGTGTCAAGCTAAATTAATGATTGCGAATGAATTAAAATAAAAGGAGAAATTAAATTGGTAATGAAAAAGAACCTAAATTGTTAATGGTTTTGAATAAACTAGTTTGGTTAATAAAATGAAATGCAATGAGAATGAGAATATATAGATTGTGAATAAAATTGAAAATGGAATAGAATTAAGTATAAATTGAGTTGAAATCAATTTACATTGATTATAACACTCAAATGCTTATTTAATCACATAGATCTCATCAAAGTGCAAAGAATAAATTGTTATTGAATTTAAATGGAAATTATTAAAATTCCATGGATGGATAGGAGTAAAATAAATTGATTTTGAAAGCAATTGAATTAAATGTGAGTTCAGTTTGCTTAATAATAAATTAAAAGTAAGCTATTGTGTTTTAAACCATTCAAATTTGATGAAGATGTATATGAATGGACTGAAAACCATTCGAATTGAATGAAAATGGTTATAAATGAATTAAAACAGTTGAATTGGCATGGGAACTATATAAATTGCTTATGGAAAAATATTTGTTATGAATTTCTTACATGTTTGACTATTGTAAATAAGTAAAATGTAGTTAAACTTCATTTATATCGTACTTACATGTTTAAATTGAGTAAGTACAAGTACCTGGAAAACGTGTAGCTGGATTTGGTTGTGCTATTTGCTAAAATTAATAAGCCGCTTGCTTAAAATGCTAAATAAGGTACGCCTACGCAATTAAAATAGGAAATATGAATTGTTTTGGTTTTTCCGACCGTGTGGGTCGATGTATATATATATTTATCTCTTTTGTCAAATTGCAAAAGCTCCTTCGTACAAAGGGGACTCTGCCAAAAAATTTCAGAAATTTTGGGAGTTAGAAAATTTTTGAAAATTTTTGGAAAATTTTGTTAACAACTAAACGGTTTAAAACTAAAAATTTAAAATAAGTTAGTAAAATGAGACTAACTAAAGTAATGATATGAATTAGTAATAAATGACCAATAAAATTTATATATTCAGAGTTAAAAATAAATTGAATTCATATGAAATGAAAGAATCGTATTGAATAGAATTAGATATAAACTGAAGTAGTAAGATGGAAATAAATATGAGAAGCGTATAAAATTCTCATACTAACTTAAGTATGAAATGATGCATTCTCAATTGGAAATGGAATATTGCAAATACATTCTAAGTTGATATATGAATTAATAAATATTGACATTGGTACGAAAGTCAATAAAATGTTTTGGAATGTTGTGATTGGATATTAGTACTAAGCAGGATATGCAGGTATTATTTAAAAGGAAAAGAGAGTTGGTTTTGATTTCAAAGATAAATTTGAATTGCCCGACAAAAAGGTATGTGTTTAAAATTGATATGAAATTTGATTGGGATTTGGATTTGGATTGAGCCACTTGGCGTTTTGTTTTCATTTTGAATTTGGGAGGCCGTAGAGCCATTTTGTAGTTGTACCGAGCTAGCCGCGCAAAGGAGACGCTGGCGAAATTTTTCGAAAATTTAGAGAGTTAGAAAATTTTTGAGAAAATTTGAAAATTTTGAAACTTGGTTTTGAATTATAATTTGAATTGTTAAGTACATAATATGGTTTGGGACTTATGATTAAGTTGAAAGGTTAAGAAAAGGATTAGTGTATCATTGATAAAAATATTTATTGGTAAATTGATAAAAACTATTTGGAGTTGAGAAGATAGTTAATGGGATATAGATCATTCTTCCTAACTAGTAATTTCGGGGACGAAATTCTTTTAAGGGGGAAGGAATGTGACGATCCGGAATTTTCAAGCATTTAAAATTGGAACATTTAATTGATTTTAAACATTCAATAGAATAATTTTAATTTGAATTACGAATATCACAATTTATTTGATAATTGAATTATTAAATTAAATAAGTGAAGTTAGGTAAATTGTTGAATCTGGAGTTTTAAGCCTGTTAAAAACTAATTTAATGACTGATAAGATTTATATCGATAATATGGAAAATAGGAAAGTGTTAAAATTGATTTTGGAAGTGTTTTGTTTGGTTTCGAAATTTAAATCGTTTAAATTGAATTTAAAAATAGCCTTTTGAGGCACAGTCTCGGATTTCAACGAAACTAGTTCCGTTGGGTCCGTAATATTGGATTATTGCCGGATTTCAAATTTCGTAATTTTTGGAATTATAGTGTGATCGTATGAGGTAAAAACACTTCGTAAATAATTTTTCGTTCTAGTATAAAATATCCTACATCTTATCATCGGTCAAAATCTTTCCTATCAGCCGACCTGTACTGCCTATACCTTCTCTAGCACGCTCTCCTCTTTTTACTCATGCTCTCTTCCTTTTCGCAGAAGCTCGTTCAAAATTATAAAAGAAAGAAATTTTTTGCAATTGCAGAACACAGAAAAAAATAGCTACAAAATCTTTCCTCCTTCATGTCACAGTTCATAATTCACGATCCTCCTTTCCCCTTCGTTTTAGAAAAAAAAAAACAAATTGATGAATAATGGCCGCCCCCTCCATTTTAAGAAAACCAAAATTAAAGCTAAATAAACGAACCAACAAGGTTCGTTCGAATCAGTAAGAAAAAAAAATCAAGTAAGGTTCTTGTTCAATCATCAGCGATCGCATCGAATTCGACGAGGCCAGAGCATTGGAAATCACTCGAATTCGACGAGCTTGTGAACCTAGGGCGAAGATTGGCGATTGAGGCATCGTTCGTTTTAATGGGGGTAACGCAGTTCGATTGCTCAAGGCCGATGTCAAAGTAGGCAGCTTGGGTTTCGATCTCGTCGCAGAGACGTTTGGGGGCGATGATGGTTGGATGGCAGCTCGAGTTATTTTTGCGGCGGCGATTCGAGGTTAGGTTTGTGGTAGGTAGACGTCGCGATCAAAAGGGGAACGCGAAGGTGACTTGAGTCAATCCAACTGAGGTAAACGTTGCAATTTATTCTTGAGTCAATCCAGCTGAATAGATCTATTAAATTGATTACTTTAACCCTATAATTTCTGTAATCGAATTAAGTATAAATTTCTGTAATCGTATAAATACATAGATCACTACCCTAGAACATTAACTCAAGGGTATCTGATCGCTTCAGGGGTATTGGATTTATAGTTAATTTATCAACGGTTCCACCATCAGAGCGGTATCAGAACCATTTAAAATATATATACCCAAATTTAAGTTCCTTTACCAACCATTACCCAGTCGCCACCTTCACATATTCATTTGATAGTCAAGTGTATACGAGTTTGAATATGTATATATATTTGTATGGTTGTGTGATTAAGATCTTGCAATGGAAAGTGGGAAATTTTAAAGGGTGAAAGAATTTAGATAAAATAAGATTTTTATGAAATTTTTAGTGTAAAAAAAAAATCACTGGTTAATTAAATTATCAATGAAATTTAATTGTTCAATCTGTTCGAATATTAATAAATTGTATAAATTACTTATACAAGGTCTATAAATCGAGAAAACAAGCGAGATGGATTGGATTGCAAAGTAAAGGTCAAAAGTGAGTAAATCTCACTCAGTTAAATTTAAATTTAAATGATTAAATGATTTAAATTTAATTAATTGTTTAAATGGTTGAATTGATTAATGTGATATAGTATGATATTTTGTAATTGGTGAACTATATTGTGCTGACGTTTGTGGATGCAGGAAAAACAGGTTTGAGGGATCCAACTGGATCCCTCAACATTTATTTAAATATTTAATACCCCTGTTGTGATTATTTTATATTCTGTGATGAATATTGTTGATATCTGGAATATTGGATGATATGGTTTATCTGAATATTTTCCGGTGCACTAAGTTATCAAGATATATAGGATTGGAATTTGGGAATAAAATGAAGAGAATTTGTAGGTGAAATAATTATAGAAATTTTAGATAAATTAAGAATAAATTGGTTAAGAAAAACAGCAGTGTTGAATGCTAATTAATAAAATCCTGTATATGGAAAGGAATTTTTGAATAAACTGGAAGTTAATGAAGTTTGAAACTTCAATGATATTATTCAATAGAACAAAACATTTATTTAATAATTAATATTTAAATTATTGAAGGAATAAAGAAGGAAATGGGAAAAGCCTGAAATTTGTATATTTCAGTTAAAAGATTTAAAATCAAACAGTAAATAATAATAATAAAAATAAAGTCCATAATTAATGAATTTTGGAATGAACCAAGTAAGTAAAGAAATTTATTTCAAATAGAATAAATTGGAAATCAATTTGGGGAAATTGATTTAAGTGCTTGAAGTTGGAATTTTCTCTGGGTGGCCAAGTACACGTTTTTAAAGGTAAATTTGTAAATGTAAATTAAATGTTTTGAAGTTTTTCTTAAAGGAAGCAAGTTTTATAAAATTTATTATTTCTAATACTTAATTTCTAAAGCAAGTATTCCCTTTGAATATATTATAGCATTAATTATTTAATGTGACTTAGTATTTGTTTTAAAAGTGAAAACCTGGTTTTATATCTCATAAGTAACCTTATTTTTCTTAAATTCATATAATATGTATTTTTAACAAATTATTTAAGAAGTTTTATCCTAAATGTTTAAAGTATATATTTCAAAGTAAAGTTTTTTAAATTATTTTAAAATCTAGTTTTGTGCTTGGTGATTTCAGAGGAGATAGAAAATATTTGGGGAAAATTTATCCTGGAAAGAAAGATGATTTTGAATCTGTTTTCACAGAATTGAAAATAGAAATATATCTTGTGCAGATATTTTGAGGTTAATAAATAATTTGAGAAATTATTTATTGTCGAATGGTTGATTGTGAATGTTAATTGATAGTTAAATAACCGACTATCAATATTGGATAACTGCGTTGATCGTTTCGAAGAGTCCGGGATTGAGATTTATTTCTCGAAAATCACTTCGATCCAGTTTGTACGTTTCGTGAAACGATTTTGGATTCGAAGATGGGGCAGTGAAGTGCAAGGGCTAATCGCTACTAATCCTGAGGATATTTTCAAAATGGATGTAGTAGGAATAGTGCCTTCGGTTCCGTTCGAACCCGCAACGGACTTGTATGGACGAATGCTTGCGAAACATCGTCAGGTGGACGATGGGCATTCTAAGGGATATTTTCTAAAAAGGTAACGCTTAGCCTCAAGCCTCATCAAATGGGAATGGCTGAAAATCAGGGGTTATGCAGCAAGGCTAGGTGGGTAGCACCCAAGCAGGGTGAGGTCAGTCCAGTCTAGATGTCCCTTTTTATTTTCGGCTTAGTGGTGCGGTTGCTGATCCCAACCGCGGGGTGATCTCACTCGGGACTGTCCAGTAAGGGATGGTTCCGGCCTTGTGTTGCAGGGGAGCGGGCGTACTCCTCGGTACGGTGATCTAGGCCTCGTACTGTGACAGGTGGTACCCTAGTGCCTAGTCATTGGTTGGAAATCCATTCTCCCTACGAGCCTTGTATGATTTTTGTTTGTATTACCCACTCTGTGGCTAGTAGCTGGAATTTAATCATGTAACAATTTCGGCTATTTTATAAGTATTTTTATATAGACCCTATTATAATATCAGAGGATTTCTATAAAAATTGTTTTAGCTATCGTAAGGTAAAAACCTGACATGTTTATTTGTGGCGTGGTCTTACGAGATGCTTTTGTTTTCAAAGGTTTTTTTTTGAAACTTTAATAATCAATTGGGTGTGATTTTTCTCACGCTGGTATTCCAGACTGACTCGGGTATTATTTAACTGTAATGCTCGGGTCAGACCGAGTATTATAGAATACATGAAATGCAGGGGTGCTCAGGAGACGAGCCGGATGACGACACGTACTCTTGTACTTGTATATATATATATATATTCCGCTGTGTTGAGTTGTTGTGTATCCATGTGTATGTTATTGATGTTGAGCTGTGGTTGATGTACTCTGATGATGTAAAATATGTAAATAGATGTATTTGATTTTGAGTAAAGATCATATATATTCTATTATATTTTATTCCACTGCGATGGTTAGATTCTGTTGTTGTTTTCTATTTTCTTCTTCTACCTCTTCTTCTTTAACCCAAATGGTTCGTATTTCTGTGCAACTTGAGTTGATTGTTGTAGAATAGTGTTGACTCAAGGGGTACGGATTTGCGGGCTGTTACATCACCTCCATCTCTTGATCAGTAAGCAAATTTTGTAACTGATGCATTATAGCAGAGGCGTATTTTCCTTTATCTTATCTTGACCATTTTACTGTAATGATAAGCCATTTTCTCTAGGAACGCTGCCCTTTGACAATGCTCTCTTCTTCTCCTTTTGGGAGCCCAACTGCTCTTCTGTTCGAATAAGGATTTTTAAATTTTAACTTTCAAATTATTTTAGGATTAGTGGAAACACTTGGGGAAGCACTGGAAACAAATTTAACCATGACAGATAAGGGACTGTGTTAGTTTTTAAGTTAACTACACGAACGAGTTGTTTGTTCCTTTTTTGTGTGCATAGTGTCGATATCATTCTTATGATAATTTGGAGAGATGGCGTATCCACTGTTGTCCATTAGCATGGTGTCGATTTTCCAGTATTTTCATTAGATCCATGCTTTATGCTTCTCCTTGTGCTGCTATAATCCAGTTTTGTGCCTGACAAATTATAGGTGATGGTAAGTTTGAGGGAAGCAATATCCATTATCATACTATACTTGAATTTCAGAATTTATGTTTAGTTATCAATCAATTGTCATGCTGAACTCACCATATTAATTCTTAGCATGTTAATAAGCTTTAAGAAAGTGATAATTGCTGCAAACAACATACTTGTGTTTTATTTACTTGCAGTAGGGAGGAGTTATGTTATTCACTTATTTTCCATGCTTATTTAATCTAAGTTATGTTATTCACTTATTTGTTATGCTTATTTACTTGCAGTAGGGAGGAGTTAGTTAAGGTTTCCATGCTTGTGAACGGTTCACTTGCTTATTTCTATACCTGTAGCATTTTTCTCATGCTAGATGATTTGAGCAACACTATTATGTCGTTGGACAATGAAAGAGAGGTTCTGGAGATAAAGGAAAAAGAGTTAGCACTAAAAACCCATGCGTAGTAGCCAATTCAAGATGCATGTGTTTATGGGTAGTTTTAGTGCTTAGTGTATTTATGTTTGACTAAATCATGTTAACTCAACATGACTTGGATAACATTATGTTGTAATCTACTATATTTTTTGTTGTACCCAAAATTAAAATGGATATAAGAATTTTTCTTCCTTGATGTTGTTAAATATATTTGCTTCTTCCATGATGTTTTTCACTTTGAGAGTTTTAGTACTTAAATTGCAATACAAAGCTTGTTTCGACCTTTGAATATTTAGTGTGATGTAATGGTCTTTTACAACTGGTTTTAGCAGTTGTAAAAAAGTCATTTACATCTTCCTAAAGCAGTTGCAAAAAAGTCATTTGCAACTGTCAAAAACAGTTGTAAAAAAATCTTTTACGACTGCTTTTAAAAGCTTTTTACAGTTGCCAAAAGCAGTTGTAAAAAAGTCCAACTCTATTACGACTGTGGATATCACGACTGGCGGACGCCCGTTGTAATAGACCTATTACAACTGTTTTTAACAGTTGTAAAAGGGTATTTTTGTTGTAGTGACCAGACTGTTGTCTGACTTGAATTTTTTTTCCTCTTAAACTCTCGGGTACTCATTTTAGTAGGTTGGGAGTTAGGGATTTCAGGTTTCAAGTTAGACGAATAAGCTTCTGGAGATGTGCAGGAGGCAATCTAACTATTAGGAACTCTATCTATTTCCGCTGTGCAATTTGGTTTTGTCTATTTGGATGTAATGGCAAAGTTATATAATTGCCAAGTATTGGACTCTAATCAACCAAGGGGACATCTTCATATGCCACTCTTGGAGTATTTTGTATAACTATATTTTCTCTGAGTGTGGGATCATGAGTGGGATTATATAATTAATACGAAATATCACTTGTGAAATGAGATGTGATTATTTATTATGAAACTGTGTTGATTTTTTTTTATATTGGTATGCTTCTGATTATTGATATGATTAGAATAGCCACATTTTTAACATCGAGAATTAATAATTATAAATGTTTACAGCATCTGTAGCGGTTAGTTTTAGGCTTTAAACTGGGGGATGTTACAATTTGGTATCAAAGCATTGTTTTATGATTAAAAGAATTTTAAACTAAAGAGTTTCTGAAAGCATAATCCTTATAAATTAGAGATAAGTTTGGTGTATATGTTAACACTATAATAATGAATTTGTATTTGATGTATATAAGTATGTATTCCATCTCCATTCTCCCATCTCTCTTAGACCGTTCTTCTGTATCTTAATAAGGCCCGTATGCATATTTACGAGAAAGAAAGATACGGAGGCTGGAAACAAAAGAGTGAATCTAGGTGGCAGAAGCACCACAACCAATGGAAATGTTCGGCCCAATACCAGGAGGAAGCAGGGTTGATAGGTAAATGCTAATCATAATTCAAATTCCATAGTAGGTGTTGAATTCCCACTAGTAGATATGGAGACTATATATCATTTCTTCATCAATTTGATGCAAGCTGGAGTAACTGCAAGGGTAGCTAGAGGAAATGCTACTAATGCGGGAGGAGTTAATCCTGTAATGCCAGTTGGGAATAACTATACTAAGCTAAGTCAAGACTACATCAGTCTAGGTATGTAAGAAACTACATATTTTACGATTGAATATTTAATATTTTATTTAAATATTTTATCGTTAGTTGGATTTTAGTCCGACAAGTTACTTTTTCCATACGGTTGAATTAGGACTCGGGACCACTTCTATTGGGTCCAAAGCACCATTTGCGATCTTTCTTAGTATAGACTTTGATATGTTTGGAGTTAGTGGAATTTTGCCACTTTTTCACTTTGGGCTTTGGGTTTGGTTTAGCCCATTAGCCTAAACTATTAACTATAGCTCAACCCCCTCTTCCCTTCATAACTTCACTTTCATTTCCTAACAATCAAGCTTCATCAAAAATGGAGGGAGGAATGGGAAATTAAAACTCCAAGCCCTAGTTCATTTGCAAATCCAACATCTAACTCCAAATTCAAAGAGAAGCCATTGATTTAAGCTTCTTGTGTGGAGATTGAAGTGTGGTTGATTCTTTCTTTGCTTTCAAGCTTCTTCTTCATTGATTTTGTGAAAAAGGTGAGATCTTTATCCCACATCTTTGTCTATAACTATCTTTGATTGTTGGGTATGAATTCCTAACACTTATTCATATGCATTTGCTCTTGGTTTGGATTGAATTGGTGAAAATCCCCATTTTTAGTGTTTTGGATTCAAATCTTTGAAAAATCCTAACTTTGGTAATTGAATACGTTTTTGGTGATGCATCGAGGAGCCAATAGGACCAGGTAGCCGATGGGCGTAATCCCCTAGCGTCCGTGCTCGATCGGTTGCAAATTGAGAGAGTTTTTGCATTTCTGTTGCTTAGGTCGTTCGGCCTGCACACATAACTCTCGGCCTGCCTTAGGCCGCAAACCCTTAAGTCGCTCGGCCATTAAGTCGCTCTACCTGATTGGTCACGCCATGCTTAGGTCGTTCCATCTTAGGTCGCTCGGCCATTAGGTCGTTCCCCCACTTGGCCGCAACCCCTTGGGTCGCTCGTCCATGTTATGTCGCTAACCCCCTTAGGTCGCCACCCCTTAGGTCGCTCGGACATGTTAAGTCGCACCTGCTACGCAACCAACTTAGGTCGCGACAAGTTAGGTCGTTCCCTCTTAAGTCGCTCGGCCTTCTCTTACACCTTAGGCTGCGCAAGTTAGGCCGCATGCTACTCCTTAGCCGCTAGTTGCCTTAGGTCGCTGACCTCCTTAGGTCGCTCGGTCTGCTTGCACTGTTAGGTCGCTCCATACCTTGGGTCGCACCTGCTATATCTCGCACACATTGGGTCGCGCCACTCCTTAGGTCGCTCGTTACTTAGGTCGCGCCATGCTATAGGTCGCGCTAGGCTATAGGTCGCGCCATATTAAGTTGCTCTGTCAGGCCGTATGCTATTTGTAGAGCCGCTGATTTCTTGTGTTGACTTATGTTAAGTCGTAAGTCGTGGCTGTTAAGTCGCAAGGGTATTTCCACTTGGATGGATTTGGAATCGAATTCTTTGGATTTTATTCGCGTCTTCGAATGTGAATTTTTATGATTTATTGTTTCTACAATCATTTTTGTTATTTGTCACTTCAAAAATATAAAGGTCTCAATACTAGTAGTAAATATCAAAACTCTTTACAAAGCTTGTTTCTTAAACCGTTTTCCAATCTACTAGTATATACAAACCCTTATCTCACTCGTACGAGAAATCTAATTAGACGGCTTAGTAAAACAAGTGGTATGAAACACTTGCGTTTACTTCGTCGGTTAATTCTTGGACTTGTCCGATTGAATCTCTTGTGACAATTTTCGTGTGGAAATCTATAATTTGTTCATAAATATTTAAGTTAAGCTAGTGGTTATGGGACATGAGGCTAAGCTTATATATTTACTAGCTTACTATAATTGACACTTCTTGATGATCATTGCTGATCATTTTTGTGATTTAGACTAGCAAGTGTGCGATGTCTCTTTGTCTACGAGGGAGACAAAACCCCGTTTCTGTGGAGCTTCGGCTCAATTTGGTGGGGTAGCGACCCATGGTCTTCGGGCCGTTTTGTGGAGCTTCGGCTCAAAATTAATGGTTAGCTACCATGGAATAGCGTTCCATTTTGTGATACACGTGTTGGTGAGTTTCATGCTCCGGTTTTGTGATAGGCCTCCCCCTTTTTGTGATTTCTGGATTTCCATTGATGATTTCTAGAATTTGCGTTTCACCGATTTTCATGATTTACATTGATATGTTTTATCAATATTTGTGCAATGGTGAATTTGTGTGTCATTAACTTTTGTGATTGACATTGATATAACTGTCAATACTTATGGTTTTAGTGAATAAAAATAAAGAGTGTGACATTCTATTTTATCTTCGAGAAGATTCTTGTGATATTGATTAACCTCTTGTTGATTTTCAATTACATACTTATCACAGTATGGCTTTATGGTTATCATATGTTTATGTCATATCTCTTATTCTATATCATTTTATCTGATATTTATATCTAGACTGATCCGTTTATTATTTTCTTATTAAATAATACTCGGGTCAGACCGAGATGTTACAGGTGCTTTTGCTTGACTTCACATCTGGGATTATCACCCTGACTTTTGGCTAACTACTTAGATTAGTAGTTTTTGTGGTATACATTTGAGATATAGACTCATTGATGTATACATATTCTTTTATCTAGCCCTTGTAACTATTCTTTTGTGATATTGTGGATCTTGTCTGACCACTACTCTGATGAACACTTTTATGTGTTATATATCCATATCTATTTCCGCCTTTGTGATATGGATGTCTGTGACTGATTTGTGTTATGTTTATTTCTATATTTGTTTCCGAAGAATACATATAGCCACCGGGTAGTAGCTTTGAGTTTGTATCGGTATGTTGGATTTCCTCCTGAAAACCAAATGCATGTTGTACTATCTGACATATCGGTGCTCGCACAATGCAATTACACGGATGGTCGCTCCTCAACAGCCTTATTCTCCGCGCTTGTTGACGGCATTACACCGTAGTGTCCTTGGCTAGAGTGGGTATAGAGGTGGGGTGTCACAGCTTGGTATCAGAGCCAAACTTCGGAACAACGTAGAATAATTTAACAAGGATCATCGTCCTAAGTCCATCTTAGGAGTCGTGCCTTAGGACTTAATTCGAGTCTTCGTACAGTCTTATCCTAATTCCTTTTGTGAAAAACCTTTTTCTTCTTCCTTCTTATTTCTTAAGGAAGAGAAATGGTTAGACCAGGCGGTCCCAGCGTCGGCCAATCTGGTGCTACTCCTCGAGATGGAGTATTTATGTCTGCCCAGCAGCTTCTTGATCTAGGAAAGAATGCTCAAGCAGCTGGTTCTAATTCGGAGTCTTCTCACCCTAGGTCTGGATTTGCACGCTTGTGCAAAAATTGCACCAATTTGAGTGGGAAGCCATTCAAAGGTTCTGAAACCATTATTGAAGTCCAGGCTTGGCTAAGAACATACAATCGAATCTTTTCTTGCATGAACCTTATTGACCTTCAACCTCTAGTATGCTCCAAGAAAGAGCATTAGATTGGTATGAGCTTCTTATTTCTGAAATAGTTGAAGCGGATCTTACTTGGGAGAAACTCCGAGAACGCTTCGAGTTAAAATTTATGCCAGAAGCTGAGAAGGTGACATTAGCTCGTCGTTTTATAGACCTTGTTCAAGGTAAATCCTCTGTGGCAGACTATGTCGCATCATTCGAGTCACTTTCTAAATACGGGGTCGAATACATAAACACCCTATTGAAGAAGAACCAAAGATTTGTCTATGGCTTGAACAAAAATCTTAAGAAGCCATTACTTCTAAAGTTAGAAGTTTCTTTTGATCAACTCGTTGATATCGCTCTTCGTCTTGAAGAGGAAGATAGGGAGAGTGATGTTGAAGTTATGGGCGCCAAACCAAACTTCAACAACAAGAAAAGGCCTAATAAGTTCAAAGGTCCTTATCCCAGTAAGAAAGGGAAGCAAGCAACTTCGGTGGCAAAGACTTCTACCTCTAGTAGTGGGCAATGCTACAATTGTGGTTCTAAGGACCATTATGCGAACAAGTGTTCAAAGCCTCGTGCTTGTCGCTATTGCAAAAGCCCGGGTCATTATTTATCTTCTTGTCCCAAACTTCAAGGCAGGAAGGAGGGAAAGCTTAATGTTGCTCAAGCCCCTGACAACACATCTCGTGGTCAAGGTACTTTTCATTCTATCCTTGATGGTATTATTTTATTTCGTGATTACCCTATTCGAGTTCTTTTTGATACGGGTGCGTCCCATTCTTTTATTTCAAAAGAACTTGTTGATACTTTTTCTTTGGATGTTTGTGTTTAATGACTTTTTTGAGAATTGCGAATCCGGTTGGTGGATCCGCAACAATCAGTTTATTGTGTAAAGATGTCGAGATTATTTTGTGTAATTTTTCTTTCCGAGCCGATTTGCATGTTATGCGCTACTTAGGCTTTGGAATGTTTTTAGGAATGGATTGGCTTAACCGTTATGAAACCCAAATCCTATGTCCTGAGTGGACTATTCATCTTCGACATCCTCAATATGTTAAGCAGATTTCTATTGACCTTAAAGATTCGGATTCCAACTTGGTTGCATCTTTATATTATTTAAATCCTCATGATGACGATAACGATGATGAGGAACATATTATTTCTCTTATTCACGTTGTTCGTGAATTTTCCGATATATTTGAGCCCGTTTTAGGATTACCACCTAAGCGAGCAATTGAGTTCAGAATTAATCTCATCCCTGGAGCTCAACCTATTACTCGTCCTCCTTATCGTATGTCCAATAAAGAAAATGAGGAGATGCGCAAACAATTATCCGAATTGGAGACAAAGCAATTTATTCATTCTAGTTCCTCTCCTTGGGGAGCTTCGGCTATTTTTGTGAAGAAATCCGATAGTACACTTAGGCTTTGCGTTGACTACCGCAAGCTTAATGATCTCACTATCAAAAATAAATATCTTTACCTCGGATTGATGATCTATTCGATCAACTTAGTGGTGCTAGAGTCTTTTCACAATTAGACTTAGCTACTGGTTTTCATCAGCTTCGTATTGCAGAGGATAATGTTCCTTTGACATCGTTCTGTACTCGTTATGGATCTTATGAATGGCTTGTTATGCCATTTGGTTTAACGAATGCTCCGTCTTATTTCGTTAACCTTATGAATCGAGTTTTCAAAGATTTCGTCGATCGATTCGTTCTCATCTTTATAGATGATATTCTTGTGTATTCTAAAACCGAGGAGGAGCATGAAAAGCATCTTTGAATTGTGTTGGAAACTCTTAGAAGCAATCAATTGAAAGCAAAATTTTCTAAATGCCACTTTTGGAAATCTCGTGTTAAGTTTCTCGGGCATATTATTTCCGAATCCGGAATTTCCGTGGATCCTTCAAAGATCGAAGCGATTCAAAACTGGAAGAGACCGGAGAGTGTGACGGAAATTCGTAGTTTTCTCGGATTGGCGGGTTATTACCGTCGTTTTATAAAAGATTTTTCCAAAATTTCCATGCCTCTTACTAGTTTAACAAAGAAAGGTGTTAAATACATTTGGTCGAACAAATGTGAAGCTTCTTTTCAGAAATTAAAAGAACTCCTTTCCGATGCTCTTATCCTTGTGATTCCCGTGGGAAACCAAGATTTTATTGTATATACTGATGCTAGTCGTGTTGGTTTGGGTACCGTGCTTATGCAAAGAGGACATGTTATTGCTTATGCTTCTAGGCAATTGAAGCCAGCTGAGACTAGATATGCCACTCATGATTTAGAGCTCGCGGCTATTGTTTTCGCCCTTCGTATTTGGCGTCAATATCTTTTAAGAGAAAAATTTGTTCTTTACACCGATCATAAATCTTTGAAGTATCTATTTTCTCAAAAGGAACTTAATTTGCGTCAACATCGTTGGCTTAAATTCCTTGCATCCTATGATCTTGATATTCTTTATACTCCCGAAAAGGAAAATCGTGTTGCAGACGAACTTAGTCGTAAGCAACAAGTGGTTGCTTCTATGATGATATCCGAATGGAACGATCTCGAGATTTTATCCGCTTGTGAGATTCAAGAGCATGTATCCAATTTGTGTTCATCTCTTGCCTTATGTAGTCTTGAGGCACATCCTTCTCTTTTAGACGCATTCTTGAAACTCAAAGGCTAGATCCCGAATTGGCTCTTCTTGGCCAAAATTTTAGGAATAAAATTGATATTGAAGGTTTGAAAGACGTTGATATTGATTATCGTGGCGGTATTCGAAAATTTGGTAGACTTATCGTGCCAGATATTAGTGATCATCGTAAAGACATTTTAGAAGATTCTCATCGTTCTAAATTTACCATTCATCCCGGCAGTAGTAAAATGTACGCGGATATGAAGCGACTTTATTATTGGGCGGGAATGAAATCTGATATTGCTAACTTTGTTAAGTGTTGCATGACTTGCCAACTTGTCAAGGCCGAACACCAAAGGCCCGGTGGGTTATTGCAACCTTTAGAAATTCCAATTTGGAAGTGGGACCAAATTTTCATGGATTTTATAGACGGCCTTCCCCGTTCCCGTTCGGGTCATGATAGCTTATGGGTGATAGTCGATAGACTTACTAAATCCGCCCATTTTATTCCCATTCGGTCTAATCGAACCGTTCCTCTCTTGGCCAAACTCTTTATTAAAGAAATTGTAAAATTGCATGGAGTTCCTTCTTCTATTGTTAGCGATCATGATCCATTGTTTACTAATGGGTTTTGGAAGAGTCTTCAAAAAGCTTTGGGAACGAAGCTTAATTTTAGCACTGCTTATCATCCTCAGTCCGATGGACAAACCGAGCATGTGAATCAAACTCTTGAAGATGTTCTTCGTGCATGTGTTCTTTATTTTGGTGGAAGTTGGGAAGATCATATTTCTCTTATTGAGTTTTCCTATAATAATAGCTTCCAATCTAGTATTGGTATGGCACCTTTTGAGGCACTCTATGGAAGGCCATGCCGATCTCCTTGTTGGCTTGAGGCCAGTGAGAAGCTGGTTTTAGGTCCAGATTTTATTCGTGATTCAACAGAGAAGATTGACCTTATTCGTCATAGGATGAAAGAAGCCCAGAGTAGACAAAAATCCTATGTCGATAACCGGAGAAGGAAATTAGAATTTTCTGTGGGAGATCTTGTGTTTGTTCCTGTTTCACCTATGAAGGGTGTTGTACGTTTCAGTCGATCGGGAAAATTAGCGCCTCGATATATTGGGCCATTTCCTATCACCGAACGTATTGGTTCCGTGCCTTATCGCCTTTTATTACCGGCTCAGTTTTCTGTTATTCATGACGTGTTTCACGTTTCTCAATTACGGAAATGCCTTTGAGATTCCGATTCTATCCTTGGGCCCGGTGTTGTGGAAGAAATTGAAGTTTCGCCTAATTTAACTTACGTGCAACATCCTATTCGTATTATTGCCTCGAAGGTCAAACGCCTTCGAAATAAAGATGTTCCGCTTGTTAAAGATCAATGGTCCTCGAATCCTAAAGATTTCTCTTGGGAATCTAGAGAGTTCATCGAGCGAACACATCCGGACTTACTTTCCTATGCTCTTTAGGTTAATTTCTTATTTCAAATTTCTTTTGTGTTGATATGCTTTCATAGTTTTTACCTTATATTTTCTTCTTAAATATTGCGAGCACGTAATTTCTTTAAGGAGGGAAGTCTGTAACAAACTGCATATTTTACGATTGAATATTTAATATTTTCTTTAAATATTTTATCGTTAGTGGATTTTAGTCCGAAAAGTTACTTTTTGCATACGGTTGAATTAGGACCCGGGACCACTTCCATTGGGTCCAAAGCACCGTTTGCGATCTTTCTTAGTATAGACTTTGATATGTTTGGAGATAGTGGAATTTTGCCACTTTTTCACTTTGGGCTTTGGGTTTGGTTTAGCCCATTAGCCTAAACTATTAACTATAGCTCAACCTCCTCTTCCCTTCATAACTTCACTTTCATTTCCTAACACTCAAGCTTCATAAAAAATGGAGGGAGGAATGGGAAATTAAAACTCTAAGCCCTAGTTCATTTGCAAATCCAACATCTAACTCCAAATTCAAAGAGAAGCCATTGATTTAAGCTTCTTGTGTGGAGATTGAAGTGTGGTTGATTCTTCCTTTTCTTTCAAGCTTCTTCTTCATTGATTTTGTGAAAAAGGTGAGATTTTTATCTCACATCTTTGTCTATAACTATCTTTGATTGTTGGGTATAAATTCCTAACACTTATTCATATGCATTTGCTCTTGGTTTGGATTGAATTGGTGAAAATCCCCATTTTTAGTGTTTTGGATTCAAATCTTTGAAAAATCCTAACTTTGATGATTGAACACGTTTTTGGTGATGCATCGAGGAGCCAATAGGACCGGGTAGCCGATGGGCATAATCCCCTAGCGTCCGTGCTCGATCGGTTGCAAATTGAGAGAATTTTTGCATTTCTGTTGCTTAGGTCGTTCGGCCTGCACACATAACTCTCGGCCTGCCTTAGGTCGCGACCCCTTCAGTCGCTCGGCCATTAATTCGCTCTGTCTATTCGGTCGCGCCATGCTTAGGTCGTTCCATCTTAGGTCGCTCGGCCATTGGGTCGTTCCACCACTTGGTCGCAACCCCTTAGGTCGCTCGGCCATGTTATGCTACTAACTCCATAGGTCGCAACCACTTAGGTCGCTCGACCATGTTAAGTCGCACCTGCTACACAACCAACTTAGGTCACGACAAGTTAGGTTGTTCCCTCTTAAGTCGCTCGTCCTTCTCTTACACCTTAGGTTGCGCCAGTTAGGCCGCATGCTACTCCTTAGCCGCTAGTTGCCTTGGGTCGCTGACCACCTTAGGTCGCTCGGCATGCTTGCACTGTTAGGTCGCTCCATACCTTGGGTCACACATGCTATATCTCGCACACATTGGGTCACGCCACTCCTTAGGTCGCTCGTTACTTTGGTCGTGCAATGCTATAGGTTGCGCCAGGCTATAGGTCGCGCCATATTAAGTTGCTCTGTTAGGTCGTATGCTATTTGTTGAGCCGCTGATTTCTTATGTTGACTTATGTTAAGTCGTAAGTCGTGGCTGTTAAGTTGCAAGGGTATTTCCCCTTGGATGGATTTGGAATCGAATTCTTTAGATTTTATTCGCGTCTTCGAATGCGAATTTTTATGATTTATTGTTTCTACAATCATTTTTGTGATTTGTCACTTTAAAAGTTTAAAGGTTTCAATACTAGTAGTAAATATCAAAACTCTTTACAAAGCTCGTTTCTTAAAATGTTTTCCAATCTACTAGTATATACAAACCTTTATCTCACTCGTACGAGAAATCTAATTAAACGGCTTAGTAAAACAAGTGGTATGAAACGCTTGCATTTACTTTGCCGGTTAATTCTTGGACTTGTCCGATTGAATCTCTTGTGACAATTTTCGAGTGGAAATCTACAATTTGTTCGTAAATATTTAAGTTAAGCTAGTGGTTATGGGACATGAGGCTAAGCTTATATATTTACTAGCTTACTATAATTGACACTTCTTGATGATCGTTGCTGATCATTTTTGTGATTTAGACTAGAAAGTATGCGATGTCTCTTTGTCTACGAGGGAGACTAAACCCCGTTTCTGTGGAGCTTCGGCTCAATTTTGTGGGGTAGCGACCCATGGTCTTCGGGCTGTTTTGTGAAGCTTCGGCTCAAAATTAATGGTTAGCAACCATGAAATAGCGTTCCATTTTGTGATACACGTGTTGGTGAGTTTTCGTGCTCCCGTTTTGTTATAGGCCTCCCCCTTTTTGTGATTTCTATATTTCCATTGATGATTTCTAGAATTTGTGTTTCACCGATTTTCATGATTTACATTAATATGTTTTATCAATATTTGTGCAATGGTGAATTTGTGTGTCATTAACTTTTGTGATTGACATTGATATAATTGTCAATACTTATGGTTTTAGTGAATAAAAATAAAGAGTATGACATTCTTTTTGATCTTCGAGAAGATTCTTGTGATATTGATTAACCTCTTGTTGATTTTCAATTACATACTTATCACAGTATGGCTTTATGGTTATCATATGTTTATGTCATATCTCTTATTCTATATCATTTTATCTGATATTTATAGCTAGACTGATCCGTTTATTATTTTTTTATTTAACAATACTCGGGTTAGACCGAGATGTTACAGGTGCTTCTGCTTGACTTCACATCTGGGATTATCACCCTGACTTTTGGCTAACTACTTAGATTAGTAGTTTTTGTGGTATACATTTGAGGTATAGACTCATTGGTGTATACATATTCTTTTATCTAGCCCTTGTAACTATTCTTTTGTGATATTGTGGATCTTGTTTGACCACTACTCTGACGAACACTTTTATGTGTTATATATTCATATCTATTTCCGCCTTTGTGATATGGATGTCTATGACTGATTTGTGTTATGTTTATTTCTACATTTGTTTCCGAAGAATACATATAGCCACCGGGTAGTAGCTTTGAGTTTGTATCGGTATGTCGGATTTCCTCCTGAAAACCAAATGCATGTTGTACTATCTGACATATCGGTGCTCGCACAATGCAATTACACGGATGGTTGCTCCTCAACAGCCTTATTTTCCGTGCTAGTTGACGGCATTACACCGTAGTGTCCTTGGCTAGAGTGGGTATAGAGGTGGGGCGTCACAAGGTAGGAAGCCTTTTCTAGGAACTAAGGATGCTATTGAAGTGGAGAACCCGATATTGCATTGTGAGAGAATTTCTGCTGATTGGGGTCTGAATGATGAGCAAGAAGGAAATTGGATTCTAGACAGTTGCAAGGAGCTTCTTTGTTCTGGTGGAATGGCTAACCGTAGGAGTATCGAAAGAGGAATCAACTAAGGCAGAACTTCTAAGGATATTCGAGGAAAGATTTTTATTTAAAGCTGTCAAGTCAGCCTTGCCAAAGAAGTTTATAGAGTTGGAGCGGGGGAAATGTCAGTGTTGGAGTACTCTGCTAAATTTGATGAGCCATGGGGGTATGGATATGCCAATATTGACACTGTTATCAAGAGGAACGAGTAGTTTATCTGAGTTTGAGGCTGGAAATTGCTAGGGAAACTATGCTACATCTCAAAGATCCATCAAATGTAGTGGTGGAGATGGCTGTCAGGAATGAAGATATGCTTTCAACCTTTGGGAAAGAGAAGTCGGTGGAGAAACAGAATTCTCAAAATAAGAAGAGGAAATTCTTTAAGAAGAAGGGTGCTCAGAAAGGTGGAGCTGCAAAAATGGGAAAAGCTGATATAGTTTGTTACAAGTATGATACGAAGGGGCATTATGCTTATGAGTGTTGATCTAGTAATGATAAGGTGGTTGTAGGAAAGTAGAATGTGAAGTATTTTAATTGCGACCAGTGGGGCACTATAAGAAAAAATGTCCAAAAGCGGTCAAGGCTAACAAAGGAAAGGTGTTTGCTTTGGAGTCATCTGCATTAAGACTAATAGCAGCTGAGAAGGGAAAGTTTGTGATGGAAGGTATGCTTTTGATTCATGGCATACCAGTTAGGGTACCGTTTGATACTGGTGCATCATGTTCATTTATATCTCAATGTTTGGTAGATAAGTTATGTTTAGAACCTTTATACCCTGTTACTTCCTTAAGGATAGCTAATCTAATAGGAGGATATGCAACTCTAGGGATAAGATGTGACCATCTAGAGTTTGAGTTGCTAGGTTATACTTTTGCCTGTAGTTTGTATGAATTTGATTTATTGGGTTTTGAGATTATTTTGGATATGGATTGGTTCAGAAGATATGAAGCAAGGATATTTTGTCGGGATAGGAAAATATTAGTTTCATATCCTGATAGTCATGATCGAATTACTCAATAGTTAACTTGAGTGAGGATATTTGTATTTTGTTGCGAGCAATGAAAGTAGAAGACGAAGTGGATCAGGTTTTAGATGCAAGGGTATTCATAGATGTTTTTAAGCCGGTTATAGAACTATTACGGAACAGGCTATCGAGTTTCGAATAGATCTTGTACCTGGAGCTGACCCGTACGTACACCACCTAGCAGGATGGCACCTACTGAGATGAAGGAGTTAAAGGTGCAACTAGTGGACTTAGAAGGAAAGAGTTTTATTAGACCAAGTAGTTTGCCTTGGCAAGCGACCGTGATGTTCATGAAGAAACCAGATGGGCCGTTAAGATTATGCATCGATTATCATAAGTTGAATGAAAAGATGATAAAGAATCAATATACTTTGTCTAGAATTGATGATTTATTTGATCAACTGATTGGGGGGAAGGTATTTTGCCTGCTGGATTTGGCGAGAGGGTTCCATCAGTTGAGAGTGGCGAAGGATAGTATTCCTTTGACGGTGTTTCGGTTGGTTCACACTAGTGGTTAGTGGTGCCATTTGGAATAACTAATGTGCCAGCTTTCTTTATGGATTCGATGAACTGGATTTTTCGAGAGCACTGGGATAAGTTCGTGTTGGTGTTCATTCATGACATTTTGATATATTCTAAGAATTAAAGAGATCATGAGATTCATCTTAAAATAGTGCTTGAGATATTGAGTGTAACAGCCCGCAAACCCATACCCCTTGAGTCGACACTATTCTCCATCATATCAACTCAAAGTGAACGGAAATACGAACCATTAGGGTTAAAGAAGAAGAAGGTAGAAGAAGAAACCGAAACAATATCAGAATCATACCATCGCAGCGGAACAATATATAATAGATAAATGACTGATCTTCAAAACAAAGAACTATATCTGTTACACACATTACATCATCGAAGTACAATCAAAATTCATAGCACACAACTGGATAGTTATCTTAACCTATCCTCACAACACTGACTATGCAGTTAATCATTCACAGTAGAATATACAACAAATATGTGTGATACGTCTCGCCATTCAGCCCGTCTCTTAAGCTCCATAGCATTCCATCCAGAATCTGTACTCTATAATACTCGGTCTGACCTGAGCATTATAGCAAAATAACACCCGAGTCAGTCTGTAATACCAGAGTGAGAAAATCACATTCAGATGGATTATTAAATTTTTCAAAATCTTTTGAAATCAAGGTATCTCGTAAGACTACGCTACAAATAAACATGCCGCGTTTTTACCTTACGATAACCAAAACATTTTTATCAAATCCGTCTGATATTATAATAGTGTCTATAGAAAGTAAAATAGAATCTACCTGAAATGCTTGCATCTCATGTTTCAGCAATAGTTGGGCACAATCAAAACCGTACAGGCTCTTATTGGAGATTGGATTCCATACAATGGCAGGGCTATTGGGGTACTGTCCGTCACAATACGTGGTCTAGATCACTGTACCGAGGATCCACCTTGATCCCTGCAACACAAGATCGGAGCTACCCCTTACTGGATAGTCCGAATAAGACTACCTCGCGGTTGGGATCAACAACCGCCCACACAGCCAAACCTCTAGACAGGGGTGACCTTACCTTAATTGGTTGCTAGCCACTTAGCCTTGTGCGCACCTCCCTTATTTTAGCCATTCCCGGTTGATGAGGCTTGAGGCTAAATGTTACCTTTTTAGCACACATTCACTTAGAATGCTCATCGTCCTCCTGATGATGTTCTGATAGCATTCATCCATACAAGTCCATTCCGGGTTCAAACGGAACCGAAGACACTACTCTTACTACATCCATTTGGAATCACCCTCAGGATTAGTAACGGTTAGCCCTTGCACTTCACTGCTCCATCTTCGACTCCAAACTCTTGTCTTCCTCACAAAAACGTTCAAACCGAATCGAAGTGGTTTTCGGGAAATTAATCTTGTTTTCGGTCTCTTGGAAAGGATCAGCGCATTTGGCCAATATTGATAGTCGGTTATTTAACTATCAAATAATATTCACAAACAACCATCAGACTTAAAATAATTTCCTAAATTATTTATTTTCAAAAATATCTTCGCAAGATAATTTCTACACTTCAACCCTTTGAAAACAGTTTCAAATCACTTTCCTCTCGCAGAATAAATTTCCAAATATTGTTTATTTCCACTGAAAATACCAAATCTAAATATTTTAGATTTTTTAATAGTTTAAATTTCTTTATCCAAAAATATATACTTTAAAACATTAAAAATAAAAACTACTTAAGCACTTTATTTAAAATACTAGTTATGAAATTCTAGAAAAATTTCTCAAGTAAAGTTAAGCTAAACCAATTTAAAATAAAAGTTATTCTATAAGGTATAAATATTAAATAATCATCTTTTTAAATCATAATACTGGTTAAACCTTTTAAAATAATTTGCTTATAAAATTAACTTTATAAATATTTACCTTTAAAAAATTTAAAACCACTAATAGTAATTCTTTCTAATATATTCTTTTAAAACAACTTTAAAATTTATAGCTTATACTTGGAAATCTTTCTTTGAAAATATACTTGGCTTTTCAGGAAATACACTTTCCTTTCCATACATTTTAAAAATAAACCACTATTATTTTTAAACAAATCATCTTTTCCTTATAGGTACCCATCCTGAATTTATACTTCCAAAATATCCTCTGATAAATATTTCACTTTATTTATAAACCCCGTTTATAAATTCCATAAACTCATTCTCCTTTAATTCCAGTTTCAAACACTTTAATCAGTTTTCAAATCGATTCTCAAAGCTAACTCCATTTTAAAACAAATTTCTTTACTTACCCAAATTTTATTTTAAAACCCATTAATTCCATATTTACTTCTATATTTATCATTTAAAAATGTTATTTTAAACTAAAAATACCAATTTCATACTTTTCCTTCTTTATCTTTTCCAAACAAATTTAAACCTTGAATTTAAAAATAAATTCTTTATTCCTTTAAATAATATCAATTAAGTTTAAAAATTCATTTATTCCTATTCATTCAAAAATCGCTTTTCCCATACTTGGAATTTATTTATTAGAATTTAAAAAAACAACTTTTATTTCTTTTCTAATTCATTCTTTAATTTATTCAAATTCTCTATAATTATTTAGTTAAAATTCCCTATTTTATTTCCCTTTAGAAATTCAATCTTATATTTTGATATCTCAATATACCCCAAATATATATTTAGTCATACCATAGCATTCAATATTTTCAATTCCCAATATAATCAATATAATCTATTACAGATTATCAAATAAAACATAGACTACAAAAATAAATTCTACTACTTTGAGGAATTCAGTTGGATCCCTCCAACCTGTTTCCCTGCATCTATAGATGTTAGTCAACAAATAAAATACCAATTCCACTTCGAGGTGGAATATCGCGATATAAAGGGTCATCCGCTATTATACGGGGCGCATAAGGTTTCATCCGCTATATAATGCGGGAAATTAATCACTCCAATATATATATATATATATATATATATATATATAATATCATATCTAGTAAATTCAATCATCCAACTAGTAATTTAAGTTTAACCATTTAAATTTAAATGGTAATCTAAACGAGTGAGATTAACTCACCTTTGTTTTGCTGTTTGCAATCCATTCCAAATCGGCTTGTCTCTTCCCGATTTTAGACCTTGAATAAACATTGTATCGTTTATAAATAGTTGAAATAATCAAACAATTTATTTTTACCATTTCATAAGTCTTAATTAGCCAGCAATTTTATTTAAACCAAAATTTCCTTTTTGAAACCTTTTTGTAACAATAATAAATTAATAAGTAAATCGAACAAACTAAACACCTTAATAAATTATTTTAAAATTAACTAGTAAATTGAAATATGTTTATGCATATTTGTTTTATTTCTTACATATATCAAATAACTTATACAGATCAAAAATCTAACTTTTCATAAATTCCTATATATTTATTTTATTCTATTAAAGCTGCCCATATATATATATACACTTATAAAAATAAACTATATTAAAAATCTAATTTCCATATATTCTTCAACATTTTATTTAAATCCTTATTTATTATATATATATATATATATATATATATTTAAAACCTTATCTACATCTATTTACTGTTTATAAATGTGAATGTGGATATGTATATATATATATTAAAAACAGAATTATTTCATACCTTAATATAATTTTTTTCCGTTTACATATTAAATTTGATAAAACCAAAATTCAGTAAAATAAACCGAGAATACTTACCGCTTAGAAACATCACGCGAGCTCTAAGACTCCCTCTCAGTCACGATTGATGGCCACAATCGCCAATTCCCACGTGCTCATGTGAGCCCACGCGAACCTCGATGATCATCGAACTCAATTCGCACTGCAGCCCTAAACCCACTGAAACCTTGCCGAGTCGCGACTCCAGTTGTCATCGTCCAGTCACTTGCGAACGTGCTTCCCTCCATTCGCGACCTCCACTGCATGCACATATCATCTCCACTCCTCCACAACAATGCTTCCATGAGTTCGAGCGTTCCATAGTCGATCGCGATGAGTACGAGTCTCGTTCGTATTATTCTGCGATCGAATTTGAAGAGAGGCCCGACATTATTCAACTCGATCTCCTTTCCTTTTTTAAATTATTTTGATTTGAGCTGAAAGAAAGAAAAAAAGGGGAAGAGCGGCCATTGATTTTATTTTGAATCGAACAAGAATTGAAAAGAGTAAGGAGAACTCGGCTAGATTTATTTATTATACTTTTCTCCTTTTTTTTTAATATCTGTTACGTGCTTTAAATTCTTTTGTGTGCTTGACAAATGGAGGAAATGTTTTTTTTGTGTATACAGGTGTTGGAATGATATAGTGATACAAAAGCTGATGTGAATAAATTTCTACAAGTCAACTTATTCTAAATTCAAATTTAAATTTAAATTGTCTTGAATATGCAACTCAAAATCTCAACCTCCTATCTAGGTGTGCCGCCAGGCGTTCATAAGGTTATACCTCTATTCCGAACGCGATGGAAAAGGCTTCGAGTCCTAATTCGATCTTATGGAGAAGATAGATTTTCTGCACCCAATTATTATATTGAATTTTCGATATAGATTTCAGTGCGTTTATATTCTGTATGCTTACACGACAAGTCCAAACACTACAAAAATTGAAACCCGATAATAATACACTATTATGGATCCAATAGAACCGATTTCGTCGAAATCCGAGATTGTGCCTCGGAAGGCTATTTTTAAATATCAATTTAAACGATATAATTTCGAAACTTAACTAAACACTTCCAAATTCCAGTTTAACACTTTTACTATCTTCAGTACTATCAATTTAAATTTTACAAGCCTTTAAATGATTTTTAACAAGCTTAAAATTTCGGATTCAACCATTTACCAAATTTCCAATTATTTAGTTAAACAATTAAATCACTCAATAAATAGTGGCATTTGAAATTCAAGTCAAAAATTAACTATTAAATATTTAAAATCAATTAAATATTCTAATTTCAAATGTTCAAAATCCCAGGTCGTCACATTGAGGCAGGATCAACTGAAAGCAATGTTTTCGAAGTGTCATTTCTGGCAGAAGGAAATGAAGTTTCTTGGTCATGTAGTTTCAGAGAAAGAGGCTTCATTCGATCCAGCCAAGATCGTAGCTATTAACAGTTGGAAAAGACCCAAGACAGTGACCGAGATAAGAATTTTTCTTGGATTAGCATGCTGTTACCAAAGATTTATCAAGGATTTCTCTTGGAAAGCAACGCCTTTGTCTAAGCTAACCAGAAGGGGCATGAAGTTATTTGGTCTAATAAATGTGAGGAGACATTCCTTGAGTTGAAGAATTTGTTGACCAACGCACCGTGTTAGTAGTTTAGATGGGAATCAAGATTTGGTGGTGTATACGAATGCTTGTGGAACAGGATTAGGAGCTATATTGATGTAGAGGGGTAAAGTGATTACCTATGCTTCTCGGCAGCTCAGACCATGTGAATTTAGATATCCAACTCATGATTTGAAGTTGGCAGTGGTGTTTTCGCATTGAAAATGTCGGGATACGACCTCTTAGGAGAACGATTCGAGTTGTTACAGATCATAAGTATTTTAGGTATTTATTCTCTTAGAAAGAGTTGAATATAAGACAGCAAAGGTGGCCAGAGTTTTTAGCAGCTTGTGATTTTGGTATTGAGTATACACCGGGAAAGGAAATAAAGTTGCAAATGCTCTTAGGAGGAAACATAAAAATGTGGAGTTAGCTATGTTGGCAGATTGGAAGTATCCAGATGCATTGACTAATTGTAGTGTGTAGCTAAGATCAACAGCTAGTTCTAATCAAAGTACAACCATGTTATCTTGTTTGGAATTTCAAGCAATATTGATCGAAAGGATCGCTTCTAAGTAGAGGGATGATCCATTGTTAGTCGATATAATTAGAAGATTGGAATGTGGAGTTGAGATTAATGATCTAAAGGATTTTAGTTTCGACCAGAAGGGATGGTTAAGAAAGAAGACACGGTTATGTGTTCCGAATGTTGGAAATCTAAGGAGGGATGTTCTTAGGGTGTGTCATCGATTGCAGTTTACAATTCATCCTGGGGGAACCAAGATTTATCAGGATATGAAGAGAAGTTTCTTCTAGGAAGGTATGAAGAGGGATGCATGCTTACGGGTGAAGCAATATGCAAATTGCCAGCAAGTGAAAGCCGAACATCAGAAGCCAAGTGGATTGCTTCAGCCTTTGGACATACCGGTTTGGAAATGGGATTCAATATCCATGGATTTTATTGATGGGTTGCCAAGGTCAAATAGAAGAAATGAAAGTATTTGGGTCATAGTGGATAGACTGACCATGAGTGCACACTTCATTCCCATTAAGTCAACCAGGACGACACCTATTTAAGCAAAGATGTTTATGAAGAATATTGTTAGACTGCATGAGATTCCTAGTAGTATAGTCAGTGACAGAGATGCAGTATTCACTAGTGAATTTTGGAAGAGTCTATAGAAAGTGTTAGGCACCAAGCGTAAGATGAGTACAACTTATCACCCGCAAACGGATGGACAAACAGAAAAAGTCAATAAGGTATTTGAAGAGCTTGTGTACTGGATTTTGGTGGGTCATAGGAAGACTATTTGCACTTAGTTGAGTTTTCCTATAATAATAGTTATCAAACTAGTATAGGAATGACTTCTTTCGAAGCTTTATATGGAAGGTCCTTCAAATCACCAGCATTTTGGTAAGGGACCAGAGAAACATTGGTCCTTGGTCTGGATATGGTAAGAGAAGCCATAGAAAAGATTGAGTTGATACGGGCACAGATGAGGGAGGCTCAGTCTATGCAGAAAATTTATGTAGATAAGAGGCATAATGATCTAGAGTTCTTAGTTGGGGATCATGTTTTCACTAAAGTATCACCGACGAAAGGTGTGAAATGATTTGGAAAGTCAGGGAGATTGGCACCAAAAAATGTTGGACCTTTCCCTACTATAGAGAGGATCAGGAAAATCACGTATCAGGTAGAGTTACCAAGTATTTTGGTAAGAATCCATAATGTTTTTCATGTTTCTAATATTAGGAAGTATGTACATGGTCCAGAGACTACTATTGCTTTGACTTCATTGGAAGATTTAGTAGTGGAACCGGATCTAACTTTTATCAGACAAACTGTTTGTGTTGTAGCCAGAGAAGAGAAGAGGTTAAGGAACAAAACATCAAGTTAGTGAAAGTCTAGTGGAGTGATAATGTGAATGACTGTACTTGGAAGATAGATGAAAGGACTAAGGATACTAATCCTGAACTTTTAGATGGTATGTTCTATATTTGTTGTATATAGACTTTATAGCTGGTAGGATATACTAGCCTTGTTTGCATGTTTGATATCTTATTATGTAGTCCTTATTGAATTTCGGGGACGAAATTCTTTAAGGAGGAGAGCCTAACACTCCTAATTTTAGTTTATTATTCATGATTTAATTGTAAATATTAAATAGAATAATGTGGTGTCATATGAGGATGTGATATGAAAATTTATAAGATTGAGCCATAATTAATCAACTAAGCAAGACTGTTTAAACTTAATCTAAGGAGGAATAAATGAGAACGGTAAAGTAGGAATAGATGTACCTATTATCCCTTAAACCCCTACCCTCTCATTCATTTCTCATTTTCTTACACTCACAAATAATCAAGAAGAAAGATATATGTTAATCAAGGTAGAAGGAAGAAGAAATCAAAGTGGATTTGGAAGAAAAAGCTTAGGGGAGCTAAACACCATCAATTCTCAACTCCAACTCCTAAATTAAGCTGAATAATAAGTAAACTATCTCTTTTATCTTTGTATTGAATTCGTCTACGGGTAATACCCAAAATTATTTTGATTGTTTTGCCTTGTTATGGATGAATGATCATTGTTTAGATAGAATAATGATATATGAAAGTTTTTATGAAATTATTTGAATGGGTTACAAGAGAAAGAGTTTTCTATCTCCAATCAATTTGATTTTCTGATATGTTGAGTAAAATATTATTTTGGAGATGGGTTTTAAATTTCATAATTTTACAATCTAAGATGAATATTTTATGAATTTCCTAAGGAGGAAATAACTTTTATTTCAAAATTTAATTATTAAAACTAATTAAATAATTATCTTGGTCCTGAAGTTTTGATCAATAAAAGATTATGTTATTATGAATTTCTATGTTTTTTGGGGATTTATCCCAAGTGTTTATGAATTATTATGAATTTATTATGCTAGATAAGCATTTAAATTAGTAATTAATTAAGTATTTTAATTAATTAAAGTTGATATATGTTTTGGGAAAGTAAAACTAGTTGTGCAATTTATGAAAAGATTTCGCTACTAGAAATACTGTAGTTTCCTACGCAAAGTTTCCGATGTCTTTCCTATGCCAAAAGGCGGGGCGTAGGGTAGGCGTAGGAAACTGATAGAAAGAAGTAAAGACGTAGGGAAGACGTAAGAAAATTTCCTACGCTTCTCCAACATCAACTTCAAAGAATAGAAAAAAAATCGAGGCGTAGGTAAGGTGTAGGAAATCGCCTACACTAAAATGGTACTGTAGAAAAGGCATAGATATTTCCTATGTCATTTCCACGCCTCTGTTAATTTTATACAATTCCAAATTGGAATAGGAAAGACATAGGAAATTTCCCACGCCATCCCTACACATGCATAACACAAAAATAGTTTTTTATTTTTACATTAATCACTGCTTCCATTCTCCTAACTTACGTCAGCTTTTCACTGAATAAAAAACCTAATTCTACAATCGTCGGTCATTTTGGACGCTAAATTTTCAGGTAAATTATCTTCTCATCGTTTTATATTTGTTTTGATTGGATTTCATCTTCTCCATTCCTCTCCAATACAAAAGCCTAAATTTCACACAATCAGTTACGCATTTTCTTAACGTAAATTAAAATTTCGTACACGATTTCGATCACATGCTGAGGTAGCGGTTTTGGATTTGGGTTGCTTAGGTGATTCGACGGTTATTGGGGTCGATGTGATTTCGAGAAAGAAAGGAAGTGGCGTTGTACAAGAGGAAATGTCGAGTTCGACGGTTATTGAATTTAGGAATGTTCGCGTTCGAGTTCGAAGTATGGAAGGGAGATGTCGTTCAAGGCGATTTCAGGGAGGTGACGTGCTTTTCGTTGTTCGATTGGGCTTGGTGAAGTTTGGAATTTTGTGGTTCGATTGAAGGGCGTTTTGTATCATCAGTTGGTAATAAAACAGAAAAAATTTCAGCGATTGAGATAGCTGTAGATAAGTATGTTCGACCTTCCTTGTTGATAATCATTCTTGGTTGAACAAAAGGAAATGAAACTGTTGAATTGCCATCAAATATTTTGGAATAGTAGTCCAACGCTTGGTCAGTTATTTTCTCATTGTCATAAATACGTTCACCATCCGAGTCCAACAAAGCTTGGATTCTATTTCTATGCTTTGGCAATGCCATTTCCGCATAGAAGAAATTGGAATTTGTATCTCCAGTTTGCAACCACAAAATCTTGCTTTATTGCTTTTGGAAATCAATGTGAGCTTGTCTAGGAAATTAATTTGGGTTGCATCTGTTTACAGTTTATGAGTGTTTAAATTTTAATTCTGTATGATTTGAATTTTAGCAAATAAAATCATTTGTTCAAGTACACAACTATGGCTATATATGTGATGGCTGAGTTACTCCAGATGAGTATTATCTTGATAATGGTTTTAAAAAATCTTATGATTTAATATCATTTCAAATTGAATCTTTCCACTGTTTTTTTGATTATCAAATTTAGATTCATAACTCAATAACAATCACAAATGAGAAAAATCATTAAATCCATGTTAAATAAATAAGCGAAAAGTTGGCCAAATCGAATATCGTTGGAATATGGCAGAGTTCGTCGGTTTTCGGTATGCACAACAAATATTTTTCCACAAATATTTGATCTGAATTTTTTGTTTCCAAATACATGTTATTACTCGACATTCATGTAACTTTTGTAGTTGATCCGTATTTGCAGTGCAATACAAAAAATTTGCAGTTATACTGTGTTGCACAACAACAGAGGTTGCATGGTAAATATTAATAGTGCAACTGCAAATATTTGCACTACAACTTTTTTGCATTTTGCTCGACGATTATTCTGCACGTCGCCACAATCATGGTTCATGTCAAATGTTTACCCTGCAAACTGTCTACCTGTAAACAAGTCATAGTTTTTAACTGCTTTCAACTTAAAATTTTGGCATTCATATAACAATCAAAATATATGAAATCTCGAATTGTAATAGCATATATGGAACATGGATTTCAACTAAATTTTTGTGTTAGTCTCATATTCCATTCCTTCAGTAGTAGCATTGCTGCAGTGATCTGCTTGGAGTAGCCATGAGACATACAACTCAATTTTTTTTACAAAAATTCTTTCTTACCTCTTGATTGACAATATTTCGTCTTGAATATATGAAACTAAACTTATATTATTTAGTAAATTGTTGAATATTTTTTGTATTAGTAAATTATTGAATAAAACCGTTAAATCCCAGTTGTAGCAGTAGCTCTACAAGCTACATGCCATATAAAATCGAACAACTCTCAAATACTTATGTTGATAGCTCAACGATGAGTATGAGTGAGAAAATTGAACCATGGTTGCTTTGAGTCATTCTTGACCCGATGTAAGCGCTTGCTTACATATTAGTAAATTAATGTTTAAGCCACAACTTGCAAATAAATACTTCTAAATGACTGATTTTCCTCATCTATTATTCTCTATCAGCTTCCTTTACTTCCTCTTGGTCTTTGATAAAACTATTAAGCTAGTGCCATTTAACTACTCAACAAGTTGACTCTTTTCCATGTTACAAGCATAATTTTTTTATGTTGATAAATTGCAGCCTAATTTTCATTTGGCATAGATCTATCCTCAATATGCATAATGCTCATACACCAACTTCATTAAACTTTTCATACGGAAATAATAAGTTATATTGATGTATCTTATTATCATGTACAATGGAAAAAAAAGGTGTTTCTTATGATCTTCTAGAATCAAAGGAAATATCGGATATCTTGTACAGGTGTATAGCTCAAAATTTGGTGTTGCTTTTCCTAATTTTAGAACCTTTGGCTTGTAACAGTTCTCTGTAATAGAAGATTATGTCATGTTTGTGAACTTACTCTCCAATTCATAGGTCAATGTCTAAAAGATATTCCAGTTGCCACCTGCAAATTTTACTGGTTAAATAATAAAGTGGAAACTATTGTAGACCATATAAAACATACAATCTTCCTAACTAGGGTTGTGAAAATATGCATAGATTATATGATATCAAAAAACAAGGCCATTGATCTACAATGTGATCCTGCTTTAGTTGTAAGCAATACCTCTCATTAACAAGTCAATTAATGACTGCTGACAGAATTTACAGATTATCATACATACTGTATCTTGTTGTTCAATCAAGCGGTAGCTAACGTTATCATACATATTGTATCTTGTTGTTCAATCATAACGGAATTTACAGATTATCATACATAAAATTGTGAACTGCTAAGCGTAGCACATGCTTTTTCAATTAATGATTAATTTCCTAAAATTAAATATAATTTAATTTATTTCTAATTATGCAGTAAAAGATGGATTATATGAAAGTTCGAACTTGGATGTATGATCCTCGATGGAAAAGAGGATCAATATCATTGCATTTTAGAAATGGCGTGGAAGCATTTCTAAAAGTGGCGTCTTGTAATAAAACAAAGATGAAAGAAATTCGATGCCCGTGTAAGAAATGCCATTGCATGAAACTTCAAGATTACGAAACTATAACTTTTCACTTGCATAATTATGGTTTTATGCCAAATTATTACGTGTGGAGATATCATGGTGAATCGGGGACAAAGCATGATTCGACAGTGGTGGTTGAAGATGCAACCGAAACCATCGATACTAATTTTGATGACTATAGTATAGAAGATAGAATGACAGAAATGGTCCATGATGCTACCGGTCCAAGTATGTGGACTGGTGAACCTGAAGCAGAAGAACTTGACTCGGGAGCTAAAAAGTTTTTTGATTTGTTAAAAGCATCAAAACGACCTCTTTATAAAGGTTGTACAATGACACACTTATTGGCTACATCTAGGTTAATCACTATAAAATCCGAATACAATGCGTTGGAAAACATGATGAATGCGATTTTAAGTCTGTGTAAAGAAATGCTTCCACTTGACAATGTGTTGGCATGTAATTGGTATTCATTAAAAAAGGAAGTATCTGCATTTGGTTTGCCGTATAAAAAAATTGACACATGCCCAGGTGGATGCATGATATATTGGAAGGAAGATAAAAACCTTACGAATTGTAAATTCTGCAATAAAAAAGATACAAGTCTACAAAAACCAATGGCAAAGGTGTACCTTTCACTCGTATGCATTATTTTCCAGTTACACCAAGATTACAAAGGTTATATGCATCTTGTGCTACTGCAAAACGCATGCGATGGCACAATGAACGACAACGAGAGGAAGGGATTTTTTGTCATCCTTCTGATGGCGAGGCATGGAAACATTTTGATAAAGTTTATCTCGATTTTGCTAAAGAATAACGAAATGTCCGACTTGGTTTGTGTATGAATGGTTTCGCGCCATTTACGTCGTTCGAAAAACCTTATTCGGCATGGCCAGTTATTGTAACACCTTATAATTTACCTCCGTGGATGTGTATGAAGAATTCATACATGTTTTTAACTGTGATTGTTCCTGGACCAAAGAATCCCAAAAACGGAATAGATGTATATTTGCAACCTTTAGTTAATGGGCTGAAAAAACTGTGGATAGATGGTGTTGTTACTTACGATGTGTCAAGGAAATTTTTATCAGAATGTTTGCTTCTTTATTATGGACAATAAGTGATTTCCAGCATATGGAATGCTTTCTGGCTAGAGTACTAGCGGCAAGTTCGCTTGTCCTATCTGTATGGATTCGACTGAGTCCTTTCGATTAAAATATGGTGGCAAACAGTGTTGGTGGGATCGCCATCGTCATTTTTTGCATCCAAACGACCATTTTAGATTTGATAAGAAAAACTTCAAGGCAAATACAACTATTACTTTAGAGCCACCTGACATTTTGAGTAGTGAACAAGTGTACAAGATCGTGCAAGATTATCCTAAAATGCATGAGATAGGAAGAGAGCCAAAAATCCCTGGTAAAGGACAAATTCACAATTGGTGCAAACAAAGTATATTTTGGGAGCTACCATATTGGAAGAATATGAAACTTTGGCACAATCTGGACGTAATACATAATGAGAAAATTGTGTTTGAGAACTACTTTAACACAATTATGAATGTTAAGGGAAAAACGAAAGATGAAAATGTCGAAGTTGATGAATGTGAAGATGAATGTGATAGTGTAAATAATGGAAGTTATGATGATAATGTTGATTGGTAGCATGCTTTCATTAATATACTTGTTTGATTTTTCTACTAGTATGAATTTTTACTTCAAATCACTCTTGTATGCTTAGTTATCTTTGGGTATTTAGTCTTCAGTTCATGTTGTTTTAATTGGTTTGTTGTCTTCAAATCAAATCATATGTATTTCTCTATGTTATAGTAATTGCATTTAACATGACATGTCTACTTGAGCTGATCGTCATCGTCGTTCCATGAAACGATCTGCTCTACGTCTTTCTGGCAACAACACATCTGCCACAATACAACCTAGTGCATCTCCTAGCGGTCAAGATGGATCGGGATCACAGTCAGCAGAGCATCATATCATGTCTCCCGTTGTTCATCCTACTTCCCTTGAAGTTGATGCTACCAATCCATCGACTAATGCATCCGTGTCGGACTCCTCCTCCGTAACACGGGTCGGAGTTTTCTGGCAAGCCAATGTTGGGTAAGAATTCTTGCAAAATAAGTAATTGATGTTGGCTTTTGCAAAATAAGTAATTGATGTTGACTTTTGTGACTCCGTTTAATTTACTTTGACTAATTTGAAATAAGCTAGGTAAGAACATAAATTGTTTTCCTAGACACTATCGAATTGTATCCATTGTCAAAAACCACTATCGTGCTTGAATGATATATCTCATACAAACAGTTTGAGTAATATATATTCATGCTTTACATTTATATGTTTCAGATATGAGTTCACTTCCAGGGCTACATCTTATGCTATTCGAGTAGGTTTGTTAGCACGGGTTAACGATTTTTGGCTCAATTTTAAAAGTATACCCGATGATGTTAAGAAAGTGATGTTTCAGGAGTTTCTGGTAAAATAATATTAGTGTATTTGTGTTACATCTATTTTTTTGGTCGTTACATTTTCCACTACATGTACAGGAGTCATTTCAATGGACAGATGATGCTTCACCAGCAATTGTGAAGTAGATATGGAATAGAAAAGAAAGTTTGAAGTATCGAGACTGGACTCACAGTATGAAAGAGTCAGGCAAGAAGCATCTGAACCTACCCCAGGAGATATATGAGTAGTTTTTGGCATATTGGGAGCTTCCTGAAGTAAAAGCTCAGGCAGAAAAAGCTGCAAACTCTAGTGCTCAAAACCAAAAGTGACATTGTGGTGGTTCGAGATCCTTTGCGGATTATCGAAACGATTTAGTTTGATCTCTAAAATCTTGTTTTAACGTTAATTTACATCATCTTATCACATTTTTACTCTATTTTTATCTTTATTTTCTAGACCGATGAACTTAATAGGGGGCCAACTACTTGGGAAGTGTATTGTTGGACTCACAAGGTCACTTCGGACAGCGGATCTACCACTAGTGGATGGATTAATGAAGCATCGATGGAATTTGCAGTAAGTGATTCTTATAGTTTGGTTTCAATAACTGGTTAATAGTTTAATATGTGCAAGATTAGTTAAATTTTGTTAAAAAGTGCTTCAGTAAGTTTATATGTCTAGCCATGAGTGAGCAAATCCGATAATTTATCTGATAAAACAAATAGTGGGTATCAAGTTAATTAGTTACCTATTTAGAGAGGTGTTAAGGTGAGTTGTAGTAGTGGATGGTGGGTGAGGGTGGCAGGCAGTGAATGTGAAGGGTGAATGACAATAGTGGGTAGGAGGAATGGCAGCAGTGGTGGTTTGTTGTTGAAGGGGGCAAAGGTGGTGAATGGAGTTGTGGTGGAATGGCTATAGTTTGATCAATGAGTTGCAGTGTTTAAGGTTGAAATAATGTGTTGTATTAGTAATGGAACTGCAGTGGTATGTAGTGGTTAGTTGTAGGTCAGGACAGAGGTGAATGAGATGATATTAATGAAGATGGTCAGATGGTTTCGCACATGAAGGTGGTCAGGTAAAGTGTTGAAAAAGTTGTAGTTGTTTGTGCAGTAATGCAGGGGGTTGGTTTGATGATGAATGGTGGTGTGTTAGTTTAAAGTGTTCGGTGTTTTGTTAATTTGTTTTGAATCTTCCGTTTGGATGTAGAATTTTTTTTAATTATTTTCGAATGAGGTTTCGGTTTGATTCAGGCAATTGAAACGAGGTTAAGTATTTGCAGCGGTTTAGGGAGGTCAGGAGTTTGATTGGGGAGTAATGTTTTAGGGTGAAGGCGATCTGGTCAGAAGTGGTGATGGAGGTGGATGGTTGAGTACTTTGCAGAGGTTGACTTTGAGGATTTGGGTGTGATTGGAGTGAGGTTGTTGGATTGCGATTTGATGTTTGGTCAAGTCGCGGAGTAGGTGTGAGGATGGGTTTAGGGTTCAGGTGATTCTCGGTTGCAATGTAGGATTGAAGTGAGTAGGCAGAAGGGTGATCTAAAGTGTGGGTATAGGTATGTATGAGCTTTGATGTTGCTGTTCAGATGGTAGGGTGGAGGCAGATTAAGCCAGTTCAGGAAGTAGGGTGGTAGTTGATGGATGTATAATGATATAGTGCTGCAGGTTGTGCTATGTTGTGGTGAAGTTTGTGTTGAAGGTTGTAAGAGGCAGTAGGTTATGCAGTTCTGATGGAGATGGTTGGCAGTGGAAAGTTGCAGTGAAGGTGAAGTTATGAAGTAGTGAGGTGCAGTGGATGGTTTATGTAAGATGGATGGTAGTGGAGAAGAGGCAGTGATGTTTGTTTGAGAGGTTTTGTAGGATGGTGAAGCAGAAGAGCTGGTGATGGAGTTGATATAATGTAGTTGTGGGAAGTTTCCTGGTGATGATGGCTGGTGTTGGTTTTGGGTTGGAGAAGTGATAGGAGGATGTTATGGTTGAAGAGGGTGAAGTTGATGTGGCAATAGGCAGTTGATAGAGGCTAAAGTCAGTTTTTGTAGTTTGGTTGAAGTGCATAGTTTGTTAAAGTGCACGGTTTTTGGAACTTGTGGGTTATTCTTGTGTGCAGGATGGTTTAAGATGATGGTTGAGTTGTGTAAGGTAGTGGAGTGGTGGCAGGGGTAAGAAGTATATTTGTGTGATGATGTATGTTGATGATGTTTTGAGTAGATTTGGAAATGTATGGAAACAGTGAATAAAGGCAGTAACTGTAATGCAAAGTAATGTGATGGCAGGCGGTGATGTATTAAGTGGTTAGGGTGGTCGAAGTGAGGCAATGGGAAGATGTGCACAGAAATGGATCATGAATTGCAATAGAAATGCACTATATTTAGGCAGAAGGACGTTGATGATGGTTTATGTTGTGGAAGACTGGAAGTGGATGATTTGTATGCAAGGGTAGGTGGTTTCTATTGTGGAAGTAGTTGTATTAATTAGATTGGTAGATGAAAAACAAGCAGAGGCTAGCGATTTTCTTATTCACAACAATTTTGTTATCTTAGGAACGAAAATTAAATTATCCCCTCCTTTTTACCATTTCAGTGGAGTTCCTCTCTATAAGAGAGTTCCTCATGTTGAATTTTCCAATTTTTTAGTGATGAAAACGTGTTTATTCCTCATGATGTGGTCTGCTGATGAATTGTTTTTTGTGGCTGTGATAAATTGTAATGATGACAGAAAATGCACAGTGGTGGGAGTGGATTGTAAACAGAGAGAGCGAGAGTGAGAGGTAGAGAGAAGTAAAACTGGGTGAGAGGCAGTAAAAAAATGCAGTAAAAAGGAAATGTAAAAAGAGAGAATTATAAATGTAAAAAAATATGGACAACACCTCGTAGGTATTATGTTACTAGTACTTACTAAATAATGATTCAAAGATCTGAACAACATCGATTAGGACCATTTGAAACATAAACAGATAGTCCATATTTTATATCCAGGTTACTTACTAAGTACTTAATGCAGAGGAAACTTGTCGGGGTGGTGAGAACAAGATTGGATAAAATATAGTATCTTGCATGAGTTTCTTAATTTTATATCTCTGCAAATGTGTGTAAATGCGTGCGTTTGTATATGTGCCATACTTAAATTTGATACATCGTTAAAGTTATTCTTCTCGTGATTTCTGAAACGACACAGTGTGAGCATGTATTTATATTTTTGTTCTTGTATTTGGAGAAACACAAATACAGGCACAATATCAAGCTAGAATTGAAGAATTGAAAAGTCAGGGCACAGTAATTTCGTATGAAGTCGAGGAAGAAGTATTCGACAAGCTTACCGGTGCTATAGCTAAAAGAAAGGACCGTAGGCCATATTATGGAAATATCCCTAGAGTAAGTATTTAAACTTTCAACAAAACATTATTTTAATTAGTTTAAAATGCAGAAATTTATGCAATATTTGATAAAATGCAGAAATACAAAGACGCCACTTATAGCATCAATAAGGAAGAAGCACAGACTAGAGCCAAACTAAAGGAAAAGGTGGAGCGTCAAGAAGGGGAGATTCAAATGCTGAAGATGCAGTATGAACAACTCACCGACATGCTTCGACGGCAATTTGATGAAGAGCCGAATGATCGTCATGAGGGATGTGGGTATTGAAAACTTTTTAATGGTATCTATATGATGTCATGTATCATGAACCTATTATCATATTATTTTAACATATAGGAACTTGATTAATATTGTTTGACTTTGTAATATGAATGAGATGTTTGTTTTTTGAATTAAAGATGAATGTTTGATGTTAATCTATTTGTTGGAATGTGTATATATATAAAATAAGTTGATTTTAATTTATATTTAATATGGTGAAATGAAATAGAATAGTAATATATCAAAATTGCTTCAGAAAAGACGTAGGGAAGGTGTAGGGAAGGCGTAGGTAAATGAAATATTAATGCAGCAAAAAGTCGTGTGCACGGCGTAGGAAAAACATTAAAAACACAGGCGTAGGTAAATCGTGGATAAATGAATGACGTAGAAAAGACGTAGGAAATGTAATATGTGAGAATGATGTAGGGAAAGCGTAGGAAAACTGGGCGTAGGGAAGATGTAGGTAAACGAATGATGTAGGAAAGAAGTGAGTGCTTAAAGAAGTAAAAATGTCGTAACAAAATCGTAGGTACAACATGGCATGGGGAAGGCGTAGGGAAATTATGGCGTACGAAAGCATAGGAAACAACCCAAAGGATGGCGTAGGTAAAGCGTAGGTATTTTGATTAGCTACGCAAGTTTTACCCACACCAAGATTGGCGTAGGGGTTACGTAGTTAATGCATTTACCTACGCCCCGCCTATGCCATTTTGGCGTTGGTAAACCGCAGTTTTCTTGTAGTGTTTGGACAAAAGTATATTGGTATCCAATAGAAATTTGACAAAGAATCAGATTTTGTGAAAAGAGAATGCTTTTAATAGAAATAAAACAGTTTTTATCTTAATTACAGGATTTTCATCGTCGTCATCGCTATTGATGCCGCAATCATCTATGCCACAGTTATGCTTACGATGTTAGCTATAGTGGATGCATATGATATTAACCTCGATAGGTATGCAATGAATCCACTTGGTTGAAGTGAGAAGTATGAGTAAGGTCGACATTAATGCCTTTGGTGTCAATGATGTCGCATGTCTTAATGTTATATATCAATGTCATAAGTTTTCACCATAGTTTTAAATGACATTGCATACCACTATTTTGATATCAACTATATAAGGTGGTGATGCCGCCTGTTTTCTATATCAACGCCATAGCTTAAGGAAGTGATGCCGCAAGCATTATTTTTGATGTTAACTATTTTATGGTGATGATACCACTATTGCTTATTTTCAGTATAAAGGAAATTTATATCATGAGTTGTCAATGCCGACATCCTATGTTTTACGGCTAGAGTAGAAGCACTATGTTTTATGGCATAGAGCTGAAGTACTATGTTTTCAACATTATATTATTAATGCTACAAGTGACTGATTTCAATGATAATGCTAAGCGACATTGATGCCACTACTCTTTGTTCCAATGCTGGTGAGGCTTTGTTTTTGTGCTAATTAAAAGTATGTTTTAAAGAGGTGAGATAACCTATGTTTAAGAAAGTTGATAACCTTATGACTTCAACAGTAAACCACGTGATTTATAAAACCAAATTTTGTTTTCTAGCCTTGGATAGAGGTTTGACATTATATAGTGCGACATGAATGCCACAGATTTTCAGTATTAACGGCGGTGAGCCATAAGTTTTATTTGACATTTTTCATTGGGGTTACAAATGTAGATTAACTTTGACACACTATATGCTTTAGAAATTTGACGTTGTTCATTGGGGATACCAATGTACATCATATTGACATCATTGCTTTATGAATCAACATTAATCATTGGCGATGCCATTGTATTTCAATTTAAAATTTCGACATAGCTTATTGGGGATACCAATGCATAGCATTTTGAGATGTTAAGGAGTATTCAAACTAATTTGGGACATTCACATACATAGGTTGAACATTTGAATTAAACATGAATTAAATTTTTAAGTGATGGGTTCATAGTTATCCTTGGAAAACTATGGGATGTGTGATGGATAGTCGATATCATATCGGAGAAGGATAGTCTCTATACGGT